>CM053785.1:298036483-298386483 GCA_028749045.1 Cupressus sempervirens | reverse complement strand
AATTAAATGTTAGTGATCTTGAGTTTTGCAAGTATTGCAACACTTGAACATGTTGGAAATGATGATTGCGGGATCTCCAAAATATGGATTTGTTGAAATGATTAAAAAAAAAACATTTTCTTTTGTCAGGTGACATGTTGAGGCCACGTCTATTGAAATATGCGCCATTATCTTTGGAAGTTACAATCGTCTCTCTAGAGGTAAGTAGGTCTTGTTGGGCACTTAGGTCTAAAAGTATTATCAAATAAGACAAAGTCATAATGGGAATAGAAATAGCCTATTCCAATAACATGTATTTTTTAGAATGGAAATAAGCTCATTTTGGGGTCAAATGGAAATATGTATTCCTATTCCCAATTCTGATTTGATGCATCAAATGAAAAAATACAAATTAAATTCTAATTTTATTCCTATTTTAGTTTTATTTCAAGAACCAAATGAACTCCTATTTATTACTTTGGTAACAACCTTTGTAGCTTTAGAATCTATATTTTTCACAAGCTCCAAAGGAAGTGCAAGCATCATTGCTATCTGAATCTCCTCAACACCAATGGTGCACATCTTATTGTGACGAACAATGTTAGATGCCTCACTAGCAATTTTTTTAGAGATCTCATTGAGAAACCCATCCATAATCCTTGATGCTTTGCTAGAAATATTAATATCAGGGTGTGTTTGCTTCAAAACTTTATACATGTACATCTTGAAGCAGGGCTTCTTGTGTCTCTTATCTCCCACCTTTTTGGAAATTGCACTTTCAGGGCCTCAACAACATTTTCTTCTATCTTGGACAATTCCCCATAATCAAATGTTTTCTCCATGTTTCAAACTTTTTCTCTGTGTTTTAGGCCATTGATAAGAACTACAACAATTATAGAGCCAAGTTAAAATTTTATTAAAACAAAAATCAAACTTCATAGTAAAAAATTGTTCCAAAAGAAATTTGATAAATGTACATTAGATCTTATGTTAGAATGATTACTTCTGAAGATAATAAAAAAAATTGAAAATGAATCAAGCATTATAATTGTACATTATTTATGAATTGCATTGGATTGTGATATTAGACCCTATATTAGAAATTTAGGTGTAATTTATATTGTATATTAGATCTTCGGTTATGACAATAAATTTCTAAAAAATAAGAATAAAAAATTAGGATCATAAAGTATACATTTAAATTGTATAATAAAATTTATATAGTAAAATAATAATAAAATTTAAAAAAATCTGAGCAAAAAAAATCAAAAGAAAAAAAAATCTTACTAGATTTCTCAATTTTAATAGATTTGTGTTTATGATTACTATCTCAATTAATCCAATCGTGTAACCTTTTAAGATAGAAAAAAGTTCTAATCTTTTAAAATAAAAAATAATTAAATTAAATAAATTTTAGAAACTATTTTCAATGATACAATGTAATTCTTACCACTAAGATACAAATCCTCAAGTCATTAAACTGACAAATCAAAAGCTCCAATTGAATAGTTATACTTTTGCAGGTCTGAATTTATCCTTTTTATTGAGCTATTGAACTCACACACTCTCAACCCCTACTAGGTTAGAAAGCTTGCAGGTTTGGACCAATATGTTAGTGTTAAAGCGTTCAAATGAGAAATCATGCATCACATTGCTCTAAAACCTCGCTAGACTAAAAAACTTGCATGTTTGGACCAATGTGTTAATGTTGAGTGTCATGATACCCCACATTGTAACTTCATCAGTTTCTAACTTGGAAAATCAATAATCAACAAAGAAAGAGTAGAGTCCCTTACTCTGCAAAATGTTTTGTAGCTGAACTCATTTCAATAGTTTGTGTTGAGGGCTTAGTTTTGAAATTTGTTTCAGAGGTGAAAATTTTCAAAAGAATGTGCAAAGGAAATTGAAGTCTTCCAGAAAACGGACTTCTGGCACTAGTTTGGAGTCATGGTGGATACCTCAATGAAATAATTGTATCTTAATTTCAAATGAGATAAGCTAAAATATTTTAAGAAGGGGTTTGAATAGGTGATGAAAAAATATGATTGTTTTAGAGGGTTAAATTATGATTTTGATATCAAAATTTAATAATGTAGTTATTTAGTTTTTAGTAGTTTAGATTTTAGTTAAACTTATTAATTCATAGAATGATATAGAAAGACTTTTATGAGAAACTCTTAAGATTTTGTAAAATTTTAAATACATGGGAAAATAGAGTACATAAGCTAACACGATAAATAGAGATTTTACATACATAAATAAATCTTTATTGATGTTTCATATCGATTACATTCTTGCAGGCTATATAAATTCACTACATTATGTAGTCTTTTATAGAGGTAGCACCCTCTAGTCATAAGTTATTTCCTATTTTATATTCCATGCATTTATCATGAATTATTTAATACATTTAACATGTGTTATTTCAACAGTAGTTAAACTAGAAGTTGAGGCATTAACTCATGTTGCATTCCCAATCTTTATCATAAATTCAACCAAAATAATCATTTCATAGCAAACATGATGATGGAACTATTTCTAACATTATTTCTCTACAAATTTCAATCCTATAAGTATTACTTAGATAGAAAAAATACTAATTATTCTATTCATTATCATAAAAAATCATAAAACAAAGTTCACTAAATTTTCCTAAATATTATATTGTTGAAACTTGATAATAATATTATAATCTTTAAAAAAATTAATTTAAAAAAATCAAAAAAGCATCTAAAAATGATATTTAAAACTAATCTAGAGAGCCTAAATTTAGGGTTGTGTTAGTGTCATTTGCATAAATTCAAAATATGCAAAGAATCCTTTGAGAAAGACAAACAGAGGAAAAAAACACAAATCCACATAATGTCATTAAAATATTGAGTTCCTTATTGTGTATCTTGGAAACAAGGATTTGATTCTTTGAATTCAGTCACAATATAAGAGAAAATACTACTGGAAGCAACCTTAAGCATAATAAACTTGTTTCAATGAACCCTACCTCAACCCAATTTTGACAAGTGTTTTCCCCCAAAAAAATTGGGCATTAGAGTGTTTATATTGGAAATTTTAAAGAGGGAAGAAAAAAGAATGTGATATTTTGGAAAGTAGGGGAGAGGACCCAGAACTTGAATGGGTTCCAATGGTTGTGATAGGAGTTGTTGACTTGATACCTACATTTGTTGGCTTAATGTTCAATTTTTTTATAGCAATGCACCAAAACTTGTGACTTTAAAGTTGTTAGTACAATGATGATTACCAAAAATTGAATGAAATTTACCATTAGTTACATAAAAGTTAACCAATGATGTGATGCCACATCAGCTATGCAAGTATGGGTACCCTCTTTGCACAACCATTGGTCTCACTTTTTATTTGGGTTTTTTTGGACAACTTGTCAAAGAGCATGTTGATGTGGCATCATAATTGATGATGTGGAATTGAAACCTTATTTATAAGTAGACAACTTGCCAAGTAAGCTTTCATAAAAAAATGGGGTGATTTGAAATTTCCACATAGGATTTTGATAAGCATGAAGTTTGGGTGTTCAAGTACTAGGTCCTCTCCCCTATTTCTTTACAAAACAAAACACAAGTTAACTTTTATGGAAACATTTATGATCACATCTTTTATTTTTCAAGGAGTATTTTATATTTTAATTTTAGTGACATATTTTTAATAAATGATTATATAAATAATAAATTTTATTAAAAAAAATTGAATGTGAATAACATTGTGGTATCAAAATTATTTGCTCCTTAATGTGAACTTGTAAGGATAATCTTAGGGAAATTAGGGTACAATGTTTCACATGTGGTTAGAAGTCAAGGGGCTAGAAGACATTGAACACTCAAATGATGGATTATCCAAATAAAGTTGGAAGGATGGAAGATTTGAAGGTTTTGAATAATTAGATATAGAGTATCCCTATCTCATCCAAAATCCCTAGACTTGTAATTCGTGCAAATCAAATTGCATGCAGTATACTTCAAAATTAGGTGACCCTCGACCTAGTCTTCTAGCTCCTTTAGTCATTCCCACTGCAAATAAGTTTCAACCTATGTGGAATTCTACTTCAAGATTATGACATGGGGATAACTCATCCTTGAATCATGTAAATCTTGACAAAATTTATATCTGGAACATGTGAAGCACATTTGTATAAAGCCTAATAGGAAGGGAAAACCCTGAAACCCCCATAGAAATCAGGCAATGTAGAATAAATGAGTTTTGTACCCATATTTCAACTAGTGAAGAACATAGCTTGGAATAAAAAAGGCCTCTCCACTAACCATGAGATAATATCACTAGCACAGTGAATAAGAATATATACATAAAAGGTTTGCAAGAATATTGCAAAAATCATGATCTTTTCACCAAATGGTATTGTAATGAGCTCCTCTTTAACACATTGAAAATTGGTAGTTGGATGGATTCACACATTAGGTAAGCACAACTATCCCTTGTGGTAATTACTTATTTATTAATTGTAGATATTCAACCCTAAAGCCAAATTTTTTGATGAAAATCATGTGTTTTATAAAGGAACTTTAAATTCTTTGAATGGAAACCAAAAAAAACCAACTAGATAAAGTTTCAAAATGGGTCAGCTTTCCTGACCTCCTAATGGAATTAATCTCTAGCAAAATTCTTGTGAAAATAGAAGATCTATTGGGAGGATTTTTTGGATTAGAGCAGAATTGTCCACTTTCATCTAATGCTAAGATTCTAGTTGATATTTATGTCAATATAATGAGAAGTATTTAATACGGCTCATATTTTATAAGGGCCCCATTCTAGGTAGAGTAGTTTCTAAAATAATCTCAATTAATAATGGTAATATAAATATTAGTAATAAGAATGAACCCAAAAGAGTGAAGGTAAATAAATAAATGAGTCTAATATAAAGGAAGGAAGAGTGTTAATATTAGATTTAATGGGGACATTGGTGGCTTTATTATTGAAGATCAAAGAAAATACTTGAAAATGATTCTCCTCCCTTACATTCATAGACAGATCAGAGAAATATAATAATGGATAACTCTAAATATGTTTAGCCCCCAAGTATGGTATCATCTCAACCCCAATCAACCCACAACAGAAGCTTGAGAATTAAAATAGCAACAAAAGAAAGGATCTCATCCCTCAAGATGTTTAACAAGAGAGGAGAAAAAAATTCAAGAATTTAGTATACCCTTAAGAAAAATGATGTAGTAAGGACTAAGATATAGAAGTTAGACCCACCCAAGTAGAATTAAAAAAAGGAATTTTTATTGATTGATAAAATGTATGAAGGGAGATCGGAGGCACCATTAGTAGATAACCCATAAGATCTAAAGGTAATGGATGTACAAGAGGGAGGGGTTGTAGAAGACAAAGAATATGATAGCTACAAATCTATAAAGGATATAAAAATGGGGGCACAATGATAATTTATGATACTTTATATATATTGAAACCCCAATGTTAGGTGTAGATTAGGGAACGAAAAATAAATACCTTCAAAAGGACCCAAACTATGTATTAGCACAACCCAAAATGGATGTAAGGGGTTCCAATGCTACTAAATCCAGTTCATTTTAAATGTGTACATTAAAGGATCTCTATCTTTTCTCTTTTTATTATAGTGTCATGATTCCGTCCAATTATGTGTCTAATAAGTTGAATTGATGCAAGTTGATTGACTAATTGGAATGCAAGTAATGTAAAGGCACATATGATAGCGAAGCACATAAAAATATCAGATTTTTTACATCAAAGTAAGTGCTATGAAATGATAAATGAAGAATCAAACTCACCTCGAGGGATAGTATAGGAGGCCACTTAAGATCTAAAAACTAGCTATCATACTATAATAGAGACATAAACTATGTAGGATCAACAACCAAAAGACTAAAAATTAATGATTTTGAGAAACTAGATGATCTAGGTAAGGGATGAACTAGAAAGGGTTCAGATCATCCTTGACCCTAGATCTATATTATGAAAATTTGCAATCCCTTAAACTTGTAAATATGCTCCTACACACAAGAGAAATGGAATTTTTTCGGTGGATGTGATTCCATTGGTTAAGGCCCCATTTAGGAATTTATCTTGAAATGAGAATGCATGTACAAGTAAAACATATATAAATATTCACCTTACTTGGAATACCTCTATAGATTTATTTGAATCCATTATCCACAAATATGTATAGATGCTTGTATTAGATGAATGAATAATGTAGGATGACTCCACAAATGATCTACAAGCACCAAATCATATTCCCATTTATGTAATTATCATCTTGAATGCTTGAAGGATGAATGCATGAATCCTTGTGCAATGTCAGTAAATATAGATCCCCTTCCTTGATGGATTACTCCACTATCTCCAATGGAAAAAAGAAGCTAGATCTTGAGAAGGAAATGCATGAACAATGACATGAAATGAGGGCCTCCAATGATCCCTTTGTTTCTAGACTTGAACTCCTTGGATGGACTTTGAAGTATGCTTTCTCATGAAATTATGGGTTGATCTTAAAATTGGTAGCATGAATGGATATGCTTTCTCATGAAATTATGGGTTGCTCTTAAAATTGGTAGCATGAATGGATGGATATCTTGCATATAGAATGGATCTTATATATAAATGGTGGATAATCAAATGAAGTGATTAATCCTCCTTATATATTTATTTTGGTATCAAATTTAAAAGGGGCTAACTAGACTCGGGAAAGAAAAGATTAATAACCCTAAAATAAGCGTAGGATCCAAGGAAAAATACTTTGGGTAAGGGATGATTTTGACCCTCACCTAAAGAATTTTCTATATTATAATGTGACCCCAAGATCTTGGGGGTGGAGAAAAAGTGGTTATAAACTAATATAAATACATTAATTCAAGCATAGATGCATACATGTTCTAGGAGATCACCAAAATGAAGCTCTAAAATGTCTTAGAAAGAAAGTGTATATTTTTTAAGATGATAGATTAGGTTAGTTTCTAAGAATCATTTTGTAGAAGAAGAAACCTGATATCATGGGGCCCCTAAAGAACCTACAAAAAAATTAATAGAAGAATAGAGTAATCAATACAAGAAGGTTAGAAAGCACCAAAAATGAGGTAAAGGCAAGCTTAGATGATACCTAGAAAGCCCAAGAAGACAATACCAACATAAATGTTAAAATCTATGTAATGATAATTTGGGAGATCTTCTTCTGGGGATGGTAGAGGACATCTGAATAAGGAAGAAATTTCTATCTAGTAAGAACTTCGTATTACATATATTATAGAATTGGAAGAAGAGGAAGGGAAGAAAGAGTGATAGAAGAAGAAATAGTTGAACTAGTTTCCAAGGAATCAAAAGTAGAACCTGTCTTATGAATTGCACTAATAGAATTCAATAAAGATACCTCAAATTTACTGAAGAAAATCAAAAGAGGCATGAAATATTTCTTAGAGATAAGAGCTAAAGGTGGGGCTATTATGGACCAAACCAAGATCACCACTCTATTTTATGTTAAGAAGGGGAGATCCTTCCCATAGAACCATGAAAAGAAACATGTGGAATGTTAGGGACCTTAATTCCCCTAATAAGAAACAAATTTTTAAATATTGTATCTTTGTCACTAAGTATCAATTTTTAATAATTCAAGAAATTAATCGTAATAAGGAAGAAATTAAAGCTCTAAGGAAGAAGATGGAAATTTAGGATTCGGTTATTATTCTAATTGATGGGGATTCTAGAGGTCTTGTGGTATTTTGGGATCCCACGGTGATTTCCTTTCTAATCATTTGTAGTAAGAAAAACTAGATGAGTGGCAGCACTTGCTAAAATTATCGAGAGTAATCTTCGAATTATATTCATTATTGTTTATGGGCCTACTCAAAATAGAGACGAGAGAAAAATATGGAATGAATTATAACAATATCTAGAAACCATTCTAGATTATATTTTCATTATAGGAGGATACTTTAATGTTACCCTAGACCCTAAAGAAAAATGGCAAGATATAGTAAGAATGTCTGTATCCATAAAAACAAGATAATAGAAATCAAGACGTAAAAAGGTATATTCAATTGGATCAACAAAAGGAAAGGATCGGTTATATAGTAGAAAGTGTGAAAAAGTCATTTTAAGAGGTAATTGAAATTCCCTTACACTCTATCAGTTGAGACCTTACCATACTTAGAATCTAATAATTTCCCTGTCTAGTTAAACATCTTTAAGGATACCCAAACAAAATGATTTCCTTTCAAGTTTGAACAAATGTGTCTTAAAGATGAAAAAGTTATCAAATTAAAAGAATAGTGGCCATGATGAAATTTAAGTAACACTTGTTTGAAACTTTTTTGTTTAGTAGCTACATTAAAAATAATCAAAAGAAAACCCCTTATCTGGAATAGAAGCAACTTAGGTGATATTATTTAATCAAAAGCTAGACTAAAAGAGGAACTATAAATTGTTAATAAAAAATTATTTAAAATGGTATGGATGAAAAATTTCACCTAAAAGAGAAATAGTTGCAAGTTGATTATGAGGATATATTAGCAAAAATGGAAATCTTTTGGTGTTAAAAGTCAAGAGAAATTTGATTGATTATAGAGGAAAAGAACACATTTTTTCACATGAGAGTACTAAACTACATACAAATATAAATAGAATAAACAAAATAAGGGATAGTGATGGCTCCATCATTGGGGATCCCTAACAGCCAAGGGAGAAATCAATTATTATGAAAAAAATCTAAATAACTAGGAATGTTCAAGCTTGATCCATCAAAAATATATATGAAGGAATATCCCAAATATAATATCGCAAGAACAAAATAGGACTCTAACAAAGAAAAATTATAGAAAATACAAACTATTATATGATGCAAATGCACCTAGATAAGGCAACTAGATGAGATTATTTCCTAAACTTCTACTAGAAATCTTGGCACTTAGTTGGTATTGAGGTGGAAAATTCTTTAGAAGGAGTTAGAAACTATGGAAACCTTGGAGAAATTAATAATACCTATTACCTTTCTCACATTTATACCTAAGAAAGAAAAGGTGGAGAATTTTTTTCTTTTTAGACCTATTTTCTTATGTAATACCATCTATAAGATAGTAAAACTTTGACAGATAAAATTCAAAAACCTCTACCTAACATTATTAGTGAGGAGAAAATAGAGTTTGTTATTGGAATATCTATTTATGGTGGGGTAATAATTACAAAAGAATAAATTCACTCTGTTCAACAAAATAAGAGTCCTAGCATGTTGGTTAAATTGGACATTAGTAAAGCATATGATAAAGTGGATTAGTGTTTTCTTCATAAAGACGTGGAAACATTTTGGTTTACAAAATAATGGATCGACCTAAGCTTCAAATTCTTCTCTAGTCCTACCCTTAATGGGATCCCATAAGGGATCACTAGGGGGTTGAGACAAGGAGATCATATATCTACCTTAATTTTTATTATCATGGCAAAAGCATTAGGAAGGACAATATTTAAAGCAAGGGAAGATGATTATATTCAAGGAATGAAAATTACTAGTGGTCTAGAACTCACAACTTATCAAAATTTTGTTGATGATAAAATGCTTTATATAAAAGGGGATAAGGAAGAAGTAATTGCGTTGAAAAAAATATTAGACTCTTATACCAAGGCTATAGGATAAGACATCAATGATTTTTTTTTATAAATATATCTTTTTAATATTGACTTGAATATAAAAAAGGAAATTTACAACATTATGAACTTGAAAGAAAGGAAAATTGCCCTTCAAATATCTTGGTCTCCTTCTAGATAAAGGAAATAGGTTGAAGGAACTATGGGATCATGAAATATAAAAAATCAATAAAATAGTTGAGTCATGGAAAGGGAAATGGTTATCCTTGGCAAGGAAGGCAAGGTGTGTTCCTTGGTTATTCATCAAAGAGAAAAGCTTATAAGTGTTTGAACAAAGTTACTAACAAGATGATTAAAACTGAAAATGTAAGATTTGATGAGTTTGCAAAGAAGAATTATCTAGAAAGCAAGAAGGAACCTAAAGATTACGACAAGTTTGTGTATTTGTATGAAGAGATTCCTAACACAATACCTGAGTTATAGAAGAGAAACATCGAGTAGTAGACAATAGCACCTGAGTTACAAAATGCTTTAGCTGAGCACTAGATAGTTTGACCTGAGTGGGAAACTAAAACCTTATCGAGTGAAGAAATTGTTGAAAATCAAAGAATTGATCCTCTAGTGGCCAAATAGGTGAGAACTAATCATTACCCCTAACAAATTATTGGTGATAGAAGTGTTGGAGTACATCCAAGAAGTAATTTAGGAGACAATGCATGTTTAATTATTATTTTTGAACCAAAAACAGTTAAGGCAGCATTGGAAAATGAAGATTGGATAAATGCTTTGAATGAAGAGATTGATCATATTGATAAGAACAACACATGGACATTAGTACCAAGACCTACTCACAAGAAATTTATAGGAAACAAATAGATTTTAAGGAACAAGCTAAATGATAATGGAGAAGTGGTAAAAAACAAGGCAAGACTAGTTTGCAAAGTTATGTACAATAAGAAGGAATAGATTATGGAGAAACTTTATCACCCATTTGATAGACTTTGAGCTTCTTGTAGGTAGCATAAGCCAATAATTTTCTTACTCCTTCCAATCTTGTCGCACATTAGTATCGAAACCTTCACACAAGAATATTATAGGAACCAAATGGATTTTAAGGAACAAGCTAAATGAGAATGGAGAAGTGGTCAAAAACAAGGCAAGACTGATTTGCAAAGTTATGCACAATAAGAAGGAATAGATTATGGAGAAACTTTAACACCTGCGACAAGATTGGAAGGTTCAAGAACATTATTGGCTTATGCTACCTACAAGAAGTTCAAAGTCTATCAAATGGATGTTAAATATACATTTTTTAATGGAATACTTGAAGAGGATGTATATATTGAACAACCTAAAGAATTTATTGAACCTGAACAAAGGAACATGGTCTGCAAATTGAACAAGACATTGTATAGATTGAAACAAGCATCGAGAGAATGGTGTGAAAGGTTACATTTTTATTTGATTAAGATTGGATTTTCTAGAACAAGTGAGAACAATAATCTGTATTTGAAAAATGAATCTAATGATGGGGTATCGATTGCTGAAATTTATGAGTAAAGAATTAATTTAATTAAAATTACTATACTCCCTTCTTAAGGTTTCCCTTTATGCACTTGTATTGCCATTTAATAATGAAATATTAATGATTACATACCTTTTACCTCTTGGAGTTTCCCTTTTAGGTCTTAGGATCTCCTTCTATAAGGATTGATCCATTGTAAATTGTAGCTCATTATTTTGTTTGATAAATATAATCTTGCATATTTTTCAGAGCCAAACCCTTGTCTTCTCTTGTCTTTTTTTCTCTATGATAGGTTCTTGCATGTAGGTGTTTTACTAGATCTAAGGATTTGAATTGTTCAAATTCTTCATGGTATCAAAGTCATAATGTTGAAGCTTGTTTGTGTTTATTGAAGAAAATAGGAAAAAAGGCTTTGTTGGAACAGATCTGGTATTTTTTTCACATATGTTTTATTTGAAATAGGGGGGTCACCAATGTTTGGTGCACTTTGAGAGAAAATGAACCTCACTGATGAGCTTGCAAAGCCCAAAACCCCCTATTCCATACAAGGCACTTTGATTTTGGAGACAAGTCAATTCTATGGTTTAAAAAAATTACTAACAAGGTTGTACAACCTTTGCACACAAAATGAGGTGATTTTTATATTTTTAAAAATCACATGCAATTTTTTTACTACTACCCATTTTAAAACAAGTGCAGTCAATGGCCCACTGAGTGACCACCACTGGCAAACTTGTTAGGTGGCTCTGTCACTTCTTTGCACCCATGCAATTGTCCAACTAGTGTGGCTCCTTTGCTACCAATCTACCACCCAAATTCAACCACCACACCACCTCCACGAGTGACTACCACCAACGTGTCACTCAAGGCATTCAACCCCTAATTTTCTCACTTGCGATCACGTGATCAACCAAGGGGGCTTATTTTTTAAGCTCCAAGGGGTTTTCTTTCAGGGTTTTTTTTTGCTTCTAGAGGGCCTATTGGTTTATTTGTGATATCTTGAGCATATGGTATCATTTTTAAGAAAACAAGATATCGTCAAAAAACAAATTCTGAGACAGACGTGATGGTGCAAGTTTTTTCTAGATTTTTTTTCCAATATGGTGCTTTTTTTTATTGAAGCCAAATAATCATTTTTTCATTCTAGGGGGCATAACTTACTCATTTTATCTTTGTTTTTTGATCTAAAGGAAGCTCCAGAAAGCTCTTCTTGAGCTCTTTCTAGATTATCTATTATTTTCATTAGATTTTTTCAAAGGCACATATGATACTCAATTGACACCTTCTAAATAAATGGTTGAGATCTCTTATTGTCTTGTTCCTCTAAACCCACATAACTATAACACATGGACAACTACCATAACATGACTTCTCTATTCAAAGGGTTTGTGGTCTTGTTTAGATGAACAGCTACTTGTTTTCTAGAGTTCATATTAGACCTTGCAGTGCAAAAATAATATGGATGAGGCCATGGGTTTGTTTTGTTTGAATTTTTTAGATAGCTTACAGTTTCATCTTGATGGGTGTAATACTCCTCGAGAGATGTGGGCCAAGTTCAAGGAATTATTTGGTACCATCAAAGAGTTCATAGTACTTTAGATTGACATAGAGCTTACATTACTTTTACCTAATGCTTTTTCCTCCATTGAGTACTTTTTGATGAGGTTTAAACAACAGAGATCTTTGCTACACAGTTGTGGGACAATGAAGATTGATAAGTACATTTATCTAATTATGTCAAAGTTGCGAGAAAACTTTCAAATTTTCTCATCTACCTTCCATTCCACTATGGATGTTTTCAGTCCTACATTTACCATGCCCAAATTTGAGGTATTATGTGATTGATTGACTTCAGAGCAGGCCAAGCTTATATAGTTGGACTCTCTAATAGGATCAAAGAACCAGGCATTGGTTTTTCAGACATCTATAGGGAAGCCAAATCATAAATTGAAGCCCAAAATAGATTCAACTGGTAGTGAGAGTTCCTCCAAGCCATCTCCTAGATTAGATACATGGAAATCCACTCCAAAAGGTAAACCTTCTAAGTCAGGCGAGTCTTCCTTCAAGACTAAGAAGTTTATAGGTGATCCTTGCAAATTTTGTGGTAAGGAAGGACATCCATTTTCCAAGCATTGGAAATTTCTTGAAGCTTTAAAGGAGGTCATGCATCATCATAATATTGCTTCTCCACCTCCTCCTTCAAGGAAAGGGTGTGCTCTTTCTAAACCATCTTTATCTTCTCTTTCTACTCGGATCATTGATTTAGGTGTTTTGCACCATATGACACACTCACTTGATTTAAT
The DNA here is from genome assembly GCA_028749045.1 of Cupressus sempervirens. Lineage (NCBI taxonomy): Eukaryota > Viridiplantae > Streptophyta > Pinopsida > Cupressales > Cupressaceae > Cupressus > Cupressus sempervirens. Next base: position 298,373,079 of record CM053785.1, on the reverse strand, counting down.
TGCCTCACTTTTTTAGAGTGTTACTACACATATTACAATTAGTGGCCCTACACAACTTTCACTTTCAGGTTATAGCACTATTTCTTTGGAGGGTGGTTCTCTATAGGATGTTCTATTGATTTCGGCCATTTCTATGAACCTCTTATCTATATGTTAGATTTGTCATTTTGGATAGTAAGATAATTGAGTTCCTACCACATGATGTGATTATTTGAGACCTCCATGATCCTGACTTAGTTGTTTCTACTAGGAGTGTTAATTTATAGTCTGACTTATATTAGTTTGATGGCTTCAAGATCTCTGATTCTATAGGTATTTCTCTTATTGCTCATGTAGGCACAGTGAGCAAACTTAGGCATGAAAATTTTGGCCATGTCAACTACAAATATCTACAAGAGATGAGTATACATGCACTAATGATTGAGCTACCTTATATCTCTTGTATTGGCAGTGTTTGTTGAGGTTGAGCACTTAGCAAACATCAAATAGATCATTTCCTGATAGGTAGATGCACACGTGCCAAGGCACCATTGGAGTTGATATAAAGTGATCTTATGTCATTCCCCACTACATATTTTTTAGGTGCTCAATATGTGCTTACCTTCATAGATGACTTCTCTAGATGCACATGAGAGTAATTTTTGAAGTACAAATTTGATGTCTTTAATTCATTTTAAACCTTTAAGACATTTTTGGAGAAGTGGTCTAGTCTTTCTATCATGTGCATATGCACTGGCAGTGGAAACAGATATGTGAATAAGTTTTTTAAAGATTTTTGCACCAAGCATGGTTTACATCACCAGTTTACAAATCCCCATACCCCTCAGCATAATGGGTTGTTGAGAGAAAGAATAGAACATTACAGGAGATAGCCAATTATATGATGCAATCTCGAGCTATGATTTTGTCATTTTGGGATGAGGCTATCAATTATGTCAACTATATTTAGAATTAGATTCCTCATAAAGAATTATGACATTTGACTCTTGAGGAGGCTTAAACTCATGTCAAGCCCAATGATTTTGTATTCTATGTTTTTGGTAGTGAGGCTTGGGCATTTATTCTAGATGCTCAAAGGAAATCCATTAAGAGAAAGAGTCAACTACACATATTTGTTGGATACTATGAGGATGTGAGGTTGTATAGGTTATTTGATCATAATTCTAGAGAGGTCTCATTTCAACAAGATGACTAATTTGGTGAGCATTATCCTCAAATGGAGACTCCATCACCAACTTTTCCCTCACTGCCTAGTACTTCCTCTTCTCATATACAAGATTATGTATCCTATGAAGAATATCTTAATGATGATCCACCTTCCACACCTCCACCAAATATTCAGCGAGTGCCCAAGTGGATGCCTAATACTATTTATGTAGTTGGGGCCATGGCAGAAGATCCTTCAGATTCTTGTTGCACTTATAATAAAAATATAATAGTTTCCACATAACCCATAATAGATCTGAAAGAAATATGTAATCCACATGCAAGAGCATAGATAACATAGCCATAGAAATGTGACACGAGATATACCCTGGGAAACCTTCATTGAGGGAAAAAACCAGCCTCAAAAAGAAAAAATCACCACGTATTATTCAACAAAAAATTTATTGCAATACAACCATGAAAGCCTTCAAATCCGTAGCCACAACCAAGCAATCCATGTGAACAAGCATGAATCCACACATCCTATGTCATGCTTCTAACCTTCACAAATGCTCCCTTAGCTAACCTATCAAGCCTTGTCCCACTTAACTCTTTCCTTTTTTTCTTTTTCCTTTTTGTCTTTCTCATACAACAACTAAACTTGTGGTTGCTTATATAGTAGCAAGTCCCACAAAACCACCAAGTGGTATTACATAAACCATGTGCTACCTACCCATTGACCCCACCTTTAATATTGGAGATTTAATTATTTACCCCAATATTAAATAATTACATCAAATATTATTGCAATGTTACAATATAACTCATCAAGTATATCTCATGTGAATATTTCCACGTTGCATGTCCATCTAGGTGATCCTAGGTGCAACATTACATAATGAAATGAAATAATAAAATATAATGATATTATGAAATATGTGCAACTCTTACTATCTTAACAATCTCCCACTTGTTGTATATATTGAATAGGGTCAATCTGTAGCCACATAAATGAACAAGAGAAAAATCCCTCCTAGTACATCCACAATCATCGATCAAAGTACACCAAGTGCTCCATCCTAGTACTTGCAACAAAATTAAAGTATCCAACTTCTCAAAATGAATGAAACCACCTCCTATTATGCCACTACCACCAAACATACATAGAAACCATCCAAAGAGAAAGTTACCTAACCTATTGCATTAGAAGATCATAAAATCATGTACCAACTAAAATTTCAAGCACAAACACTTGATCCAAAGGTAATCAAATGTATCTGTAGTTGTCAAAACTCCATAGCTGAAATAGCACCTATAGCAAGTGCCAAACCCATCCAACTATCCATACCTCTAAAGGTATACCAAGTAAATCTCACATCATCAACATATCCAATCTGTAACTTGCAATCACAAGCCTTGAGAGCAATACTTACCACACATATACCAAGAAGCTCCCACTGCAAAAGATAATGTCAAATATGTGACCAATCCACTCACAACATGTCAAAGAAGTGAATCCATGTAGTATCAATGACATCCACAATACATAAAGCAATAATTTGTGAGAACAACTCTCATAACAAGTCCCCAACACTCTCTCAAGTTCTTCACAATCAACAAAGGAAAGAGATAGAGGAATAACCATGTCATCTCTCACATGACATACATGGACATAAACTAGTGACCATAAACTTGAACCAATCTCAAATCCAATGTAAGTAAACTAAACATCTAGGAAGATAACCAAGACCAAAGAGAAACCATGCAAATTATATCGTGTATCATGTCCTTCTATACGCACACACCTCTAGATGTAAACTGTGCAAGTATGATCTCCTCCATAAAACTCCAATCAAGAAGCCACAACAACACCCAAACCATACCATATAACTAATCATGGATGTAAGGCTCTCACAAAAAGATCAAAACCATAAACCATTCCTAATCCAAGGAATGTGCCCAATATAAAACCATCTCCCAAACTCAACCAGCATGATAACATATGCACATGGAGATAACCAATGCTAATCCACCTTTCAAATGAACCCCCAAAACTAACTCATGTACCATAGCTCAAGATCCAGATCTATGAAAGACAAGTATAAACATAATACAATTGAGAGAAATAATGGGTTAAACCTCTCAAGTAGCAAACCTCTAAGTAGACCAAGAGTGGGGAATGAGAATTCTCATCAAGATATCCAAGTATCCAACCAAGACTTGTCTAAGAACAATCTCCTCTCAAGTCATATAAGGTGAATGCCCTTCGGTCTTCCTGTTGAAACCATCAATTGTCCCAACAAATACATCTCTAATCCAAGAGAAATCAACATCACTGTCATCTCTAACTATCCATGAGCACTTATAACTAATCAATCCATGCCAACTCCAAATGCAATATATCAATATCATGAAGTATCCAACAACTGATCAATGCACTCAATACTAATAAACTAAATCAAGACCAATGTCAAAGTTCCAACCTTGGACTTAGGAACATAAACATGACAACATGATCTAACCATCTTAACCAGAGAGATAACATGCTTCATATGAACATACCATAACATGTCAAAACCCTAAATGTATATCAAGAGTATACCATGACATAATAATGAAACCATCCTTACACTAAGGATAACATGTCAAATGAAAGCATAAACCACACTTTTACCAAGAACCTCATGAGTCCTCGAGATGCAACCATCTTCACACACCATGAAGATAACCAAGTGCACCGTGCAAATGTCAAAGATGCTTCTGCAACAATAGGATCTAAGAGAAACCTCTGACATCTACAAACACTCAATAAATATATCAATGCCAAAAACTCCCAATCAACCGTGGTATCGAGCCACCCATGACATCATAACATCTATCTCCTACATGAAGATCCTCTAGGTCTACACATACAAATAAAGTGTCAGAACCAAGTGAAATCAAGATCTCCAACCTAAGAAGATATAAACCAAAGCATGAACTAATCTTGCATTTCCACCTCATCACTATCATAAGCTCCCACTAAATAGTGTATCTAAGATATCCATGACATCATTATAAAAAACCATCCTCTAACCATAAGAATCAACAAATGCATCAAATCATTAAAGAACTCAAAGTGCACATCATGAGCTCCTCAAAAGAATCCAAATAATCATGATCCTCAACCAAGAAGATATACCACCATAACCAAGTATGGAATCCGAACCAATGAAGATCAAGGATGCACTTATATATTCAATCATGTCATGCCAAAATCTATGGAACCATGATCACATCCATGAACTAAGAAACTAACTCTCAAAGTGTCCAACATGTCAACATAAAATAGTCAATCACAATCCTTCACCATGACTGTACTTGGTAACAACATCTCATCCCTTCCATGTGAAGACAAATCAAAAAATCATGTGACTTAGTTCATATACAACCAAAATCCAAGCCACCAATTTGAATATGCATCAATAATGAAAGATTAATGGGCAAAGACAACCCATAACCAAGCCATAAATGCAACCTATAAGTATAGACTACTTACAACACTGCATAACTTGTAGGCCTAACAAGTCATCATACATATCCAAATCCAAACACTAATAATTATATCATCATGAGAATAATCTGAAATATGAACTGAGTATACATTGACATCAGATCCAAATCTCCAAAATATACAATGTCATAAACTCGCAATGTTACCATAGTCAACATATATATCATAAACCACTGAGATTAGTATATCACCAAATAAATCATGCCAAACCTACACCACATCTAAACCAATGTGGAGATCTCTCCAAGAGCTCTCTTTTGACTATTTGAAGTCCAAAAACTGACTCCATATGCCCAAGTTCTGCCCTAATGTGTGCTCAAAATAAATAATATTTAAGTTTTGAGCTCTTAAAACCTGATCAAATGTCCAAATCATAGACTTAACACTATGTCAAGTTGTAGTGCTCTAAATTAGCTTTCCAACGACTATAAGAAGTCCAAAATCCAATAACCTGCAAGAAAGTTATAGTCTTTTCACTACGATAATATATTTACCATTTTCACGATAATTTTATTATTATTATTTTGATGAAAATTTTGATAGGATTAAATCTGATAATTATCATGGCCTGAAACTAAAAAACATTTTGCATTTTCTATCGACTAGTGCATATTATATATCAAAAGTTATGGAAAAACCAACCCAAACCCAATGGCGAGGTCTATTTTTGCCCAGGAGGTCATTTCTGCAAGCTCCCCCCAAAAACCCTCATTTAAATGAAACATCCCAAAAATCCATTTGTCCAACAATTTCACATGCCCGAAATCTACCAACATCCCATCATAACAACAAATCCAAAACTCTCAGATCTGTAATTAACAACCTATGAAACTCCTATATCTTTTCCTTTTTTTTGCCCTCTCATGCATTACCATGGATTCAATCTAGGGTTACAACAATAAAACCATAGCTCTAATACCACTTGTAAATAAACTTGCAATAAAAATATAATAGTTTCCACATAACCTGTAATAGATCTAAAAGAAATATGTAATCCACATGTAAGAGAATAGACAACATACCCACAAAAATGTGACACAAGATATACCCTGGAAAACCCTCATTGGGGGAAAAACCCAACCTCCAAAAGCATCAATCACCATGTATTATTCAACAAAAATGTCATCGCAATACAACCATGAAAGCCTTCAAAGCCATAGCGACAACCAAACAATCCATTTGAACAAGCATGAATCCACACATCACATGCCATGCTTCCAACCTTCACAAATGTTCCCTTGGCTAGCCTGTCAAACCTTGTCCCTCTCAACTCTTGCCTTTTTCCTTTTTATCTTTCTCATACAACAACTACTCTTGTGGCTTCTTATATAGTAACAAGTCCCAAAAAACCACCAATTGGTATTACATAAACCATGTGCTAAAAGCATGTGTTACCTAACCCATTGACCTTACATTTAATATTGGAAATTTAATTATTTTTCCCAATATTAAATAATTACATCAAATATTATCACAATGTTACAATAAAACTCATCAAGTATATCCCATGGGAATATTTCCATGTTGCACACCCATCTAGGTGATCCTAGGTGCAACATTACATAATGAAATAAAATAATAAAATATAACAATATTGTGCAATGTGTGCAACACTCATCATCTTAACATAGACATCTCATATTGGACTATTGAGTAATGTTGTTTCAAATGATCCATAGAGTTTTTTTATAGGTGATAGGACACTCAAAGTGGGATAAGACTATGGATAATGAGTGCTCTTGTCTGATGAAGAATGGCAGTTGGGATCTTTGCCATATTTCGGAAGGAAGAAAGTTGGTTCAATGCAGGTGGGTGTACCATACCACATTTGATGTAGATGGTTTTATTGATAGGTACAAGACACATCTAGTTGCAAAGGGGTTTTCATAGGTTGAGGGTATTGATTACTATGATACCTTTACTCTTGTTGCCAAGATGAATTCTATTTGTGTTGTACTCTCTCTTGTAACTTCTCAACAATGGACAATCTTTCAGATGGATGTAAAAAGTGCATTTTTGCATAGAGACCTACATGAGGAGATCTATACGAAGAGACCTCATTGTTTTTTGTAGGACTCTTCTATGTTGTGTTGGTTTTGGAGGTCTTTGTATGGTCTCAAACAATCCCCTTGAGCTTGGTATGAGAAGATGGATTCCTTCTTACTTACGTCATGCTTCACATGGTATCATTTTGATCCTACAGTGTACATTCATCATCATGGGGCTAATCTATCGATACTTGTTCTATATGTTGATAATCTCATTATTATAGGTAGCTCACCCTCTATGATTCAGAGTCTTCAACAAGCTTTGAGAGAGCAGTTTGAGATGATAAACCTTAGACTTTTGCACTATTTTTTGGGCCTATAGGTTGTTCAATCTTCGGATGAGATAGTCATACTCCAGTAAAAGTATGCTCTTGATACACTTCAAAGATTAATTAACATGCTTGATTGTAAGACTTCTCCCACACCTTTTCAATTGGGTGTTGTTTCATTTACCACTTGCTCTACTCCTTCAATGAATTCCACTTTAGATAGATAGCTTGTGGGTAGTTTGTTGTACCTAACACATATGTTCTAATCTTTCTTTTATGGTTGTAATTGTCTCTAGATTATCACATGACCCTCATGAGAGTCATTAGCAAGCTACAAAATGTATCTTGAGGTACATTTGAGGTACTACATGTTATGACATTCACTATACATCATGGGATCCTCACATTGTTGGTTACACAAACTCATAATGGGTTAGTGATATTGATGACCGAAGGTCCACTTCTGGCTCTATTTTATATCTTTATTTTGGTCCTATCACATGGTCTTGCAAGAAGTAGCATGCTCGTACATTATCATCTACAGAAGCAGAGTACGGGGCAATTGTGCTAGCTAGTTAGGAGGTTTAATGGCTTTGACAGTTAATGATAGAATTTGGTTTTCTCCATGATAGTTCCACCTTTATTTTGTGTGACAATCATAGTACTATACACATTTTCCACAACCCAGTTGAGCATCAAAGGAAAAAGTATATTGAGCTTCATATGAACTTCATAAAGAATTTGATTCAGGAGGGCTCTCTTAGCTTGGAGTATATTTCCACTATTGAGCAGGTTGCTAACATCTTCACTAAACCTTTTGCATCCTTGTGGTATCTTTAGTTATGTTCTATGCTTGGGGTGAAGGAAGTTGTCCTTGGGGGGTCTTAGTGATGAATCCTCCCTTCCTTCTTTATTATTTTAGCACTCTTCTATCTCTTTTTAGAGTAGGGTTTTTCCCACATGATTTTCCTCATTTCTCCATTTTATAGATTTGGTTGTGTTGGGCACCTCATTAGGCCATGTTTCTAGGACCCATCTTTGCTTTCAACATTGTAGTTTCCTTATTTTTTCATGTATTAATGTTAGTTGCGTTGCTACTTATCTTAAGGTGCGGTGTTAGAGTAAAGAATTATTTTAATTACATTTATTAAATTAACTTTACTCCCTTCTTAAGTTTTCCCTCTAAGCATTTACATTACCATTTAATAATTAAATATTATTAAATTCCTTTTACCTCTTAGGGTTTTCCTTTTAGGTTTTATGATCTCCTTCTATAAGGATTGATCCATTGTATATTGTAGCTCATTCTTTTATTTGATAAATATAATCTTGCATTTTTTTTAGAGCCAAACCATTGCCTTCTCTTGTCTTTGCTTCTTTGTCACAGGTTCTTTCATGGAAGTGTTCTACTGGATCTATGGATTTGTATTGCTCAAATCCTTCAATGACATTATATTTGGAGGAAATGACATGTTGTGTAAGATATTTGTTGATCAAATGAGTATAGAAATTGAAATGTAAATGTTTGGTGAGATCAAAATTTTCATTAGATTACAAGTCTATCAAACAAGGAAAGGATTATATGTGACTAAGTTTAAATATGTGAAAGAAATCTTGAAGACTTTTGGGATGGATGAATCCAAGCCAGTTGGTACACCTATGGTGACTAGAGTGAAATTGTCAAAAGAAGACACTACTGGAAAAGTAAATGAGACACAATACAGATTTATGATTAGTAAGTTATAGTATGTTGTATATAGTAGACCAAATATTACACATGTTGTTGAAATTGTTGCAAGGTTTTCATCTAATCCAAAGGAGACACACATGATTGCTATGAAAAGGATATTAAGATATCTAAAAGGAGTTAAATATTATGGCTTATAGTACAAGAAGGATGATGACTTTAATCTTAAAGTCTACATTTGTTGACTGGGCTAGTAATATTGATGATAGAAAAATCACAAGTGGTGGAGCTTTCTGTTTAGGAAAATGTTTATTACATGGACAAGAAAGGAACAAAGTTGTATTTCACAATCTATTGTTGAAGCTAAATATGTTATTGTTGTAATCAATTGTTAAAATATTGTATGTATTAAGAAACAATTGGAAGTTATGCAAGAAGAGAAAATTGAGCCTGTTACTATTTATTGTGATAACACTAGTGCAATAAATATTTTTTTAAATATGGTAATGCATGCAAAAAAAAGCACATATCAATCAAGTATCCTTATTTGAGGGAGGAAGTACAAGAGAAACAAGTGAAGCTTGAAAATGTTAATTCTAAACAGAAAATTGCAGACATATTTACTAAGTCATTGCCTAAGGATGCTTTTGAGTATCTAAAAGGAAAATTGGGGGGGTTTGTTCCTATCCAAAATTCACTAGGTGAAGATGCATGTTGCATCAATTAATGGATGAATTATAATATCTTTAAGGAGTTGATGAAAAAGTTCACACTTTAGGAACATTTTTTAAGTTGTGAAGATGACAATGATGAAATTGATGTATACTATACATGCAAGGTACAAGGATAACTACAAGCTTTTATAAGTTTTATATCGAAATTTATAATGACCTTTGCTATTACTATCAAAGGTGGAGATTATTAGTTAACACTACTTAAGGGGAGAGTATATGTTAGTGTAAGCAAAAGTGGGAGAAGTGTATGAAATGAGGAGACAAATATGTGAGAGAAAATAATAAAGAGGAAGAGAAATAGTAAAGGAGAATATCAGAGTTAGTGTTGACAAGGGGAGAAAGAATTTGAAAAAAAGAAGAACATCAAAGTAAGAAGAATGTTATGTAAAGGGGGAGGCAATAGTGAAGCTAAACTGAAGAAGAACATATCCAAAGAAGAAATGTTGATAAATATTATTACTACTATTGATATAAAATGAGTTACAGAGAACCTGATGATGAAGATAAAGAGGTGCAAAGTTGTATTGTTGACAATGCATATATTTGATTATCTTATGTAATGTTTTGTAATGTAGAATCATATTTTATGCGTTGTCATCAATTCCAAGGGGGGTGATTGCTAGCCCTAATTGATAATGTAATTGGTAATGCTAAGAATGTAAGTAAGAGAGGCATATCTATTGTTATATTATCATTGATGTCAAGTCTTAGTTGGCTAGCCATTATGCTAACTCAATAAAGTGCTATATCAATATGATTGATGAAGAGGATTTGAAAAAAGTAATCTAAAGATAGAGTTGATAAGTATGGTATACAATGGACACTTGAAGGAGTTGGACATTGATAATCATTTTTAATCATGTAATATTGTAATGTATTGAGCTATTTAAGCTTAATTGAGTGACAAGGTTAAAGAAGGAAGAGTGTATTTATCAAGTGACTACAGTGTTCACCAAGAAAATGGAAAAGTAAGAGGGAAATTCATTATTTTCAGAGTGAATCTAGTATTAACCAAGTACTATATTACCTAAGTGAAATGTTATGTTCACTAAGTAACAATTGGAAGATCAAGTTAAAAGAAATGGAATCTAAGACCAACTTTTGATGGAAAAGTGGAGTGTTAGAGATGTTCTACGGTGTGAGTCAATTGTCATTACAAGATCAAAAAATTAAAAAAATCAATAAGGATGTGATGATGGAGATTGAAGAAAGATAAGGATGAGCACGAAGTTCTATGAAAAGTTCTATTTTCTATGTGGTTAAGTACAATGAATCTGAGATTTACAATTGTGATTAAGTGGTAATTAATAAATGAAAGAATGTGGAAGCAGAGAGATGACTATTTAAGGATATGTTTAAGACAATTTTAGGTTGTCAATTTTCTGATTTAGTTGTTGATTTGGTGATGATGATTGAATGCTAAGGAGGAGATCAAAGTGCAAACTATTGAAGAAGATGAAAGAAGATAATTGAACTAGGTGAACGAAGCAAAGTTGAAAGAAGAAGAAAGAGAATGAGTGAATCAACCAAGTAAAGAGAGAACATACAAAGGAGATCATAAGAAAATGATTATAACAAGACAAGAACATAAAGGATATCTGAACAAGAAAGGTAGTGCTATACCTAAATAGATTATTTTTACACTATTACTTTCTAATCATTGTAGCAGAAAATCTCGTAGACAAAGTGGACCTAACAAGTCTATGAAATCCTATGATGACATTGATTAGTGGTGTTTGTAAGTATTTTAGAGTAGGCCACTCTTTAGACAAGATTAAGGATTGATAAGGTCTAAATGATCTTTTGGTTAAAACCCTCTAACAAGGTCATATTAACAATGTGTTTGTAACTTTTAACAAGGTTGGCTCCTAACTAAGCTCACTTTAGAAGAGTGAAGATTTTTGGGTTGTCAATTTATAGGTGATTTTTCCCTTCACAAGGTTTCCACATTAAAATATTGGTTTCAAATGTGTTAGTATTGTTGTGTTGCAAGTTATTTTATATGTTATTTTCATTTTATTGCAACTCTGTAACAACTAAGTTTATGATTGGTAATAACAAAGTTTTATACTGTTGGTCAACAATGAATGAACAATTTTGAGTAAAGTGTTTGAATGAGTTAAATGTGAAGTTGAATGAATACACCAAGTGAAAGTTTATAATGATTATGAATTTTCTTTGGTATTGAAGTTGTTAAAACATACTATAGGATAATTGATTCACCCCCCCTTCTCCCCTCTCTCAATTGTCTAATAGTTATGTTGTAAATTAGGTTGGATTACAACCCTTCCCAAAAGTATAATAGGATTATTTCAATGTTGGACTAATACCTACAAGAATAATTGATATAGTATCGCATGGATAATTTCTCCCTTAATTATAATATGAGAGTTATGGAAATAGAGAAATAGATGAATATTCAAAGATTAGGAACAATTGACCAATGAAATTGAGGTTGTTGTAGTATAAAGAGTGATATGATATTAAATAGCTCCAAGGTAGAAACTAACATACCATAGTGGGATGAAAAGTTGGAAGGTAAATGGATAGATTTAAATCTTCTCCTTTTACTAGAAATGGGAAATGTAATAACACTAAAAAAATGAGAGAATGTGTATGCCAACCCCCCAAAAGGGGGTGGTTCAAGATAAATTTTATGGTGCTTCTCAAAGAAACCCTAGGTGGTAAGTTAAGGCTATTGTATCCATAATTTGAATAACCAGGAGATAGCTACAATTGCCAATTATTAAGTCACTTATTATCTCTAGTTTACTTAAGCTAAACTTTGGGCATATAATAATTAATTCTTCTATTAATTATTATTGTGCAAACTAGGTTTTACCTGTTAGGGTTTTGATCTCCATGAGTGTCCTCAAATGATATTGGTCGAATCAGAAGTGCCATGGGGGGTTGATGTTTTTCCTTTGTTTGTCATCTTCCTTTGTCCAATGAGTTTCCCTTTTGTGACATTGGCCTCATGATGTGTCTGAGATTGATCACCTTAGTACACGCATATGTATTTTTTTGTGCATCTTGATCGTGGTTCTTTGACATGTAGTTCTTTTGGCCCACCTTTCCAGTTGCCTATCACCTCACCCTTGTCTGCATTAGGGAGGTTCTTTTGTTGTTCTTATGCTTCCATGGTTCAATGGAGTGAGATATGTATTCTGTATTTGTTTATATGTACTAGGTGGATGCAATGGCTGGACACCTATGCATTTAGGTGAGAAGGATCATCTATCACATAGACACTCTTATTTTTGTTCCTACTTTGGTTGCAGCCTTCCAAGTTTGATTGATAAGCTCTTCAAGCTTTGGTGTTTCATGCAATCTGCATCTTTGAGTTTAGCTATTTGCCTTTCAGTGCTTCCTGATTTGATGTAGATTACAGTCTTCTCTACCTAGTCAGGTTTTATTTTAGTGGAGATTCTTCAATTCAGCAGTTACTTTTGATACAGCTTTGCAACTTCTACATGCTCTAGTGATGTTCTTCCTGATCAACTTTTGTTCCTATCTTCTAGTACATTCCCTAGTTTGGAGACTTCTTCAGTCCTTCTGTAGTTTCTTTCAACATGTTTTCCATCTCTTTTTGGAGTAGGATTTTTCCCATGTGGTTTTCTCTATTTCTCCTCTTTTTAGAGATTTGGTTGTGCTTGTGTACCTCATTAGGCTTTATTGTCGGGACCCAAATTTACTTTTATTAGTACTTTCTAAGTTTTTAGCTACTCGTACTTTCTAAGTTTTTAGCTACTCACTAAGTTTATCTTAAGGCGAGGGGGGGGTGTTAGAGTAATAAGGTTTTTTCTTATTAATTAAATCATATTGATTTAATTAGTAAGTCACTTATTATCTCTAGCTTACTTAAGCTAAACTTTGGGCATATAATAATTTTTTTAAAATTAATTATTATCGTGCAACCTAGGTTTTACTTGTTAGGGTTTTGATCTCCTTTTATAAGGATTGATCTATTTGTAATTCATTCATTCACTTTTGACTATAGCAATCTCTCTTATTGTTCATCAAGAATGTCTCATCTATGGATCTGGGAATTCCAGCCTCCATAGCTTTTGCTTCTCTCTTTTTGTGACATGTGTTTGCATGTAGGTGATTCTTGCGAGTTGTGGGGTTGATCTTTCATCAATTTCAATAGTTACTAATAATATAGCATAGCTCACTACTTTCGTTGAAGGATTGAGTATGCAAGGATCTCAAGATTAAAAATTTGGAGATTGAAGAACATTCAACTATCACAATTGATGTTCTAAGGAAAGGTAAAATGTCAAATTAGAAAGAAGACTCACTACTAACCAATGATCTTGATTAAATCCAGTTCTTCTGTAAATGCACCTTCAATCATATTTTTACACAAGGTAATTCAAGGGTTGATAAATTATCCAATAAAGGGGCTAATGGAATCATTTTAATTAATATAAGCACCTCTAAGAGTGATAAATCCCAGTTATATGTAAAAAGGATCTTCTCTTACCACCTAATAAGTAACTCAGTGTTAATTATGGATGAAGTATTAATGTGTTCATGATGTATAAATTCATGTATTATATAACTTTGGGTGCACAAAACATTTTCAATCCCTTTCAATTAAGATTTAAATTTAACTTTAAATGACAATGGAAGGTACAAGATATAATCACCCTAAATGGGCTAGTTTAACTTAAGGTCATATTTGCCATAAAACAAAGCTAACTCCCCAATCATGCTAGTCTAATTATGGTAATTCAATAGGGTGCCATATCATTTGATTGATGGAGAGGATTTGAAGAAATTATGTTGATAGTATGGTATTCAATGAGCCCTTGAATGATTTGGAGAATGATAATGTAATGTCAGTTTGATTGTTTTGTAATTTTGTAATATAATGATGAAGTCTATGTATTCACCGAGAAGGCTATATTGAGTAACATGTAAAATAAGGAGTACAATAATACCTGAGCTACTAAAGTGTAAACCTAGTAATTGGAAAAGAAAAGTTAAAGTTCAGTGTTAATCGAGTAAATCGTGTCTTAACCAAGTGATATGTAATATTCACCGAGTATGAGCTACAAGAACAAGTTAATAAAGATGGAATCCAAGGCCAACTTATGGTGAAAAAAAGAATGTTCAAGATGTTTGAAGGTGAAAGTCAAAGTTTTTTACAAGATCTACAATAGGAAAAATAAAATGAAGATATAATGATGGAGATTGAAGCAAGACAAGGATGAGCAAAAAGTTTAATGAAATTTTTATTTTCTGAGTGACTGAATACATTAAATTTGAGATCTATGGATGTGGTTAAGTGGCAAAATCTGGAAGCAGAGAGTTCACTGTATAAGGAGACATTGGAACAAGTTTTTCATTATTGATTATTATTGGTATGTTGGTGATTTGTGCAAAGTGGATAACAAGCACAACAAGGTAAACCAAGCAAAGTGAAAGGAAGATCAAGTAGAGGTAGATCAAAGTGAAAGTGTGATGAAGTGAATCAGCCAAACAAAGATCAAGAAGAGATTAGAGAAGAAGAAGATAGAGCCGAAATAAGATTTGAAAAAGCAAGGTAATGCTAAATCTTACAGATCATTTGATTGTTATTTTCCAACAATCATAGTAGAAAAATATCTTAACCAAGTGGACTTAACAAGTTTGTGAAATCCTATATGGTAACATTGATTAGTGATGTTTGTAAGTCCTTTAGAGAATACTACTCTTTAGACATGATCAAGGAGTGATAAGATCTAGATGATATTTATGTTAAAACCCTCTAAACAGGTCACACTAAAAATGTGCATGTAACCTTTAACAAGGTTGGCTCCTAGCAGAGCTCATTTCAGAAGAGTGAAATTATTTGGGTTGTTGGTCCCATGTGGTTTTTCTCTTTACAAGGTTTTCACGTTAAATCATGGTGTCAAATGTGTGAATGTTTTTATGTTGCAAGTTTATATTGATGGTATTAACTTAATACTACAACTAGTTAAAAAATTGGTAACAATAAGGTAAAAGCTAAGCTATATCTATGATACTCGATAATAATAGAAACAATGAGATAACAGTTTGAAGAAGATTGGTTACAAGATTGAATTGTGAAGTTGATTGAGATCACCGAGTTATTTCTATTGATGTTTATGGAGTTTGAATATGTACTAAATTTGAACATAACTGATTCACCTCCCCCTCTCAATTATCTAAAAATTGGTATTAGAGCACAATTCTTGGAGGAAGAAGTTTGAAGGAACTTGAGCTAAAGATCTGAAGATGTATAAGAGAGAGGTACCAACGATGAACAAGAAGAATTTCCCCTTGTGGAAAAATAGAATGAGGCTATATCTATTTGGAATTGGTGACAATGCTACATATAGGTTGGATGATGACTATACTACACCTCCACTTCCTATGGAATTGGAACAAATGGCTAAGAAGAAAGATTACAATAGTCTAATGATTGAAATTGCATCTTCCCTGAATGACCTTGAGTTTGATGATGTCAAGAACTATGTTAATGCTAAGAAAATGTGGGATAAGTTGGCCCTTGTACATGGTGGAGATTCAAATGTGGTGAGAGTTAAAGCATAAAGTTTAAGAGGCAAGTAAGATGATATGGAATGAAAGAAGGTGAGAATGATACACAATATGTGAACCAAATAAAGGAAGTTGTTAGTACAATCAAATATGCTAGAGGATTTATTAGTGATTATAAAATTGTAAGTAAAGTTCTCAAAACTCTTCTACCATCTATGCTATAAAATTTTTTATAATTCAAGAAGTTAAAGCTATGATTGGTAATGATTTGACACTTGATAGTTTAGTTGGTTGGTTGACTTCATTTGAGTTGAGAAATTATGATAATAGTTTGGCTACACTAGGAAATGCTTTTAAGTCTTCACTAACCATTGATAGTTCAAAGAAAGAGAAGAGTAGTAAAGATGAAACTGAATCTGAATATGAAGATGATATGGATGATATTGAAGCATTTCTTGCAAGGAGATTATCAAGAGGAAAAAGTAAATTCAAATGTAAATTACTCCTAATCTATTTTAAGTGCAATGAAGTTGGTCATTTTGCAACTAAGTATCCTAAAATAAGTAAGAGTGGCATACATGAAAAGAAATATCACAAGTACAGGAAGAGTTGAGAAAGAAATGTATAAACAATTAAAATATTAGAGATCTAATAGAGGTGGTGAATTTGTGTTTGTTGAATTCACTAACTTTAATGTTGAGAATGGTATCAAAATATAAGTATTTGCATTGAGGACACCACAGTAAAATAGAATTGTTGAGAGAAGAAATAGATCAATTATGGATTGTGCAAGGACATTGTTGATTGAATAAGATGTTGCACAAATGTTATGGAGAGAATCTATAAGCACTATAGTCTATACTCTCTTATTCAAAAGGAGGTGAAGGTATTTTTCTTGGCTATTCATCTAAGAGAAAAACAACATTGAACAAAGCTACTAACACAATGATTGAAAGTGAAAATGTAAGAATTGATGAGTTTGCAGATAAGAACAATGTAGAAAGAGAGAAGGAACTGAAAGAGTGCAATATATTTTTATATATGTTACACTACCCGAGTTACAACAAAGAGCTATTGAGCCATAGTCTTCTTTACCTGAATAACAAATAGAACAACCTGAGAAGGAAGTTGAACCCCAATCGAGTGAGAATAATGATGAGAATAAAAAACCCTAACCTGTGTTAGCAAAATATGTGAGAAATAATCATTCACCTGAACAAATCATTAGGGATGAGAGTGATGGAGTGGTGTCAAGAAATAAATTGAAAGATAGTTCATGTTAAATAGTTGATTTAAGCCGAGAATAGTCAAGGATGCACTTGATAATGAGAATTGGATAAATGCCATGAATAAAGAGATTGATCAGATAGAGAAGAACAACACGTGGGCATTAGTATCAAGGCCTAAAAATAAGAATATGATAGGCATAAAGTGGATTTTAAGGAATAAGCTGAATGAAAATGGAGAAATGGCAAGACATAAAGCAAGACTAGTTTGCAATGGTCATGCCCAATAAGAAGGAATAGACTACAGTGATACTATTGCACTTGTGGCATGATTGGAAGGTGTAAGAACATTGTTGGCCTATGCTACTTACAATAAATTCAAAGTATATCAAATGGATGTCAAATCTACATTTTTGAATGAAATACTTGAAGAAGAACTCTACATAGAACAACTAAAAGGATTTGTTGAACCTGATCATGATAACTTGGTCTGTAAGTGAACAAGGCACTATATGGACTGAAGCAATCATCGAGAGCATGGTATGAAAGGTTACATTCTTATTTGATTAAAATTGGATTTGTTAGGACAAATGAGAAGAGTAATTTGTATTTGAAGAGTGAATATGAAAATATGGTGTTGATTGCTAAATTTGTTGTGGATGATATTATATTTGGTGGAAATGATTTGATATATTAATCATTTTCTAACCAAATGAATAAAGAGTTTGAGATGTCAATGTTTGGTGAGATCAAAATTTTAACTGGCGTACAAGTTTATGCAACAAATAATGGTATATATGTGACTAACTCTAAATTAGTAAATGAAATCTTGAAAACTATTGGAATGGATGAGTCAAGACCAGTCAGTACACCTATGGATACTAGAGTGAAATTTTCAAAAGAAGATACTATTGCTGATGTAAATGAAACTCAATATAGATCAATGACTGATAAATTGCAATATGTTGTGCATAGTAGAACAGATATTGCACATGTTGTTGGAATTGTTGCAACAGTTTCCTATAATCCTAAGGAAACACACATGATGTGGAAAACAATTATTCAATTGTATGTTGTCTTTGATGTTACACAAAATATTAAGCCTTATTGAGCAAGTCAATGATTATTGAGCTCACTTGGGCATTGAAGATAGTTTCCTATGTATGCTGAGCATTCTAATTATAACCAAGTGCAAGAGTTAGTTCTTACCGAGCTCACTCGGGCGTCAAAGGTAGATCCTGTGTTAACCAAGTTTACTCTGTTCCGAAAGGAAAGTTAGCATGGATCCTGTGTTGACCTAGTTCACTCGGTTACCAAAGGAAAGTTAGTTTAGAATCAGTATTGACTGAGTTGGGTTTGTTAATGAATAGTTTCTTCAAGTTGACCGAGTACTCAATTCTATATTAGTCGACTGACAACATATTGAGTCTAATAGATTTTTTTAGCTAATGCTAGCCAACTTAAGGGATGAAAATTGTTTGATTAAAAGTATATTCAAGCCAACTTGACAAGATCATTCATATAAGTATAAGGTCAAGTTTAGGATTGAAAAGAGGAAGAATGAGATTAAAGAAGATGAATTAAGGAAGCAAATTGGAAGGATATCTGCAAGAGAACAAAGTATCCAATTTGACCAAACTACAAAGAATATTTTGATCAAAGAGGATTAAGTAATCAAGCTAGAAGAGAGATCTAAAATCAGCAAAGACAGTTGCATCAACAATCAAGTCAAGGCATTGTTACTCTCTAATAATTGTAGCAATGAATTAAATCTCCTAACAGAGTTAGCCTAACAACTATTTGGTAAATCCTCTAACAAGGTGGCATTTCTAGATTGAAGTGTTTAAAGACCTCTAAAAAGGCCACTCCTAATAGGGTGAATTAAATCCTCTAATAGGGTCACACCCAATAGTGTGTTTTGTAACCTTTAACAAGGTTGGCTCCTAAGAGGGCTCACTTCAGAAGAGTGAAAAATAGTAACTAGTTGCAATTGGTGGTTTTCCCAAATTGGGTTTCCATGTTAAATCTTGGTGTCTCTTGTGTTCATGTTATTTCCTTTATGTTTTTGCAGTTTAGTTAATTAAGGTTAATCATATTTAAATATCTTAAGATCTACATGTTTAGTGCTAATTGAGTGATAGTAATATATTCAATGTTAATCGAGTTCCAACAGAATATCGGTATTAACCAATTCACAGCAAGTTATTGTTTTGTATTGTGTTGATATCTTAAAGGGACTATTGGTTCAGTATTTTGTTGACATCTTAAAGGGACTTTTGGAATTTTTTTTGTGGTAATTGATTCACCCCTCCTCTCTCAGTTACTCCTTTCCATTTCCAACACATGACTATTATCAAAAGGATATTATGATATCTTAAGGGATTGAAGATTTTGGATTATGGTATAAAAAAGACGGTGACTTTACTATTAAAGTCTATATTGATGTTGATTGGGTTGGTAATGTTGATGATAGAAAAAAACACAAGTAGTGGATCTTTATTTTTAGGAGAAATATTTATAATATGGTTGAGCAAGAAACATAGTTGCATTTCACAATCTACTACTGAAGCTGAGTATGATGTTGTTGCAACTAATTGTTCTAATTTTTTTTTTTTTTGGATTGAGCAATTGTTGGAGGGAATACAAGAGGAGATAACCAAGCATGTTACTATTTATTGTGATAACACTAGTGCAATAAATATATCAAAGAATCTAGTCATGCATACAAAGACAAAGCACATATCAATCAAGTATCACTACTTGAAGGAGCATCTACAAGGTTAACAAGTAAGGCTTGTATATGTGAAGTCTAAGGAGAAAATTGTAGACATATATACTAAGTCATTTCCTATAGATGCTTTTGAGTATCTAAGAGGTAAACTGGGGATCCTTCCCCTATTCAAAATTCACTAAGTGAAGATGCATGTTGCATCAATTCATGGATGAACAAAAATATCTTTGTGGAGTTAATGCAAGAGTTAATGCTTTAGGAGTAGTTACAAAGTGATGAAAATGATTGCAATGAAACTTATGTAAACATTACATACAAGGTACGATGTTTAACTACAAGGTTTTATAAGTTTCATATTGGAACTTATAGTTACCTTTGGCATTGATTTCAAAGGGGGATACATAGAATAAACAAGGGAGATGAAGAACTTGAGTAAAGTGGAGTGAATAACCAAAGGGAGAGAATCATAATTGAGGATAAAATATCAGAGGGGGAGATAATACAAAAGAATGAAGATATTGCTGAACCAAAAGAGAACATATTCGAAGGGGGAGAAATGTTGAAGATTGATGCCACTACAGATACAAACTAAGTACACCTAATGATGAAATTACCTGAATGAAGTCCAAGAGCTGAAAAGTTGTATTATTGTCATGTATATATTTGATTGTCTTATGTAATGTAAAATCATATGTTTATGTGTTGTAATCAATGCCAAAGGGGGAGATTGTTAGCACAAATTGATGATGTAACTAAGAATGCTATGAATATATGTGAAAGAGTCATATTGGTTGTTATGTTGTCATTGATATTGAAGTATTACTTGGCTAGACATTATACTAATTTAGTACAACACCATATCATTTGATTGACGAAGAGGATTTGAAGAAAGTATGTTGATGACAAAGTTGATAAGTATGGTATTCAATGGGCACTTGAATGAGCATGATAGTGATAATGTAATGTTGGTTTGATTGTTTTACAATCATGTAATTTTGTAATGTAATGATGAAGTCTATGTATTCACCAAGTTATACAAGCTACATAGAGTAACAAGGTGAAAGGAGTAAAGTATTGCCCGAGTTACTAAAGTATAAATAGAGTGATTGGAAGAGAAAAGTTAAAGTTTAGTGTTAACTGAGCAATTTATGTGTTAATCGAGTGATATGTTGACCAAGTGAAATGTAATGTTCACCGAGTATGAGCTGGAAGAAAAGGTTAAGAAAGATGGAATTTGAGGCTAACTTATGGTGAAAAAAAGAATGTTCTAGAAGTTCAAAGGTGAAAGTCAAAGTTTATCACAAGATCTACAACTTGAAAAATACAATGAAGATCTGATGATGGAGATTGAAGCAAGATAAGGATGAGCACAAAGTTTAATGAAAGTTCTATTTTCTATGTGACTAAATACATTGAATTTGAGATCTATGGATGTGGTTAAGCAAAAAAATTTGGAACTAGAGAGTTCACTATTTAGGGAGATGTTAGAGCAATTTTTTGGATGCTAATTGTTATTGGTATGTTGGTGATTTGTGCAAAGTAGAAAACAAGAATAAAAAGGTGAACCAAGAAAAGTAGAAGGAAGATCAAGCAAAGGTAGAGAAAAGTGAAAGTGTGATGAAATGAATCAACCAAATATAGCTCAAATAGAGATCAAAGAAGAAGAAGATAGAGAAAAATTGAGATCTGAACAAGCAAGGTAGTGCTAAATATTACAAATCATTTGAGTGTTACTTTTTTAACCATTATAGAAGAAAAATATCTTAATTGAGTGGACCTAACAAGTTTGTGAAATCTTACATGGTAACATCCATTTGTGATGTTTGTGAGTCCTTTAAAGCATGCCACTCTTGAGACAAGATCAATGAGTGATAAGGTCTAGATGATCTTTATGTTAAAACCCTCTAACTAGGTCACACTAAAAATATGCATGTGACATTTTACAAGGTTGGCTCCTAGAAGAGCTTACTTCAAAAGAGTGAATTTATTTGGATTGTTGACTCCAGGTAGTTTTTCCCTTTACAGGGCTTCCACCTTAAATCATGGTTGAATGTGTAAATGTTTTTATGTTGCAAGTTGATTTTCATGGTATTAACTTAATATTGCAACTACTTAGCAGTTAGGTAACAATAAGATAAAAGCTAAGTTATATTTATGATACACAATAATAATAGAAATAATGAGATAAGAATTTGAAGGAAATTAACTACAAGATTGAAATTTGAAGTTGAATGAGATCATTGAGTTATTGCTATTGATGTTTATGAAGTTTGAACTAATACTAAAGTGTTCGAAAGACCTATAAGATAACTGAACATAACTGATTCACCCCCCAATCATCTAGGTGATTTTCAAGACTTTGAGTCCACCTGAAGGTGTGTGTTAAAGTAGACCTAAATATCAAACTATTTGGCTCCAACTTTGAACTAATTCAACTATTAGTGTATCTGAAGAAACCAAATGCATGTTTTTTTATTCATGATTGTCCTATCCAAAAGTAAATTAGCTCAATTAGACAATTATGCCTTGTCCAATGACCACATGTCACCCCACACCCCCATCATGTTCCCTCATTGGCCAATGTTCACACCCCTTCATATTTCTAGTGCACCTATTTCATCCTCTATCCTTAATATCCAGTCTACAACTCAAGGGTGAACCATACAACTATTCAATACTTTTGTCTTCATTCATTCCCTCCATCACTTCCTCCTCTTTTCTGTTAGTCATCCCCATCACCCAGTACTCATGAGTCCACCCTCCCAACCGCCCCCTCTCGGTACTGCTCTAGATCGCCTTCCTACTCTAAGGATACTATGAGAAATATTGTTGATTTGAATCTTGATAATTAGTTCAATGCATCGTCTAAGGCCGAGGATTGCCTTCAGTCCCATGGTGAATTTTAGAATTCTCTCTTGGAATTTTTTAGGGATTTCGCTCCCTCCTTATAAGTTCAAAGTGAAGGACATGGCTACTAAATGGAAGACAGATGTAATTTTCATTCAAGAAGTTAAAGTCAGTGATACTAAGCTTGATGTTTGTTTACACATTATTTGGAAAGATGCGTCCTTTTGGCACACATCTCATATTGATGGAAGAGGTGGGCTATTATTGGCCTTGCTCCATGGATTGCTAAACATATCATTAATAATGGTGAGGACCCTTCACATAGTTGTGTTTGGACTCTCACTCTATTTAATGGTCAACTTATTGAATTTTGCTCAATTTACACCCCCACTCTGGCTAAGGATCGAACCAATTTATGGAATTGGATGGCTAATTATTTTCCCAATGCCAATTGATTCTTGGGAGAGACTTTAATATGGTAGAACATAGTCAAGACTGTAGCTAGTCTAAACATATTAATCTTAGTTGAGAAGAATTTGATAGCTAGTTATTTTGTCATAACTCTTTGGGAATGTTTGATCATATTTATGACAAGTCTTCTAGTCAAACTAAAAATTGGTATACCTTGTATAATTGTAGAATGTGAGAGAATAGAAAGATGAGTAGATTGGATTGATTCTATACATCTCTCACTTTATCGATTGTGCAAGATCCTATAGGAATGGGTGTTCATGTGGACTTTTATGCTAGGCTCTGCGATCACCTTCCTATAATTTGCAACATAAATCTATCTCAAGCTTTGAATAATGACAATTCACTACCCTTCAAACTAAATATTTCTCATTTAAAAAATCCTACATGTTTAACCTCTCTTGTGGGGATATGGAATTCTTTACCTGAACTTGAAGAAGGAGAATACTGGATTGATTGGTGATGTGTTGCCATTATTCAAAGTAATAATTTCTTATGTTCATTCAGTAAAGGAATGGCTTGGAAATGTAAATGTAAGGAAAAATCTCTTCATGATAGACTTGCTCAGGACTAAAAACTCCTTAATGATGACCCTTGCAACATTAACATTCAAACTTCTACTGCTACTACTGAAGTTCATTTGCAAAAAAATGACAATTATAAAGGACAAGGGATGGAGGTTAAAGCTATACTTCATTGGCTTAAAGAGGGAAACAAGGGAATTGATTACTTCTTTTCTCATCTTAATTATAAACATAAAAATGAAAGAATCAAAGCAATTGAGGATGAATTTGATGCCCTCCAAACTAATCCCTTTGATATCTACACTATCTTCAAATGCTTTTATGAAATCTATTTAAAGAAAACCAATGGTCGGATATTCAACAAGCTCTTGAAGCTATGGTTACAAACTATATTCCAAGAATACTAGAATCAAATTACTCTCAGTATCTTGACAGTTTCTTGTCATTGGAAGAGCTAGAAAAGACCCTTTTCTCTGTAGCCCCTTATAAGAGTCCTAGGAGTGATGGTCTTCCTATAGAATTCTATCAAGCTATGTGGAACCATATGAAGGACAATTTTTACTATTTATACTAGGAGGCTTTTAAAAATGGATCATTGGGTCCCATTATTAACGGTGGTATAATAAAACTCCTACCTAAAGGTAAATAAAAAGACACAGTTTATGGATGGCATTTGATAAACTTACTCAACACTTCCTATAAAATTATAGCAAAAGCCTTGGCTACTCAGATCAAACCAGTGGTTCAGGGCATTGTTAGAATTGAACAAATAGGGTTTATTCCTAGAAGATATATTTTTGATAATCTTATGTTAGCATGGGAAACTTGTGAACAGACACCATTCCCCTTAAATAGGTCTATTCGACAAGGCTTCCCCCTAGCCCCATATCTATATGTACTCATAGATGAGGCTTTGGGATATTTACCACAAAATGTTAATAATATATAGTTAATAATAGGAATATCTATTCTTGATAATCAAGTTGTCACCAATTCTCATTACGTTAACGACAGTTCACTATTTTTGTAGAATTCTAAGAAGAATATATCCAACTTGATGGACATACTAGAGTTGTATTGTGTTGTTTTGAGCTCAAAATTTGCACATGAGAAAACAAAAATTTTGATGGTTCTGCATGACCCTATTCCTCACTGGATTCCACAAGGTTGGAATTAAATCAGACATGGTGAAATCATGAGATATTTGGGTAGACCTTTCAAAATTGGGCCTTCCCTCAAAGACATGTGGAATTGGTACCTTAATAGAGTTAGAAACAAGCTGTCCTACTGGGGAAATAAATTCCTTTCCTTGGCTAAGAAAATACAAATCCTCATTTTCTTGCTACATATGTGTACCATTCCTCTTGTTGGATGCCTTCAAAACAAGGATATGAAGATTTAATTAAACTTATCTGAAGATTTCTTTGGGTTAAATGGGATGGTGATAAATGACTCATAGCTACTTCATGGACTCATTCTATTCAACCAAAATGTGCGGTTTGAGACTTATAGATCCAAGAACACAAGGGTTTTGATTGGCCACCAAATGGATTATTAGAGTCGTTCATGGCAATGAATCGTGAAAGATCCTCATACACAATCGTATTAAACTTGCCACGACCAAAGGAAAATGACAAAATGTAGGATGACTTGATAAGATTCTTTATGCTTCATTTTTCTCAATCAAAGCTTATCTTGCTCTATAATCAATATAGAATGCCTAGCAGCATAATCGTTACCTTTTGAAATGGAAGTTAAATTCAATTCAACATGGTTTCAAATTTTCCTCATCATTTGGTGGAATAAACATATTTACTATCATGATCAACCCATTGCTTTAAGCTTTCCAAATTAGTCTTATTCTATCTTCAAAAAAGGAGTCCACAATGTTGGTGATCTTTGGGATTTCCAAATGATGAGTTGGTTGTCACAGGGTGAGGTCATATTAATGGTTCCCACTTTTCCTCACAAAGAAATCAGATGAATAGTTGGAAAATTGTATTCTAGGGGTTTCCAATGAAGCCTATGCTTCAAATGAATCCCCATAGGGCTTCATTTGAATCCGTGGCCCTAGAGGCTTCATTCAAAGCCCCTTGTGCCAACTAACATGGCTCGACAGTCCATTAAAGCCCAATTCCATTTTACTAATAATACACAATATTTCTAATTTTTATTCAGTCTTTAGTACTGTTGGAGATGTATATGAAACTATGCACCCCTATTCATTGCAATTTTTATAAAGATTGGTTATGACTGTCATCTTATCATTTTATTCAATTTCCTCTAAAAAAGGTCTATTTGCAGCTTCTTCCCAAGTTGCCCTTGAAATCTAGATCGAATTCCAAATGGAAGTGCAGGTTTCATGAAAACTTTTCGTCTAAGTTATCTGCTCAAATATGGAAATCAAAAGCAAATCCAGATGCTCAATTAGTTTCTTGGAAGAATTTACATTGCAAATTGTCCATAACGGACATGTTGAAATGCATGTAGGTCCAACTACTTAATTGCCCATTCTGCCAAAGGCTAGAAAACACGAGACATTTATTTTGGGGATGCTATTTTTTAGGAAGGAGTGGTTTTCAATTTTTAATGAATTGCCAGCTGTATATGAGCATAAACTAAATTGGAAGGAAGCTCTTATTGGTGTGGGGTTACATACTAATATCATTGCCGAAGGGGTTAGATGGGTCATTTTGTCCCATATATGGAGATACCGTTGTAAAGTTATTTTAATAATTTTAATGATGCTCACTAAAGAGCTGCATATCTCGGGCTTTACTCAAACATTTTTTATTGTTTGACTTCTCTCTTTTTCCAACTTTAGGTTGAGGTTGAGAACAATTTAAGGATGGATTTTCAAATTCAACAAATCAAGTAACAAGTCAAGCTCTTGCTCAGCTGAAGGAATGTGGTCTCGACACATGGTTTAAAGATTTTTTTTCAACATTAACAACATTAATTTTTTCCACTACTGAGTGCATTGACAATATTTTGATTTACCTTTTCGAGCATTGACATCGTTGTGACTTAAATGGAACACTTTGATTACTTATGTTGTATGATATGATTGATGTTGCTGCTTTGTATTTATCATAATTGATGTGGAAACATATGCGGCGGGGCTTCTATATTTGTATACTTTAGCATTATTTCAATAATAAAAAAATAGACCAACATTTTTAGATATAGAATACAAAATCCTTGTAGATTGATAGATGTGTCTTCTCCTAAAATCACCCAATGAAAGGGGGAGAACGAAAGATACCCTTTGATTTGGACGGATATTCTAAAAAGGGACGTAGTATAGATACTCGAACATTAGACATCACAAAGTTGCACACATTAAAAAAATTTAATACTTCGGTGAGAGGGAATGGGGATGACAAGATTATTTAGTACACCCTTTTCATCTTCTATTTTCTCCCGCAACGGTCTACTAACTCTCCCTCTCCATAACAAAGTTCAGAACAGTTTGTCCCGAGCAAGATTATCTAAGGCAATGAACGGAGTCGACTGCACAACCTCAGAAGATGATGGCCCCTCCGCTTCTTCAGCCATTGATTTTCTTTCTCTCTGCCAGCGCCTCAAGGTAAGTCATTTTTTTAATTTAATATTTTTATTTCTGACGTTCTTTATTGATTCCGATTATTAGAACTATTTGGGCAAACCAATCTCGTCATTCCATTCATTTCAATTTTTGGTATAGCAGTTTTTCGTTGCAGTTGTTTAGAATCTGTAGTATAATGTCTATTTTAATTCCTGTCATTGTTAGTTTCTGGGTGTAATCAGCCTTCACATTGCAGTCATTTGGAATTTCTCCGTATGGTCAATCTTTTCATTTGATGGTTTGAGGCATTATTTGCCTTTGCATTCAATGGTTTTGAATTTGTAGGTATAATCAGTCTTCTCATTTCGTTTTGCTTTAATATAAAAGGATTATTGGGTATAATTACCGTTTGGGTTCTACGCATTTGGAACTTGTGGGTATTCTATATAATATATAATCGGCCATTCTTTGTTTTGGGTGGAATCAGCCTTTGTAGTCATTTGAAAACTTGTTGTATAATCAGACATTCTTTATAATACATTTTTATCTTTTTATGGGAGTCCAATATATATATATATATATATACTATCCATAGAGTATAATTTGAGCTTTTTGGGACCACATTTTGTCTTTCAATTCTATTCATATGAAAAAAATGAGTATGTTTAATCTCCTATTCCTGTCCAATCAGGGTTTGCATTGTTCTCATTTGATTTTTGGTATGGTGAATCTTTTTGGTCTAATCATTTCACTTTTTTGAAATAAATAAATATGCTTGGGGAAGAAATAATCCTTCCGTTCTGATCATTTGAATTTTGTTTTGTTTTCATTGGCTATAAACGCCTCTGTAGATCAATCACTTGAAACTTTTGGAGATAATCAGTTTTTGCATTCAATCTATTTGACACTTTTGAAAATAATGAATATTTCTGTTATTAATTTATCTTTGTTGCTATTCAGTTTTTCCATTCCAATCATCTGAAAGTTTGGATAGAATCAATTTCACTTCCAGTCAGTTGATTTGTTTTTGGAGCACCCAGTCTTTGTAATGCAGTCATTTTAAGCTTTTGAGTGTACCGAATTTGTTGTAGTCAATTTGCCTATTTCAAAAAATAAATTCATTGGACTGTAAATGGCCCTTGGCTATCTTTTTCTCTGGTCAAATTCAGTCTTCGCAGTTTGATCGCTTGAAACTTTTGGGTACAACCAGTTTCTGTATTCAGCACATTTGACATTTTTGGATGTAATAAATATTTCTGTTTTGGTTTACTTTTTGGGTATAATCCATTTTTCCTGATCATTTGAAATTTTCTAAGTTGCCGATTCGGGTTCGGGGTTTGGGCTCGTGGCTTTGGGCAATTTTTTTCTTTCTCATTTGGGTTCATTAGTGTGTATATATATATGCATTATATATACAAAAAAAAAAAGAGAAACCCGTGGGTCCTCCTAGGTCCATCATGGGTCCTCCCGGGTTTGTTGTGGGTCCTCTTGGATTCGCCACGGGTCCTCTCAGGTTCACCATGGGTCTGTCCGGGTTCGCCTGGATTTGCTGCGGGTCTGGGTAGGGTCCTTAATTTGGATTGTGGGTCCGCCCAGGTTCACACTAGCGCAAACTCAGGTGGACCCACAGTTCGAATTAAGGACTCAGACGGATCCACTGTTTAGATTAAGGACCCTGCCTGGACCTGCAGTGAATCCGGGTGCGAACCCGGGCGGACCCACAGCGCGAACCCAAGTGGACACACAGTTCAAATTAAGGACCCGGGCAGACCCACAGTCCAAATTAAGGACCCTGCCCGGACCCGCAGCAAACCTGGGCACAAATTCGGACCCAGATCTGGGCAACAAGGTCCGAACCTGGTAACTCAGGAAATTTTGTACATAATCAGTTTTCATTCTAGTCTGTTGAATTTTTTGGGAGCACCTGGCCTCTGTATTCCTGTCATTTTTATCTTTTGGGTGTAAGGCTTTCTATTCCACTTCTTTGCAACAATTTAGCTCTAAACATTGTCTGTTTTCCAGTTTTATTTGAAATTTTGTGTAGTCATTCATTCATTTCTTGTAAATATTGTTTATTGAATATGTTTTTAATTTTTCTTTTGATTGGGGTAATGTCTTTCTATTCCAATTATTTGAAAAACGTGGGATTAGCTAGTGTTCATTTGAGTCAGCTGAGTCCTTTTGCCATTGAACCAGTTTTTATCCTAGTCACATGAAACTTTTGGTGTACTTTTCTCTACATTCCAGCCATTGGGAATCTGAGGGTGGTTGTAATGAGTCCTTCAAGCCAATCTTTTATATTTTTTGAGTTCACTAAGCTATTCCTTTGCAGTTATTTGGAAACTTATGGTGTCCTTAATGTATACATTATTCCAGAATCTTCCTATTTCAGGAATAGAATTCTCCAGTATAGCTAGTTTGTACATTCCAGATAGTTGGGATTTATTGTGTACTCAGTACTTACCATTTATAGATTTTAGGGGTGACTAGTGTCCAATCATTTAATTAAACCTAATTTTGCATCATTTAATTTGTTTTTGCATTCCAGTTATTTGGAATGTCAATATTTTTAATATGTCATCGTTAGAATTTTTTTGGTATACATAGTTGTTCAATCACTTGAATTTTTCTCTTTCTAAAGAGTTGTTCTATTTGGGTTGTTTGAATTTTTTTTATGTTATCAGGCATTCTTTCATCTTTTGTAAATTTAAGGTGTCATAAGTGGTTACATTTGAGTCATTTTAAAAATTTATGAGTTATCAGTATGTTTAATCCAGTTGTTTGTAATTTGAGGGTTTTCCTTTTCCTGTCGTTTGAACTTATGATTTGTAACTACGAATCAGTTTTTGTATTCCACTCACTTGGAAAAGTTCAGATATACTAAATCCTTCTCTTCTAGTGATTTGAAATTTTTATGGGTGTAATCTGTAATTCTGCTCCTGTTAGTTGAATATTTAGTATTCTTTGAATTAATTACAGTAGATTAGTTTTGTTGTTTGCATTCAATTTGGTTGTGATATTGCTATCAGGATCCAACTGTGTAGTTTAAAGTCAAACTCATTGACCCATGTTTCATGAGTGGTGGTTCGCAAGAGCCAATCTCTCATGAGACTGAATACATTTAGTTATAAATTTTTAAGTATTGGGTGTTTTCTATTGCGCTTAAATAACAATTCACAATCAATTATTCATATTTTTATCATCTGGAATTATTGGGAACCATGATTAGTACATTCCACTTGTGGAGTTTATTGCCATAATCTATCTTTGTATTCCAATTGAAAAGTTTGGGTGCCATTGGTAATCACAATTTGTGTTCAGTTAATTATAACTTCCCACTATATCAGTCTTTGCACATACACATATTAGAAGTTCACAGAAGGGTCATATGGTAACACACATGCATCTGTTCAATAGATGCTAATAGATGCATATGCCATGTGACACAGGAGTTTGCAAATAGACAATAACAGTTGATGCACGTGTACTGCAAGGGGAAAAGCATGGGAAGAGATGGATGCAAGCCCATTAAATATTGATTCCATTTGTTCACTTCATTGAATAATTGTTTGATTTGTCCAAAACACAAATTATT
The DNA here is from genome assembly GCA_028749045.1 of Cupressus sempervirens. NCBI lineage: Eukaryota > Viridiplantae > Streptophyta > Pinopsida > Cupressales > Cupressaceae > Cupressus > Cupressus sempervirens. Next base: position 298,342,191 of record CM053785.1, on the reverse strand, counting down.
ATACAAGTTTTGGGAACACTTTAAGGTTCAAACGCACGATTTCTTTCTTTGTCAGGGACTGGTAATTCATTTTGAACAGGAGTGCATGCACCCAATTTCTTCTTGAGACAAACATGTGAATTAGTTGTGAATCTCACTTGATCAGTAATTCGATGAATAATTCAATGGACCAATTTTCTTGATGGAGATAATGCTAAATCAATATTAAAAATACTGAATCTAGCTCCACAGGTTTGAATCTGAATTAGTAGTATTCGATCCCAAAGAAAAGGCAGAACATTTATTGAATTCAATGTCTCCTTATGTGGATCAGATCTGCATTAAGTATTCATGGAAGAGACATATCCCATGAAAAGACAGACGTGTCTGTTCATGAATGTGCCTTTTCATATCAAATTAGACACCCAATCTCTAATCGGGATTTGTTATTTAACAATTTCAAATGCTTATTAAGTTCAATCTGATTTGATCTTGCACAAATATATAATTATCCAATCTGAAAATGATCATCGATAATAATGCGCGATCAGGATCCTATATGAAACGTGACATAACAATAATCTGCAAGTAATAATCACTAAATGCAGATCAATAATATACTTGGGACATATGGTGTTTCAATCAGTTATATGAATGATAATTAATTTCCATAAATAATGATATGAACAAAAAATATAAATGTTACATAAAATCGATCATCATTCTATATCTGACCAAAGCTATTATCCTCAAAATTTCTTATTAATCTGGGATTGTCCATAAAACTTGGGTGATATCTCTCTCTACTTCAATTCTGTTTGCTTGTATGGTGTGAGGGCATACATAGATTAAGTCTTCTTCGAATTGTAGTTGTGTCCAGTGTTAATCAGCTTCAAGCTTCATGCAATTGTGGGAATATTCCAAAATTTCGTGAAGTATGTAGATGATCTCATAAGACTCTTTAATATAGCTCTTAATTGGTGGTGATTCGCTATGCTGCTAGTACAAATGAATTCTTTGAGCCTTAGTGGGCTATACTTTTGTAGAAATTCTAATGCTGAACTTGATGAACCAACTTTTCATATAAATTCACTTGGAATCCACATCAATCTAAATTTTGAAAAAATTATCTACCACTATTGTCAAAGAGGTCTTGAATTGACAGATTAAGTCCTCAAAAACTCATTTTTCCAGTTCTAGCTATTAGATGCAACTCATCTTCATGTGTGGATTTTGGCACAGGGAGATAATATCTGGAAAAGTGATCCCAATGAGTATTTCTTGTACAGACAAATCTATAAACTCATTTGTTGAGCTTCTATTGAGACCATGACTGGTTTTGGGGAACCAAAAAGTTTTTGTAAGGGGAAGGATCCATGAGACAACATTTTGTTTACCTATTGAATTAGATTGTGAGGGGGATCAAGACCAGCATCATCAAATGTTGGAATGGATCAGTTTCTTTATGACTACTACCCATGTGCAACTATAGTTACTAATAAGATTTCAACATGAAGTAGAGCTTGAAGAAGAGGCAATCATTGCAGACATAGGGATGGGCAAAACGGAAGTAGAGGCCTTAGTTTCTGCTACAAATAGTTGTTGTGTGACACCCTCACGGAGACCATAAGAGAGACTAAAGAGAAGAAATGAAGAAATAGTTCTCTCCATGCAAACAAAATACCCATTCCAACAAAATGAGGGTAGGGAGCACGGAGTGATAGAAGGGCCTCCAACAACCCTTATTGGCATTGCAAATATCAGGGTTGTATCATCTAAGACTCCAACTGTGCTTAGAATTGGTCTAGGAAATGGCTTCTACTTCTCCCTCCTTGCTTTGTCTTCCCTAGTCATATTTTTCCAATTTCGGAGAGACAGTTTCATCACTTTCTTATGTTGCATGATCATTTAACAAGTCTAGTGATAATAATTTCCCTCTTTGAACAATCTGACTTGACTAATGATTTTAGACGATCTATGTATAGATATTATCTAGTTGACTAGCAATTTCTTCTCTCTCAGAATCCTTAGAATTCAACAATTTATTGCCTTGGAAATGTTTTTAAATGTTAGCCATTCTATTCTCAAGTTTATCTTTGCTTTCATGTAGCTAGCTTCAGCAAGTTTAGTATGTACTATGTAGTATCTAGTTATGGTGGACAACTGGAGCTCTTCTCCACATAACGCAAAATCCTTGTTTTGTACTCTATTTTTAAGATAAAAAAAGTTGATTCTTGCTTTGAAATAGGTTTTGAAATCAGGATGATTCCACTCCTTTAACTGTTGTTTCAAAGCTTTTAGCTTTTTGTTGACAATGTACATCTGCCCCCCAAAAAAATGTTGGGCTTTTGAGAAATTATTAACCACCGTGTCTGGATTTTTATGCTATAGGGATATTTTTTCAAAATGAAAAGGCACTTTTTAATGGAAACTTTGTCTATAATAATAGAAATGGGATAGTGATTTGAGCTAGCTTCTATGAGGATATCTGAGTGAAAGAGAACATCCTTGCTAAGCTACAAGGTAGAGGCCAATAACATTTTGATCCTTGCAACATTTTTTAGAACAAAAGACACTCTTCGAGGGAATCTGTCTTTGTCAATAATCATAGGAATGGGTTAGTGATTAGAGCCAACTTCGTGGAGGATCTCCATGTTTAAGACAACATCAATGTTAAGTCATAAGGTAGAGGCCAAGAATTGATTGATCCTTGCAGTTGCAGCAATATTATCCTTACCTTTTCTGTGACCAAGTGAACCAAACACTATGCATAGATATACCACAAATTATCCTTGACAAAAGAGGTATAACTTTGTTCATTGCCTAGGTTCTAGGATTCTTTTATCATCTCAGAGGAGTCAATCCTTGCATTCAATTTCCCTATCACAACTATTGGAATTTTTAATCAAGTTTCACCAATGCCTTAATTTGGGACTGATAGGTACCATTTTCTTGTTTAGAATGAGGATCACACACATTGAGATTATTGTTAAATCTCTCTTACTATACAAGCCAACCATGAATCTGAATTGCAGATCTCTTCTAGTGAGACCTTGGGATAGTTTTGGACAATAGCCAACACTTGCAAAGAATATGCAGCCATTTTGTTTACTGCCCCCTACTGTACTTGGACATCATGCAACTTTGTTTATTAAATAAAATCTTTCTCAGGTCTATGCTTCTCAAAGAGTCTCTAAAGCGACCATTTTTTGGATGGAGATTTTAGTCCTCTAATGTTCTAAGGGAGGATCTGTCATTGAAAAATCTTTGACCCCTTGGTGCCCACTAAGATACCTTCTAGTTGAGATTGATTCTCTACTGCTACATCCCTTAATATTGCTGTGTAAGGCTACATACCTATGTGGTTTTCTTACCTCGTAACTGTAAATCTCTATAGGATCTCTGATAGAGAATAGAAGGAATGAATTTACTGTTACTCAATTATAATTCTGATATGAATTATTTATATGTTCAGGTCAGGTCTGTTATTCATTTTGCATGATCAGAATTGAACTAAACTGGATGTGATTATCCTCAGTAAACTGTGTGACTGTGATATGCACTATATCTTCGATGAATTGCAGAGGCAATATATTATGAATTCACTGCTGTAAGAACGATGTATGCCATGTATTGATAATCGTTCAAAAGAAGCGATGGGCTTGTATTATATAGAGGTACGTAGAGTCATGTCTAAGTAGAGACATGACTACGTGGCACAAGTGCCATGTAGGGTCATGTCCTTACGTGGACATGAACTTAGTCAATATTAGTAAGTGCTGATTCAACTATAATTACGGGCACAACATAACTTAAATATGACCAGCGATTATAAGGCATAGCCTACTGCTAATGAAGGTCAATATAACAATATTCAATCTGAGGTTTAGTAAATCACATTTCTATATATATATATATACACACACACACATGCAGATAATATTAGGTATACATATATTATTGATTTACTACTTGCTTCAATTCAACTGAAGCTATATCTTTAACACTCCCTCTTAGTGAGGGAGAATTGAATCACAAGAAAAAAATTTATTCACTTGATATGTGCACTGACATCAAACAAGTGATGTCTATCAAGAGAATAAGTTATCTGATTTCCGGCACTCTGGGACGACTAAGTCGATCAGATAACAAGTAGTCAGCATTTCATGAACTCTATCATGATATACGGCACTCCTCGACAACAAAAGTAGTCTAATTATGATATATTCGTTACCATGACTTCTGACACTCCGAGACAACAACTTAATGTAGTCTGTCATGATAACAAGTCCAGCCATTGATAAGATCGTCACCTTTCAATAGCTCCCCTCCAAATATATATATCATCGAAAGATTGTCACCTTTCATGACATATTTTGCACATGACAGATAGTAACTCTTTAATATAAAAAATTTAAATGAATATAATATATATTTTACAATATGACTGAGATTCAGTCTTAGGAGTTACAATCATATTTGGATCATTCCAAGTTTACCTCTGAAATGCTCCAATTTATGCTTAGAGAGAGGTTTAGTGAATATATCGGCAGTTTGTTCATCAGTGCAAATGTATTCCAGCTTAAGAACATCTCTGTCTACCATATCCTTGACATAATGATAAGGAATTTCAATATGCTTGGATCGGTTGTGAAAAATCGGATTTACCAACAACTTAATGCAGCTTTGATTGTCACAATGCATAATTGTAGGCTTTAAAGGCTTCCCAAATAACCCAACTAGTAACTTTTTAAACCATACTGCTTCTCTGGCTCCCATTGATGCAGCTATATATTATGCTTTTGTGGAACTTAGGGTGATTGATGGCTGTTTTCTGCTAAACCAAGATATCATAGTTGAACCAAGACTGAAGCAATATCCTGTAGTGCTTTAACGACTAGTGGAGCTGCCGGCCTAGTCAGAATCAGAGTACCCATGAAGTTGGATCTCAACTTGATCATATTTAAAACCAAGTCCAATCGTACCATGCAAATATTGTAAGGTGTGATTGGCTGCCATTAGATGAATCTTTTTAGGTTCACACATGAATCGACTTAAGGTATTAGTTGTGTAACAAATATCAGGACAAGTATTCACCAAATACATTAGTGATCTGATTATCTGCTTGTAGTAAGTAGGATCAGTAGGTTCTGATTCAAATCCGTCATTTTTAAGCTTGTGAAGATTTGCTTTCATTGGTGTGGTCAAAGGCTTGTAGTCCATCGTTCCAATTTTGGTCAAGATGTCAGCAGTGTATTTTCCTTTGTTCAAGAAAATGTAGTTCTCCTTTTGCTATACTTCTAGACCCAAGAAGTAATGTAGAAGTCCAAGATCTTTCATGTCAAATTCAACTGCTAGATCTTGTTTGCATTTTATTATAAGATGGTCTTCATCCGTTATCAATAAGTCATCAACATACAATGCGAGAATAATGAAATGAAAGATTTTTAATGACGTCCATGAGACCAACGGTGTATGGGACCAAAAGAAGACCCATTAATCACTTTGCTGAGATTTCTCCAAGCTGACCCTTTTCTTGTGGATTTGCATAAGTAAGATGACCCCCTTGTGAAGTCTTGGACCCTCAACAATCATTTCTCCATTAGATATTTTGAAATATATATTAGGATCAGCTTTATTTTTGGAGTATCCTAATTGAGAGAGATAATTGTCTATCCATTCGTACCATGCCCTGGGGGCTTGTTTAAGGCTATAGAGTGCCTTCTTCAATGTGCACGCATAGGAATTTTTGTTTTGAGTGACAAATCCTTTTGATTGTTCTATATACACTTCTTCAATAACACCATTTTGAAAGGCAGTCTTGACATCCATTTGATGTATCTTACACCCTTTAGATACTACAATGGCTATAATGGTTCTAACAAAGGTGTATCAAGAAATTGGAGCAAATGTCTCTTGATAATCAATTCTCGCCTTGTGAGAAGATCCTTGAGCTACGAATCTGGCTTTGTATTTTTAAGTACTATCATCTAGAGTGTGCTTGATTTTGAATAGCCATTTGGAGGAGACAACAGATTTATCATTAGGTCTAGGTACGACTTCCCATACATCATTTTTCAAGATAGATTGATATTCTTCAATCATTGCATCTTTCAAGGCTGGCATGATAATGCTTCTTCAACAGTTAATGGTTTTGATTTGAGGAGTTCGGATACTAGGGCAACATGGCATGAATGACTTCTCGTTTTCTTGCTTTCTCTAAATACTTCATCAGGTTCGACATGATTTTCTTCAATCATCTTTCTTGCCCAAAGTGGCCTCTTCTTATTGTTAGGGTTTTCAACATTTTCTACATTTGAAGGAGGGAGTGAATGTTCCCATTATAAAATAAATCATTAGTCAAACTATTGTTAATGGGCTGATTGATTTAATATATCTTAGACCCATTTTAGTTTTGATTCCGTAGTTTGTTGCTGTCGGCTACCTTTGTACACCCTCAAAAAGTTTTCCTGACGGGTATTTAAGCACGGTTTGTAGGTAGTCATTAGGTAGGCAACTTGGATTATTTCTTTGTACTGCGAATTCTTGTTGGAGTTCTCTGTTGTTTGCCATTTCGGAAGTGAAAGATCTTCCCTATTTGGCTCTTCCGGTTTTTGTGGGATTCAACACTCACCCTATTCTGCCGCTTGTAACACTTTGCTCAGATTTGGCAAGTCGGAGCACTATCATATTGGCATATATTAATTGAAGGATTATTCATGTTCGATCTCCATTATTGTTTGGATTTCGTCTGATGAATTTGGGATTATAAGTTTATGTTTGAAAGACTAAAATCGCCTTCGATCTGTAGCTCAGTGATACACAACATTAACCATCTGTCAGCTATCAAATCATCTTCTGGCTTCGTTCTTCTTATCGTACGACCAACCTACTTATCCACTATACGGCCTCATAGACTTTTGCTTGCTACCATACGGTCTTCCCCTCAGCCTGCTATTGTACGGTTGAACTCAGTCCATCATACACCTTCCACCTACCATACGACCCTGTTTGGTATCCCACAGTACGACCTTGTTTGGTGTCACCGTATGACCTGCTCATTCTTCCTTAGTATGACCGTCCATCTGATACCGTACAGTATATTTGTCATTCATCCTTCCACCGTACGACTGTACCGTACGGCCACTCCGTTGTCTGTCTCCTCAATAGGTGTCCGTACAACTTTGCCACTTAACTGTGCTGCTCTTGTAATTCGTACGGCCTCCACAATGGCTTCACAAAGTAACATTTCTAGTATCTAACAAAGAGAGATCTTTTCTAGAGGAGCCGTAGGGAAAGGAATATTATAGTGGTATTAGAGCTTCAATCCTACCAACCTGTGGACAATGAATGAGAGTTTATAGGCGGAAGAGAAGAACCCATTTCGTTGATAGAATGGCTGCTGAATTGGAACCCACAACCGCCGAACTTGTGGCAGTACTGAGGGAGCTTGTGAGGAATCAGATACAGATCAATGATACTCAATGACTGATGGAAGAAACTCTCAAAAAGTTGGTAGACAATAAAATATCCGGTGAACAAAATGGACACAGCGTGGACTAGGTATCAGGTAAAGCAAACCCTCATTCAGCACACTATCAACCTTCCATGCCATCTTTTCCACCACACGGAGGGAACAACCAACCTTTGAAGAAATGCAAGAACAGCTGAGGGAAGATTGGAAAAATGCGAATTTTGAGGAAGATATATCCTACAAAGATTATGCAGATCTGAGAATGAGATATTTGGGGGGCGAAAATAGAGGATATTTTAATGATGATCTCAGAAGGAAGTTGAGTAAAGTGAATGTCTCCATTTGACGGATCCGGATCCATATTTGCTCAAGCGTGGGTAATGAAGGCTGATACTTACTTCCAGCTTAATCCCATGCTAGAAGAAGAAGCAATTAAATTTGTCACATTGCACTTGGAGGGAGTTGTGCATGAGTCTCCATTTGACGGATCCGGATCCATATTTGCTTAAGCGTGGGTAATGAACGCTGATACTTACTTCCAGCTTAATCCCATGCCAGAAGAAGAAGCAATTAAATTTGTCACATTGCACTTGGAGGGAGTTGTGCATGAATGGTGGCATCACGGAACCATCACACTGTGGCATGATCAAATAAATACTTATGCGGAATTCATTGAGAGATTGATAGATCAATTTGATGGTAAAGATCCTAAACTCAATTTCAAAGATTTGGCACAGTTGAGACAAACTAGATTGGTCGACTAGTACATTGCAGAATTTCATAAACTCTTTGTTTTGGTCACGGACATTTATGAAAGAAGATGGGTAGTGCTCTTCATGGGCGGACTGATAGAACAACTGAAAGGTTGGGTAAAGGAGTTCAATCCTACCACCCTGTCGGAGGCCATTAAGAAGGCACAGAGTATGGCATCATCATTGGCATCATCCTCGCAAAATTACTCACATTCCAAACCACCGGTGTTTTCGAGGGATAGAGATAATAAACCTCTGCCCAAGAAGCTGTCGTTGGACGAAGCCACCAGACAGGAGCTTTGAAGCAAGAAACTATGTTTCAATTGCAAGGGACCTTGGGAACTTGGCCATGGATACCTCGGAAAAGGGAAGATCCATTACATTGAGGTTGTGTTCGATGATGAGGACGAACAGGAAGAAATACCTGCTGAAGGCAATCAACATCATGACACCAAAATGGTTACTTTGAACTGCACGGAAAGAATTGCAACATTGGTACGACGTGGAGGAACTATTGCTCTAGCCAGTAGCTCGAGGTGCACAATTTTTAGTGTACGGGAAACCCTTCAAGGACAAAGGTTTATGGTGATGCTCAATAGCAGAGCTACTCTAAACTTCATAAACTCATCTCTGGTGAAGCAAAGAGGTCTACCTACAAAGGTGTACGCAAGATTTTAGGTCTGGGACTCTTCTGCCCTACACACACCTTGTTCCTCAACTAAGTATCACAATGGTGAATCACACAGTGACTGAGGATTTCTTCATAGTGGACCTTGATGACATGGAGGTTATTTGGGCATACAGTGGATGGAGACACTTGATGAATACACTCAGTGCTTCAAACAAATGGATTTCACTTTTGTTGTCAATGGAAAGAAGGTTGTTCTTCGCAAAATGACAAATGAGGGTTCGAAGGAAGTTTCTGGGCATCGGGTGGAGGCAATTTTTCGACGTGATGATGTTGCTTGGGTAGCACATTGTTTTGTTTCGGCAAAACCTATAAAAGGGCAACGAACACCTCCCTAGGATAATGATCTCCAGAATATTTTAAGCAAACATGATAAAGTTTTTATAGACATTCCTCTTGTAATACCTCCTCATTGAGGGTTTGAACAAACTATTGAGTTGGAAGCAGGAGCCAAGCCGGTCATAACCGTACCTTATCGCGATCCCAAGAAATTCAAAGATGAGATCAAAAAGACGATTCAAGAACTGCTAGAGAAAGGATAGATCCGTCCCAGTTCCAGCCCCTTCGCGTTGTCAGTGGTTTTGGTCAAAAAGAAGGATAGGACGATGCACATGTGTCTGGACTACTGTGCGTTGAACAAAAATAAATAAAAAATAGATATCCCATTCCAAGGAAAGATGAGTTGCCGGATGAATTACATGGCGCAGTCTATTTTTTGAAAATAGATCTCCATTTTGAATACCAACAGATCCGCATGAGGGAGGAAGACGTGGAAAAGACTACCTTTTGTTGTCACCACGGGCATTATGAGTTCCTAGTCATGCCGTTCGAATTGACAAATGCACCTACTACATTCCAATCATGCATGAAACGCATCTTCAACAAATAATTGTGTAAGTACTTATTGGTATTTTTTGATGATCTTATTTATAACAGGACATGGGAGGAGCACTTGAAGCATTTGGATGAAGTCCTAAGGATCATGAAGGAGTAGTCTTTGTTCGCCAAGCAATCCAAGTGTGAATTCGTTATAATAGAAATATTGTACCTGGGGCATGTTGTCAGTAAATATGGAGTTCAAGTTCATCAGGAGAAGATTCAGGCTATCCTTGATTGGCCTCCCCCAAAATCACTCACGGATTTGCGAGGGTTTTTCGGATTGTGCATTTATTACCGAAGCATCGTTAAAGGATTCTCTCAGCTCAACACACCTTTAACGGATCTGACAAAGAAGGGGTCTTTCTAGTGGAATGAAAAGACACAACTCACTTTTGATAAGCTGAAAGAGGCAATGAGCACTTGTCCTATACTTGCATTACCTAATTTCACTTGATCATTCATTTTGGAGTGCGACGCATTCGGAGAAGGCATTGACGCGGTACTGATGCAAGATAGAGACCCCATAGCTTATGAGAGCAGGAAGCTTACGCAAATAGAACACTTATATTCCATCTACGACAAAGAGATGTTAGCCATCGTACGTGCACTAACCAAGTTTCAGCAGTATTTGGTGGGTGCCAAGTTTATCGTTTGTATGGATTACAATAGTTTGAGATATTTTCTGGAGCAACGGGACTTGAAGGAGAGGCAACAAAAATGGGTAAGCAAGGTTCAGGCTTTTGATTTTGACATTGAATATGTGAAAGGAAAGAACAATGTGGTTGCAGATGCCTTGTCTAGGAAACCCGCCATCTACTCACTAAACCAGATTTCAGTTGACTGGAAGGCACATTTGTTGGTAGAATATTCCAAAAACATATTTGCCTGTGAGCTAATGGATGGCAACACCCAAGATGATCGGTACAAAGTAGTGGATGACATCATCTACTATAAGAATAAGATATTTTTAGTGTCGGAATCCAAATTGAAGTAGAAAATTTTGAAGGGTACACGACTCACCCTTGGCAGGACACCCAGGCTTCTTCAAAACTTACAGAAGTCTTCGAGAGAGGTTTTCATGGAAAGGACTTAAAGGAGATGTGTTGCAGTATGTAAGAGAGTGTGCGGTTTGCCAGCAGAACAAATCCGAACATACTCTACTTGCTGGGTTATTGCAACCTCTGCCAATTCCTAAACATAAGTGGGAAAGTATCTTGATGGATTTCATAACATGGCTTCCCAAGGTGAATGGAAAGGATTGTATTTTCGTGATGGTTGACAGATTGACAAAGTACGCACATTTCTTTGTCATCCCCTCAGATTTTTAGGCTGCACAAGTTGCTGATCTATTTTTTAGAGAAGTCTTTCGTTTGTATGGGTTACTCGAAACATTGTTAGTGATTGGGATGGGCAATTCATCAGCATCTTTTGGACATAACTGTTTGGATTGGTAGGGACAAAATTGTCACCAAGTTGCTGCACAAGTTGCTGCACAAGTTGCTGATCTATTTTTTAGAGAAGTCTTTCGTTTGTATGGGTTACTCGAAACATTGTTAGTGATTGGGATGGGCAATTCATCAGCATCTTTTGGACATAACTGTTTGGATTGGTAGGGACAAAATTGTCACCAAGTACTAGTTACCACCTGCAGACAGATGGACAAACAGAGATTGTGAACAAGTGGCTCGAAGGTTACCTTCGAAACTATGTTTCGGCACAATAATGGGCGTGGGTCAAGTGGATACACTTAGGAGAATATTGTTACAATACCGCGTATCACATGTCCATCGGGATGACACCATTCAAAGCTCTATACGGGTACGAACCCCTCTCATTCATTGAGACAGTGTTGGGAGACAATCATGCACCAAGGGTGAGGCAGTGGCTTCAGGAGGGCCAGGACATCCTACGATACTTGAAGGAAAACTTACAACGGGCATAGAATCAACAAAAGATGTACGCCGACAGACACCGAATGGAGAGGAGTTTCGAAGTAGGGGACTTGGTTTATCTCAGGCTCCAACCATATTGACAATCCTCATTGAAGGAAAAGGGAAAAGAAAAATTGAAGCCACAATTTTATGGCCCTTATCGCATAGTTCGTCGCATTGGTGAAGTCGCATATGAGCTGGAACTTCTAGAGAGGAGTTGTATCCATAATGTCTTTCATGTTTCATGCTTGAAGAAGGCCATAGGGCAGAACGTCACGGTAGCCATAGACCTTCTGCCGCTCAATGAAGAAGGAAAGCTCATTCTGGAACTAGTCGAGATCATCGAAGTACGTGAGAAGACCCTGCGAAACCGCACGGTGAAGGAATATTTGTTGCGTTGGAAACACTTGCCGTTAGACAATGTGACTTGGGAGGGCGAGCACATTCTTCAGCACCCGACATTGCATTTGGTTGAGGACAAGCAAAATTTGGGACCGAAGGACTATAATGTTCTTGTTATAAAATAAATCATTAATCAAACTATTGTTAATGGGCCGATTGATTTAATATATCTCGGACCCATTTTTGTTTTGATTCCGTAGTTTGTGTTGCCATTGGCTACCTTTGTACACCCCTGGAAAGTTTTCCCGACAGGTATTTAAGCATAGCTTGTAGGTAGTCATTAAGTAGGCAATTTGAATTATTTCTTTGTACTGCGAATTCCTGTTGGAGTTCTTTGTTGTTTGCCATTTCGGAAGTGAAAGATCTTCCCTATTTGGCTCTTTCGATTTCGGTGGGATTTGACACTCACCCTATTCTGGTGCTTGTAACACAGAGTAACATTTCTAGTATCTAATGGAGAAAGATCTTTTCTAGAGGAGTCATAGGGAAAGGAACATTACAGGGAATACATGATCTTCTGAACACTATCCCTCTAATTCTCAATTGTGGGGTTCTCATCTAATTTTGTAGTTGATTCCATGTTTGATTTGTCAATGTTCTTAGAAAGGTTATAAGCAGTACCTTCTTCAAATTTTACATCTCTACTGATTTCAATAGTTCTCTTTCTAAGAACATAAATCTTGTAGCCTTTGGAGGATTCACTATAGCCAATAAATATATGTTTCTTCTTAGATGGTTCTAGTTTAGTTCTCTTTTCTTTCGAAATATGAGTATATACAGGACATCCAAAATTTTTGAGGTGACTTAAATCTAGCTTGTTTCTTGTAAATTCTTCTTCAGGGGTTATGTTCTCTAAGATTGAATGAGGACATCTATTTTGAATGTAAACTGCAATATTAGAGGCTTCAACCAAGAATGAGATATGGAGGTTTTGGTCATGCATCATGGCTTTGATAGAGGTGCAAAATCCTATAAAGTTTTCAGAAATGTATTCACCCCCATTGACAGATCTTAGTGGTTTGATTTTCTTTCCAGTTTGATTTTCAACTAATGCCTTAAATTCTTTGAATTTGGATAACACTTCACTTGATTCCTTAAGTTTTAGGAAGTAAATCCAAGTTTTTCTAGAGAAATCATCTATATAAATTACATGATACAAACACTCACTTAGGGAAGGGACTAACGTAGGACCACACAGGTCGGTGTGAATAAGTTCAAGTATGGTTTTGGATTTATGTTCGCTTTTGGGAAAAGATACTTTGGTATTTTTTCTTAACGCATATCCCTTACATGTTTCAATATGATCAGATTTTAGACTAGGCAAACCTGTTACAATCTTTTCTATAGATGGCAGGGCATGGAAATGAAGATGGCCGAGTCTTCTGTGCCAGATTTCATTTGAGTTTGAAACTTCATGGTTTAAGGCTAGGTTTTGATGGTGACAAAGTTTGTATAAGCTTCCATCTCTAAAATCAATGGTGATTGCGTTCTTAATATTGGAGTTCTTGGGTTAGGATAGAACATTATCTTCTCGAAATGTGATACGATACCCTTGATCTGCAAGGTTAGAGATTGAAACCAGATTTCTTTTGATGCCAGGTACAAATAATACATTCTTTAGCTAAAGAGTGACTCTTGTTTTCAGTTGTATTGAACATGTTCCAATTCTCTTTACTGGATACGTAGAGTTATCCACTGTTGTTACTTCTTTAGTGGAGTAACCTTCAAGAGTTTCGAATTTGTCTTTGAATCCCGTTATATGACGAGATGCTCCATTGTCTATTATCCATGTATTTTTGTTGGTGTTTAGTTCACTTGATAGGGCTAAATAAAATGATAAATTTTCATCCTTTACTTCTGCTAGGGTGGCTTGGATTTTCTTCCTTTCTGACCAGACTTTGTAGTGATCAAATTTGTCACATTTGTAACATTGCACTTTGGACCAATCTCTTTGCTTGTATGTTTGATTTCCTTTTCCTCTTTTTCATTTGTATTGGCGCTTCTTTCCTTTATTGTTTGTATTAGTTTGAAGGGCTTGAATTTCTCCCTCTTGATTTGGACTAATTCCTCTTGTGATTAGTCTTGACTCCTCTTGGGTGCAGTCATTCTTAAGTTGTTCAAAATTTGGTAGTTCAGGTCTAGAGCTCATTCCACGGATAAAAGATTCCCAAGACAAAGGTAACCCTTTCAGGGCTATTAGATATAATTCTTTGTCATCTGCCTGATTTCTGATGGTTGCAAGTTGATCTTTTAATTCTGCAATTTTTAGAAAATAAGATGTAATTGTCTCTCCATTGTGATGTGAAGCAGTTGTTGCTTCAATGTGAGCAGTCTACGGGTATTATTAATTTCAAATGTATTTTTGATACTCGTGAACATCTCATATGCAGTTTTAAGACTTGATATAGATGGAAGTATATGGTCTTTGACAGAATCTATTATGATCTTCATAGCTTTATTATTATGTCTTTTCCAAATTGTTTTATCTGGATCACTTTCAGGTATAGATTTATTTTCTTCCACATATCCTTCTAATTTCAACTCTCAAAGGATGATCATTAGTCGTATCTTCCATGAGCAAAGTTAGTAGCACCTTCAAGTCTATCTTCCAACCTCATATGATTCACCTATCTTCCAACCTTACATGATTCACCATGGTTGCAAATTTGAGATTATTAATGTAGATCTGATATCTGAATGAAACTGAATATTTTGCTCTATCAGTTAGGCTCTAATACCATGTAAATGTCTATAGGATCTCTGATAGAGAATAGAAGGAATGAATTTACTGTTACTCAATTATAATTCTGATATGAATTATTTATATGCTCAGGGCTGTTACTAATTTTGCATGATCAGAATTGAACTAAACTGGATGTGATTATACTTAGTAAACTGTGTGACTGTGATATGCACTATAATTTGATGAACTGCAGAGGCAATATACTATGAATTCACTGCTGTAAGAACAATGTATGCCATGTATTGGTAATCGGTCAAAAGCAGCAACGGGCTTGTATTATATAGAGGTATGAAAAGTCATGTCTACGTAGAGACATGACTCTATGCCACGTAGGGTCATGTCCCTATGTGGACATGAACTTAGTCAATATCAGTAAGTGCCGATTCACTATAATTATGGGCACAACATAACTTAAAGATGACCTGGGATTATAAGGCATATGTTGACATCAAGGTCAAAGTTTGTTTATTACTGACTCACACTTAGTCAATTGGTTAAGCTGCTATCGAGCTTACCTTTCAGTTTGTAGTGTTAACCAAGTGTTCTAGTTACTACCGAGTAATATAGTTGTTACCGAGTTCCAAAATCTTTATACAGTTCATGACGAGCAGTATCTATCGAGCTGTTCAGTGACAGTGTTAATTGAGCTTCACAGTATTAATCAAGTTGCACAGTGTCAACCGTGGTCTCTAGTATCTACCAAGCTTGCAGTATTAGTGATGAGAATCTAGTGTTGACCAAGCCAAGGAGTGTCAACCATGTGATTCAGTTTATATACTGAGTTTCACAGTGTTCACCGAGTCACAAGTGCTAACTGAGTTCAGGCTACTTGGAAGTGATTAGTATGAACCGAGCTTCTACGTCTACCAAGTGCATGACGATGCCGAGTGTTGACTATGGTTGCCGAGTATCAGAACATCACCGAGTTTGTCTGCTGAACCTGAGTGTCAGCAGTTGGGCGGACTTTGTGATTTTGATTGAAACCTATGTTGTAGCCGACTTTGTTGAATTGTGATTTGGACTGGTATATATATAATGAATTATATCATATCCAAATAAGTAAGTATGAAGCGATTATGAAGAGTAGAAGTGCGAATTAAGAAGGCTACAAGCAGTACAAGGGGCAACAAAGATTTATCTATCACAACAAGGTGATCATTACATTTCAAAGGAATCTCAACCAACAAATTAGAGTTGCAGATCAGAGATCAGCCATTGGTTCATCCTAATAGGCGTATCAATTAAATCCCTAGTAGACTTAACAGTCTTTGACAAATCTCTTTACCGAGTGCACACTTCATTGTATGTTTTGTAAATCCTTTCACAAGGTGGACCTAACAGTCCTTATTGCTCCTAACAGGCCAGATCATCAAAAATGATCAATTGTAAGCTTTAACAGGCCAACTTTATACTGCAGTACTAAAGCTTGTGGATATTATCCCCACCCCAGTTTTACTTTCTATTTGGAAGGTTTTTGGGTCACCATATCTTGTGTCAAATTGCTATGAATGTTTATTTGCTTTCATTCTTTCATGCATGCAATTAGATCAGAATATTAATGAAGGATTAATTGGTGGAATAAGATTAAAGTTTTATTGGTTCTTGATTCACCCCTCCCCTCTCAGTAACCTTGCCTACCTCATATTTCCAACAGCATAGCCCATTGCTAATGAGGCTCAATATAACAATATTCAATCTGAGGTTTAGTAAATCACACACACACACACACATGCAGATAATATTAAGTATACACATATTATTGATTTAATACTTGCTTCAGTTCGACTGAAGCTATATCTTTAACAGTAACTTCCAAAATATCCTCCTTTTTTTGAACATTTGTGGTAGACAGACTTTCCATTGCCTTCTTGCTTTTAACTCAAACCGTTTAGGACCTCCTAATTCTCCTTTTCCTTATCCTATTCTTTATGGAACATGGGGGGCTCCTAATTTTTGCTTCTTTTCCTTGGAGTTGAAGCTTTTTGGGTTTCTATTGGCTCCTTGAGGAACCTTTCCAAATCTCCTTTCCGCTTGGATCTAAAGTTAGTTTGTTTAACTTTAATTAGTTCTGTGTCTTCCTAAGCTGCATCTGCTCCTTCTGAACCTCTACTGCCTTTTTGATTGTGGATTCTCGTTCCTTGCTGTAAACCCTTACTCATTTGTTCTTCCTTCTCGTCTCGTGGAAATTTCTTTGAGTTCTTGGGTATTCTTGAATATTATGATGGCCATACGCATGGTATCCACTGCATCTTAAAGGTAATTGAGCACAATTCAAGGTTCAAATCCATTGAAAAACCCTTGCTTTTATGGTAATAATTTTTGAAGGGTGGGAGTTAAGGTCTAGTTGCACATGGACCATGATGTAGACTACAAAGGCTTTGGCCTTGGTATAATCTTGAAAGACAATTTGCCACTCCTTATGTTTAGCAATCATCTCAGATATGTAGGGAGACCAATTTCTTGGTGGAGAATATACATCTGGATCCAAAAAGTGATGTGGAGATTTCCTTTGAGGAATTAAAACCCACATGTTAATGTTTCATAAAAAAAACATTGTTTTGTAAGAAGTATGGCCCTGCATCCTTGGTTAAGTACTTGGTAAAAATGGGTATAAAATAACACTTGGCATGGGGACAAATTTTCGTCATTCATTTGTTTTCCAATTCCTTTGTGCTGAAGAGTACAACTCTTTGAGAGAAAATTGAGTACCTAAACATCTATAGATCAAAGCTCCTCGTAAATTCTTTCTTTCAAAATTCCTGTACATCTAGAATAATGATTGGATAATCTTCAATGGTTGGCATTCATCGATACAGTCTTCTTCTCAGTTTTCCACCTCCCATTTGCTGCAATTTTGTTTTCCAAAATTGTACTGTTTGATTCAGTGACTATCATCATATCCTTAGTGAAAGAGTGATGATGGCTTCCTTACTTGGTGCCAGAGGAAAAAACTAGTTTTCAGAGGCACCAAAAAGTATACCAGCCCTCAAAGGATGTGCTTGTAAACAAAGAATCCACAATAGTAGAACTCTGTTTAAAAACGTATTAGGCATTTAATATAAGCAATCGCAATAAAAAAATGTAAAATGTGGTGATTCAGTTGAAGTGATGCCCCAAAATTCTTTACTTTTGAACTTACCTTGAAATTTTTTGAGTTATTCTTGTATCTGCATTCCTGTACTTCTTGTTCTGATAAGTAGTAACTTTGAGAGCATATGTTCAATGGATGCAGCTTGTATCCAGCCTCACTTGACCTTATTTTTTAACATTAGCTCTCTTTGCTGAAATATTTTTTGTATTGTTTGCATTGTTAAAATTGAGCTCCAATGAAATTTTGCATATGCTACAAACTAGAAAATCTTGGATTGAAGGAGTTTTATTTTTGGAACTCAGTTGGTACTAAGCTTTATATCTTGGCAGACCACAAAAAGGACTGGTTGGATCTATCGTGAAGTAAAGGATCCTGAATCTATTGCGGATCACATGTACCGAATGGCTGCTATGGCTCTTATCGCTGTAGATATTCCTGGTGTAGATAGAGATAGGTATGAAAAGAAAATTGTCAGGTTCAGCTCATTTCTCACAGACTCTACACTTATTCCATGCTTTTATGGGTTGTCCTTCTCTTTCCTTGAAATATTTCTAGTGTTGTTCCTTTGGTATCCTCCCCATGATCATACTCATTGAACTTATTTATTAATTACTAAATCTCATTGACCTTTTCATACTCACCAACACAAAAAAAATTAACATGGTTCAACTCCATGATCTTGGCTCACATTTGCCACTGCATGAATTAGAACAATTATAATGAGACTAAATACATTTATGCATTTATACCATACTTGTTTCAGTATCTTTGAAAATTTTCTTTAAGCACTTGTTTACAAAATTTCATGTTTCAAACACATGTTCTAACTCTGAACATCATTATTTATCTTACTTATTTCAATATTTGTTGTTCTTCAACATTTGTCATGAAATATATCTTATTGCAAAAATGCATAATTGCATAATCTAAACTTCCATGCAAGAGATGATAGTATTTCTGCTGTTATCAGTCTCGGGCCATGCAACCAAATACAACAGGCAAACTTATCCAGATAACTTCCATGCTGACTTTCTTCTTTATTCTATTAAGCTTATACGACCATACTGAAGCTGCAAATTCACAATTTTTATGTTTCTCTAATGGTCTCCTTGAGATCTTTTCCCCAGCTTGTCATTGGTTCTCCTTCAAAACTGCTCTTGAACAATCTCACAGCATTTGTACCATTTTAGGTTATTTTTGGAGCAAGATTTGTTTTTATAAATCAACATATGCATCGTTACATTTGAATTTTTTTATAAGAGATTACATGATGATGTTTTTAAACGGAACATTCGTTAATTGAAGCCATAATTAGAAACAAACAAACAAACAAAGATAATCACTACATAACCATTAAATTATTATTTTAATACCCTTTGTTGTGGTCATCGGTCAAACTATCCTACAAAAAGACTTGGCATAAGCAGGTTCTTTTGCCACAAATATATAGAAGACTGCCCCGTTCTCATCAAAATGCTTTGTGACATGAGCCTACTGTTGAGACCCTCCTAGTACAGATTTTCTAGATATGACCAAGATTACCACAATTTCTCGACCAGAATCCTTCCAACTTGATGTTGTGAATCTAAAACTGCTGCTCCTTGTAGCTGGTTTTCAAATTGAAACCATGATTCTAAGGAAAAATAAGCAGACCCTCCATCTCTTCAGAAAAATAGTGACAAATTTTTCAAAAAATACTACGAAAAACTTTTGTAGATGAGCACTATGACCCAAAATAGACTGGAAGAAGCCACATTTTTTGTGGAAACAATTGTCAAACACCAATGATTGAATCGAAAAAAAACATACACATTTTTGAGGAGAAAAAATGATCAAAACCAAACAAATAATTTTTTTGAGGAAAAGACTATTAAACCGAACATTTTTTTAATGGAAAAATCATACAAAACCTTGCAATGATTTTTTGTGGAAAAGATCAAGAAACCCTTCCATGATTTTTTGTTGAAAAAAAAAAAAACCCTCCCACTTTTTAAAAAAATTAGGAAAATAACCCTTTAGTGATTTGCAACAGCAAATAAAGATGCTTTATTCCAATGTAACACCAGTGCTGGGGTACATCGGGACGAGTTTGCAGGATGATGGGAAAATGGGCCTCATTTTTGGGACGGCGAGGGGACTGCAAGGGGAGGACGGGGTAGGGAGGGGTGTTGTATAGTATACATATAGAACTTGAAATGCTTGTTATGAAATGATGTTTCAATAGAGCATACCAAATTAAAATATTTGAATATAGAAAAATTGCAACATGAACTAGAACCATTGAACATTGAACATAGTTAACATACTACATACCCAATAGCAACATTCAAAAATCAAAATTCAAATAGAAATCAAAGTCCCCATTCCAACGGCAACATGATTGTGGAATGGCGGAGGTAGGGGTACTTGGGTATGCGAGTACCCAGTGCGGGGATGTATCAGGGACAGGTACTTTGAGGTTTGGGGGGGGGGTGCAAGTCCCTGTGTAACATTGCTTTATTCAATAAAAAAAATCATAAAAATTTCTGGAAAAAAACTCTAGGTACCCACAAATTTTTTAAAAAGAAAGTTTTCAAAAAATTAAACTCACTTTGATACCATGTTATTATATACCAATATATACAATAGAGACAAATGGATCTATTTATAAGAGAGATAACATCACAGAGTTTCTGGGCCTTGTTTCAGCTTGAGCCCTGCTATGCAACCTTTGGGTTAACAAGGTCTTGGGTTCACTTTCTATGCTTTAGTGTTAGTGTTTCATATGCCACTTCCAAAGCACTACGACCAAGATGTCCCTCATGGACTCCTTGGTCAAGCTGACTGTTCTTTATGGTTCACGCCACTTCCAAAGCACTACGACCAAGATGTCCCTCATGGACTCCTTGGTCAAGCTGACTGTTCTTTATGGTTCTACTATTTGGGGGCCTTCTTTCTTGGAGTCTGATTGGGCCTCTGTTGAGAGAGTTTAGATCCTTATGCTTGACGCATCCTCAAATGTCATAGATCCATTCCCCATAGAATCATTTTGGCCGAGTTCAATGGTCATCACTTCAGGTTGGGGACCATCTTTGATCTGGTTTGGTTTTTTTCACCAATTACGGGGCTTCATTGACTCCTCAGAGGGTCGTGATAGATACTCATACTTAGGTTATTGCTCCTCTGTGGCAGTTGCCGGGTCTGACACCTTACTGGTAGGGCCCACTATTGGTTCGCTTAGGCTTTAGCCCTTCTTGATTCGATTGGGATCTCGATTGACCACCTTCCACTATTTCAATTCTCCCTTGACACCTTGGGTCACCTCCTCCCCTCCTGTTAGTAGTTGAACGGGCTCATCAAAGTCGATATCTATAGACAATGTTGTATCACGACTTGGACCAACCCCCTTGGGGGTTTTTGGTCGAGGATGTCCTACATTGAGCATTACATGGATATTGAGGACGAGATCATTGTTCACCGTTGTTACCTTACTTGTCATTGGTCTCATACTCTTCACATCTCGTTGGGATCCTTCAGGGTGGGCTCACACTAGTTTTGCATTTAGATGGACCATTCAATTGCTAGGGAGGATAGGATTTGTCACCTCTGCTCCCTTGGGGAGGTAGAGTCTTAGATTCATTTTGTTTTTTGCTGTCCCATTTATTATGAGATCAGGAGCAGATTCTACTGCATATTTAGAGGGTGCAAGAGGCTATCCTCCTTTTTCAAATATACCGATCAACAGTGCCTTGCTCTTTATTTGCAGGAAGCCTTGCAGCTCTACGTTCACGAAATCGATTGATTGTGTTGTGTGTTGTTCGTAACGCAAAATGAGACAATGGTATTTGCTTGATTATCATTTAGAAACAAGAAACATTTATAGGCTATTACATAGATAAAGTTTCTAAAAGAAACTAAAGATTATCAATAACAAAAATAGAACTAAAATGGAAGTATTTAGACTAATAAAACACAGTATTGACCATTAATATTGTAGAAATTATTCTAACACCCTCCCTTAATGGTTAATCTATCAATTATACCAAGTTGACCCCTAAATCTGACAAACTTATTTGGTTCCAGAGACTTGGTGACAACATCAGCAATATGATCTTCAGTAGGAACAATCTGCAGCTGAACTGATCTATCTTGTACCAGCTTGTGGATGTGATGACAATGAAGCTTAACATGCTTGGTATGTTTATGGAACACTTGATTTTTGGCTAGTTTGAGCATCCCTTGATTATCAATGCACAAGAGAGGACTTGCTTGTGACATTTGCATGTTTAAAGCCAAACTGTTTCACAAGCTGTCTTAATTGTTCCTTGATATTTTGCTTCTGTCGAGAAAAGAGCTGCAAGCTGCTGCCTGCTGCTTCTTGCTGGTCATGTGATAACACCTGTACCCAGATTGAACACATACCCAAAGGTAGATTATCTATTAGCCACTGATCTTGCCTAATTTGAGTTTGTAAATTCAATCAACTTTGGATTCTTGCACGTATTAAATAGAATGCCAAAATCTGAAGTGCCCTTCACATATCTCAACACTCGCTTCGATGCAACCCAATGATTAATCTTTGGGGCTGTTATGAAATGAGAAATATAGCTCACAACAAAATCGAGATCAGGTCTAGTGGCAGTGAGACAAATGAGGTTGCTCACTAGTTGATTAGATGTCATGTCTTTCACCATAGGTGAATTAAGGCTTGGATAATAACTTTAGCCTTTCTCCGTAGTTATGGAGGCAGGTTAACTGTCCTGTATCCGAAACTTGTCAAGCAGGCTTCTGGCATCCTTAGAGTGAGAAATAAGAATATTGCCATCTGTTTGACAGACTTTAACACCTAAGAAATAGTGAAGCCCCAAATTAGTCATGTTAAAACTTAAAACCCTGACACAGATCCCAAATGTGCTAAATTGCTACTAATGATCAAGTCATCAACATAGACAACAAGAAAAAGATTGTAATTTCCAGAGTGTTTGACATACACGAATACAAATATAAATTTTGATGGACTGCACAAAAATCTATAATCAATCTCGTACTTATCAACCTTGATATACCAAGCCCAAGGATCTTGTTTCACGCCATAGAGATATTTCATTAGTTTGCATACCTAACGTTCTTTGTCGGCAACCTTGAAACTAGGACGCTGTGCTATATAAACTTCATCTTACAATTCATCGTTGAGGAATGCACTTTTGACATCCGTTTGATGGACTTTCTATTCAAATAAAATCATAATAGCGAGAAGAAGATGAGTTGTGCTCATCTTGTTAGTAGGAGAAAAACTTTCCTCATAGTCAATGCTCTCTTGCTATGTGAATCTTTGAGTTACCATCCTTGCCTTGTATTTGTGATGTCCCCTCTTCGAAATAAGATTTAATGAATAGATGATAATATTAAATATAAATGAATAAATAGATAAATACTAATATGATATGATTATAATATAATTACAATACAAATAAACAACTAAATAATAGGCATGTGCATACAATACAACAGTACATTGTGAGCCTATTTGAGAATCTTGGGTTCGAGTCTACTCGAGCATAGCTAATAATAATAATAATTAATCACAAGAAGTAATAATAATTAACCTTGGATTGAGCCTATTATCGATAATTTTTTTTTTTTTAATCAAAATATTAAAATAGTAAATCATAATAACAGAATTAAAGTAAATAAAAAATAATCTAGTATAAGCTATTATTAGAATAATAATATGTATGATACATTCTATGGTATTATGAGTATGGAGCCGTTGAAGAAAACTACAGTTGTGCTAGGACTTTTAAACCCCGCTACTGGCGCTCCTGCACAGAGTCAGAGATTTTGTGTCATAACCCCATATTGATATGTAAAACTTATGAATATATTTTAATAGCTATAACATATATATATTTGAATCATCATCTTATTGTCAATATTTTCATTACTCATAATGATTAATAAATTAGACACCTTCATGTTATCCAAGCGATGATAGTTAACAAAAATATATCAAGCCAACGTAATATTTAAACTCAGATATTAATATATTAATATTTAATAACAGGGATTAGCGCTAATAATGTGGTCTAAAATAAATAAAATATAATAGCTACCCTTAGAAGGGTTGTAGGGTGGCAGGCCCATTACATATTTAAGAGCTGCACTGATATAAAAGGGAAGACACCATCTGACAATACAGATATGAAGGGACACATAGAGACTTGAAAGAAATCAAAACATCATTTGAAAAGGTTGACACCAAGAAAAGAACCTAAGGAAGGGACGAACCAATCAAATCACAGCAGAAATGCCACCGATGGAACAGTCGGTGTACACAAGGGTGTCTGACGCAAGACACGTGTTCATAAAAATCCAGTCACCAAGAGGATTAAGTTAGCATACATAAAGTCCACAAAATACAAAGCTCATAATGTATGATAATATTGGAATAGTAAAAAATTTCCCTAAAGGACGAGATCATCAACCTGGTCCAAGACTCTGACAAAGAAGGTATAGACTTCGGAGTTTGGACCGACTCATGATATTAAATAAGCTTCTATATTATAAAAACTCCCTCTACATTATTAAGTGGATAAAGGTATAGACATATACATGTATAAATACCATCTTTTTATGTATAGTATGACATTAAATATATGGTAATTATATATTTATATAAGCAAGTATATTTCATAAACATCATATATGGATTAAATCATGAAGGAATCATAGTAAATATAATCATGAAGCATATGATCCAAGTACAACTTGGTGGAGGCATTCGTTGTGAATGTCAAGATATGATCCAAACCTAGCTTGATGGAGGACATTTGTTATGAGTGTCATGGTATGATCCAAGTGCACTTGGTGGAGAACGATCGAAGTATAACTTGGTGGAGTGCATTCATTGCGAATGTCACGAAACGATCCATGTATAACTTGTGGACATTCATTATGGATGTCATATTATGATCCAATAACTTGGAGAACATTCATTACAAATGTCAATTATTTCAAGTTAGACAACTTATTAAAGATATGAAATATTCAATTAGATTTATAATGAACTTACCAATTTCTTGTAGTCATTATGGTCCCAAACTAACCTCGATAATGGGGACATTACATTTTGCTTGCGATGGGAAGGTGAATCTGGAGCAGAATGGGCCGAAGGGTAAAAAAAAAATAGTGTGTTTGTTGCAAAAACACACTGATTTTTGTGCTGAAAAAAACATCATTGTTGACGGATGATAGGGCGTGTGTGGGGTTTGTGATTGGAGTGACGACTTTGTCTACTAGGGCACGTAAGGCTGCTCTTAAGGCCATATGGGACGGAACCATTTATGGGTTTTGGAGTAGAGGTAGTTGCTCTAGAATTTGAAGATTATGGGCCCCCTAATAAGCATAATAGAAAAGCCATAGTCATGGTGAGCGTTTGAATAGACATAGGGAGTTTACCATAAAGAATTATGCCACCGTGGATTTAGATGAAGAGGTTGAAATGGAGATGGTCCACAATGAAGAAATCTTCTTAGAGCTTGGACTAATGGGAAGGATTTAGGGGCAAGTGGCCAAGCTTAAATGAGCTCCATAAATGGATTACTAATTTCTAGGAGCCCACACTAGATGGGTATGTTCTTCCTTGTGGTGTTTGAAAAGGTTCATGACGAGAAAAAAGTTTTATGTGACTACCACTGGTGTTGGGAAGATGAGTTCCCTTTGATGCTGAAGCCATGGCATCACCTTTTCTCACTTGTTACTGAAGTTTTTAATAAAGCTTCCATTTGGGTAAGACTCCCTAATCCTCCATTATATTTCTGGTTTGATTCCTATCTTGAAGCTATTGGAAATTTATTGAGTGATTCTCTTTCGGGGGATGATGAATCTTCAAATATTTTGCATTACACTCTTGCCTAGATTTTGGTAGAAATGGACACTGCTTAGGGCTTTCTAGTGGTAATAAAAATTAAGACTTCAAAGGGTTATTGGCAGCAGTCTTTGGATTATGAAGGATTTCCTTTTAGGTGTAGAAGGTGTTTTAAAACAGGTCATTTGGTTGATCAGTGTATCAAACCAAAAATACAGATAACAAATACCTGGTGGAAGGATTTCTACCAGTCATTATATAGTAGAGAAGAAGGATGCATGGAAGATGGATGGTATATTGCAAAGCTATTCTCAGGTTGTTATGGGGAAAAAACTGCAGCAAGAATTTAAATCTGAGTGTTCCCCCAACATTAAATAATGTTAACGTTATTGATACCGTGGATAGTAAAGTATTGATGCAAAATAATACTGCTACTATGCCATAATGCTGGAGAAGAAAAGGCATGTATGATCATGTGGCAAGGTAGACTTAGTCAAAGAAGAAAGTAAACATCTGCATCAACATGATAAGAGTAGATTATGAGCGGGTGATAGTTCTGAAGAAAAGCTAATCTTGCATGGCAAGATGAGGTAGCCAAGATGGAAGGTGGCTAGGAAATGGTGAAAGGTAGAAAAAGGAAAAATGTGAAGAAATCATTTGACATGATTCTTTGTTCTCAGAAGAAGGGTAGAGACTAGATCAAATTATGATAGCTTCTTTGTATTTGTTTACTAATGCTTTCTAATGGGTACTTATTAATGGGTCTCTTGGGGTTTACCTTTCATTTGGGAGGTGGCTCTCCTGGATGTAGCCGTCCTTGGTACAAGGCAAGTTCTGTCCTGCTTTGATTAATAAATTATAAATTATTACCGAGAAAAATAATATAACAATATATCGTTGATATAATAATAGAATATATAATTGTTATATATATATATATATATATATATTAAAGAATTAAAATAATAATAAAATTAAAATAATAAAAATATAATTAGAATACAACATAATTAAACTTAATTAAATGAAGGGTCAAAAGGCATAAAGGAAAAGTTGTGTCTCCCTCAAACATGAGATATAGAAAGGGAGAAGAGAACTTTATTTGGAATGAGGGAGAAAGGAAGAAAAGAGTATAGGAATTAATAAAGAGTTGTAACTCTTTCAAATGGTAGTAAATTTGAAAGGTTGTGACTCTTCTAAAGGGCAACAATGATTGAAGGTTGTGACTATTCTAACGGGAAACAATGATGAAGGGTGTGACTCTTTAAAGAGGTGGTAATTTTAAAAGGTTGTGACTCTTCCAAGGGGTAGTAAATCTAAAACATTATGACTTCCAAAGGGGCAACAATGATGAAAGGTTGTGATTCTTCTGAAAGACAACGGTGATGAAGGGTTGTGACTCTTTTAAAAGGTGGTGTTTCTGAAATGTTGCAACTCTTCCAAAGGGTACTAAATCTAAAACATTCAACTTTTCCAAAGGGGCAGCAATGATGAAATGTTGTGACTCCTTCGTTGGGTAACGATGATGAAGGGTTGTGAATCTTTTAAAGGGTGGTAATTTTGAAAGGCTGGACTCTTCCAAAGGGTGACAACAATGAAGTTCTGTGACTCTTCAAAAGACTAGAATTGTAAAAAGGTTGTGACCATTGCAAAGGGCATACATGATGAAGAGGTGTAACTCTTCTCCATATTGGAAAAAATAAATGGAGGATGTTTCATTTGAGGGACAAGGAAGGGAGAGAGATTTGGGGAATAATGTATTACTCAAAAGGTAACAATGAAAAGTGGTGACTCAATTCTAATGAAAGGTGGTGACCTTTTCAATAGAGTTTGAAGGAGATTTCATTCCAAGCCAAAATAGAGGAGCAACAATAAAAGATTATTATTCAAATTGTGAGAGCAAGGGCAAAGTAAAAGATGATCCATAGGGGACAATACAATATTTATCTAGAGTATTGTTTGCATGATACTCGTTCTTGTAAATCCATTTGTAGTTGATAGGTTTCTTATTGGGAGGAAGATCAGAAGGGACCTAAGTATTGTTCTTTAGAAGACCATTGTACTTAGCTTCCATAGCCTTTTCCCACTCAAGAATTCTTTTAGCCTTTGAATACGTGTGAGGCTTAGATGTTGTGGACCGTGTCTTCTACTTGCTCTTTTTGCAAATTGATTTGCCTTCAATGAGCTCATCACCATGAAGATCCCCTATAGTTGTTGCCCACCACTTAGGTCTAGGGTTGTCGAACAAATTCATATGAATGTATGTCTAGAGAAAAGTTAGTGTAGTATCATGCCAGATAGACTCCTCATTTTAGAGTCAGAGTGATCTAAAGCACTCGCATCAGGTAATCCTAAGGGAAGAGAAACACCCAAATCAAAACTCATGTAATGGTCCCAATGCCTCGTGCTGTAGGTATGACAACCAAGGAGATCTTATGGTCTTCCCAATTGTCATACACTGGCTATCGGCAAGCCTCCCAATGACCTTAATGATTGTACGATGGTGTAGGACTTTGCTACCTCCGATAATCTCCAGAATTCAATCGTTTAATAGGCTGCCATAGGTGGTTGTCCTCACTGATTGGTTTGTGCCGTAGCAATGAAACACTATATAATGGAATGCCCACCCATTATGATGTGGCGATCAAGCCCGTACGATGGGAAGTAGAGCTTACTTTGTTGTGGCATCTGTATGGCTTATGCAGGGATAGGGTGTTTGTATAATAGACACAATCGCTCAACTCCTTCCTCAGTATGAAGCTCTCTCTCTCTCTCTCTCCCCCCCCCCCCTCGGAATGATGATGCTAGGATATTGCTGATTAAACAACATGTGATGCAAATTGTAGATTAGATCGCCAAGGATGAAATTCACACGTGCACTACAAAATTCATATTTAGTAATGATAACACTTTAGATTATCACAATCTTCAATTGAGAGCAAAGTAGAATAGGGTGAGGAGTTGCACCCATCAAAATTGTGGATGCCAAGTAGGGAGGATCTTTCACCTTCGAAATGGTAGACAACAGAAGTCCAACTGAAATTCTCAATCACAAACAAAATATCCAACTCACAACAACTAAAGCGACCTTATATATGGCTTTAGGGAAACTTAACTGAAGTACATTACAATTCATAGTAAGTAGATGGACGAAAAAGACCAATAGTGTCAAAAATCATACCATCACGATTGAATACGAGATGAACTATCTTTACATATACCATGCTTGGAAGACTCCTCATCTTGAGAGTTAGAGTGATATGAAGCCCTCCCATCAAGTGATCCTAAAAGGGAAGATGAACATCCAAATCAAAACTCATAGTAGTAAATGAAAGAAAAGGAACGATACACTCAAAAACCACAACATCATGAGTGAAAATGAGATCAATAAACAACATCTATCAATTGGTATGCCTCATGATTGTTGTTGCAACCTTAGTTACTGATGTAACCTCCTAGAGCCTAGAGGCGGAAGCGGATGTGGATGGATGCGGGATGCGTTTGGAAGCACGTTGGATGCTGACAAGATGCGTTTATTGAGTGCTAACTTCTGTTTACTGACCAATCACAGCCCAGAACTCTATCACAGACTCAGTCACTGCCCAAAACTCAGCTACAGGCCTGGTACGGGCCTCAATCATCTTGTACAACACCCTTAATGGAGTATTTCAGACTTATATGGAACTGCTGTAGCAGTTCCTAACATAGACATCTCCTTTTGTGGCAGTACAACCCTCCAGCAGGTATGTATATAGCAAAGGAAGCCTTGGAATGTGTAAAGTCCCACTCCAACTTTGGATGGCTCTCACAAAACTCCCAACATTGCCCAGATTGGTATGGCCAGCTGATAGACAATTTGTAACAGCAATTAGCACTCAATAAACTCCCAACAGATAGACAATTATATATTACCCTGTGTGATCAATGTTGGGTATTTTGTGAGAGCCAGCAAATAGACAATTATATATAATGTTTACCAATATTATATATATTAAATGTATAATAATATTTAGCAATATTTTATATAAATAAATAAATAAATAAATATATATACACACAGAGAGGCATCCATATGCATCTGGATCCCTCCCAAAAAAAATCACGCTTCTCGCATCCGTTTCTGAGTCCGCATCCGAATTGGTAACTTAGGTTGCATCCAATAAACATAAGGTTTTGGCTCTTGGAATCCATTTTGACATGTACAAATGAGTAGTAGACTGTAGAATAAACCATAGATCGAAATCTCACCGAGAAGTGGCAAGAACTCTAATTCTCGTGAGAAGTTTTGGAAAGTGCGAAAACTTATAGTTTTTTCGTGATAAGTTTGCCAAGAAGTTCTCAAATTCTTGGCGAGAAGTTGCATACTTTTCCCAATAACTAAAGAAATTCTCACGGGTGGCACCAATAAATCTGGGACGCCAAGCGAGTTACCATATAGTGACCCATTTAACAATTTGCAGCCTTTGGAGGAGAGAAGGGTTTTGGTAGAGAGAAATAGTCATTGGCAGTGTTGTAGATCGATTGCAAGTGGATTTGAAGTGGATTTAAAGAGAATTTCCAAGCAAATCCGGATTCGAAGGAGGGTGGTTTTGTAGCGGAATTGGATGGCATTCAAGAGGAGGGCGGTGAGAGAGAGGATATTGAGAATCAAGATACATATGACAAGGAGTCATTGCTAGTGCCAACATCAGCTACATCTAGGATCAATATCGAGTCACAGCCACAGCCGCAACCATAGTGAATTGCCTAGGGCTAGACCCCTCCCCACTCCCATAGTTTTTACTAGAGCTACTGGGAAGGGGAAGAGTAGTTTCATTTTATACCTGACATTTGTATTTGCTTATCTTTTTACAAAGACAATTTTCTATTGTAAATTCTAGTTATCGGATTCATGCATCCAGGGTGCAAGTAAGGTCCATAGACCGGTCCGTGCACGAATCCATGCAAACCTGCAAGGTCAAACATAGACCTTGTGTAGACCCTGCCCGGACCCCCAGGCCAAATACATTGTGGGCCCAGAAAAAACATGGAAAATTACATTGTGGACCCATTCTCATTATTTCATTATTTTTTATTATCATCATTGTTAGTTGGTTTTTTAATTACCATTATTTTCATTTCCATCATTTTTGTTACTATTATCTGTAGTTTTTTGTTCATTTTGGTTTATAGTTCCTTTTATTTTATTTATTTTCTTTTGACTTTTTTCTTGCCAACTCTTTCTTAGATCCTTTGTTGTGTGGACATGTGTGCCCTTATTAAATATATCCTCTAGTTTGTCTACAACAACTCATTTTTCTTCTCCAACTATTCTCGTCTTGATGATGGATCACTGAGTGTGATTTGAAATGTTGATGCAAAAAATTGGCACACAATCAAACCTAGAAATGCATCTCAATAATATGATAGATTGTGGAAACCTCTTCATGTTAACATGAAAAATGTTTTTTTTGTTTTTTGCTACCTAACCCTAAAACGCCCCCTTTATATTTGATGTCGAACTCATTTTAGACTCATCTGATCACTCATTTTGCTCTCTCATTCTTGCAAGTTTGAAGTGAAGTGATTGAATAACAAGGAGATTGATTATGGAGTGATAATTTCTTGCTTGATGGCAGATTTGAGTGTTGAAGGTCCATGGACATGAATTGGGTACAGACCTGGACCCAACTCACTCCCCGGATGTGTGAGTTTGGTAATTGGATTCAAAACTCTAGTTGCTTGCAAAAAAAAACCTGTAGAGGCCTGTGTAGAGAAAGAAATAGAGGATTTTTTTTGAGATCACATGAATCTGCAAAAAAGAGCTCCTAGAGCTGTTGGAAACCTTAGACTTTAGAAACAGATTACACAGGGCATAAAATAAAGATTCACTGGTCATGAAATGCGGTTGTTGTGACCCTGTTACATGGGCTCTGGTAAGGAAAAAAATTGATTTAGGCACGAAAGGCCATTGAGCACAACTGCAGAACGTGGAAGCAAAGGTCGCAACTGCCAGACAAAACCATCAGAATCTGACATAGGTTGTATTTTCAAAAATACTAAAGACAAAGACCAATGGAACAGAACAGTGCTAGGACCCATGGAGAGTAAAAATGGAATGAAATAGTTCGCATGGAGGGTAAAACAATTATGACATTTTCCAGAGACACCTGAACTTAAAATGCAAGGCCAAAAAATCCCACAGGAACTAAAATTTTGAATAATGGTATATGAAAAACCCATGAAATTTAGAAAATAAATTTTTCTCTGGTACTATGTAACACAAAATGATATAATAATAATTGCTTGATTATCATTGAGAAATGAAAATCTTTGATAGGCAATTACATCAACCAAGTTTCTAAAAGAAACTGAAGGTTGCTAATAACATAAATAGAAATATTCTAACTAAACTGAACTGAAAGTATTTAAATTAATAGAATACAATTCTTTTCTCTTTTAATCAATAATAGGCCTTAGCCAATTTTTTTATTAACTTTAAAAGAATTTACAAAACCTGGTTCAGTGTGGGCACTGGTAGGAAAGAACCGGGTAAAGGAAACTTCGGATCTTGCATAATACCTCCAAGAGTAAGACTTAGAGTATTACATAACTATATGATATCCCGTTTTGAGAATTACATCATGAACTTTTCTACTTATTACAAACAGAGAAAAGTATTACAAAGTCGCTTATTCAAGTCCTTTTCTGCTTTAGTACTCATAAGAAAACCTCCTGAAACTCTTGCCTGTTGTTAGGTCTATATCTGCACAGCACTCGTTGCCATCATCAACTAACATAACACCCTTGTTAGTAATCAAAATTGCACTTGGCCCTCGCGCAAATTGCAAACCCCACCTGCCCGGAATTTGCACTTGGAAGATTTATTCTGCCATCACACAAATTACAAACCCCACCCCCCAGAATTTGCACTTGGAAGATTTTTTCTGCCATCGCGCAAAATACAAACCCCACCCGCTTCAGAGTCAAAAAGATATCTAAACCTGCCATAAGGTATCTTATCAACTTTCCTTGCTTTTCGTTCCACTAATAAAGATATAGACACTTATACAGCTTTAAATGACTATCCCTTGAAAATATGGAAAGATAACAAAGTATCTGTATGAGGAGATCCACATTGATAAATGAAGTTTTCTTCTCTGCACCTAGACATACATATGCACGCCACACTTAACTCTAGGTATACCGTATGCCTATAACTAGATGCCCATTTTCCACAAATCAAGGCAACGATCGGATCTGGAATAAACTGCATTTGAGAATCTGGAAGTGCACCTTGAGTCCATTGCATGTGTTAAAGAAATCCATTAAATTAATAACCATTTACACTATTTCATTGACAATAAAGAAACCATACCAGCTTATGAATGCACAGATTGACATTTATCCATCAGCCATTAACTGAGGGGTACTGACCTTTTTTCCTGTATTGCCAAGTTTACTTCATCTCCAACAAATCTAGATATAATGTCTATTAATTTCATATGGCTGGTAAATTTTAACACCTGCTTATCTCCTATCTGTAATGTGAAACTCCCTGCAAGCAAGAAGTCTCTACTTTTTTATAGATATAAATTTGTATCTTGATCTCAACCTTTCAATACCTGCGCCCTTGATTCATAAGTCATAATTCCTATTCAGCCATCCTTCCATACTTCATGGATTAAATAACAGTCATTTATCTTTTTATAAAAGGTTAAAGCAATGAAAATAACACTTATAGCTAAATGATGAGTCTGACAGATTAACCACAGAATATCATTATTGAAATCAACAAAGTGCCATTACACCTTTTTAAATGATGAGACAGGCATTTTTCTTTCCACACCCAGATCACTGAATTATGGAAAATACACTAATGCTACTCCTTTGATCTCTAATCCTAATTCCAACTACACAACCATCCAATACAACTTCTGCTACAAACTGGTCTGTATATCCAATTAAATATAAATATCGTAACCTATATTCATATATAAATATAAATATTTTTATGTGTTGTAGCCATCCAGAAATAATACAGCTTACTGCTGCAAATTATATTCATATCTGTAAAACTGTAATATACAAAATGTGTGTGTGTGTGTGTGTTTACACTTTACAGCCACCCAGAAATAATAAGACATTCTCCTTTGAATACAACAGCATCATTGATATCATTAGTATGACCACCTTCCAAATGATCATATTTACCAATACTAATCATATTTTTATTGTTCATAGACTACTAATTCCATTTTCTGAACCATTGACTAGAATATAGTTATACCAACGCAGCTCCAGAATATTTATGTTTCCCGACTTACCATCAATCCTTAGTTTCAGTAGCACTAACAAGGTTACCTTAAATATGAAATGCTTATTTCATCCAAAAATAGTCAATAAAATTGAATAAAACCTTTTAACATTCAATTGAATCGTCAATACTGCTTATCAAATAGAGCTGTGGATTCCTAGAAAATTTCAAATTAGAAAGAAATATAATACTGCTATTGTTCCTGACCAAATAATTTTAGAAAGGTGTTTAAGTAATATTGAAACATGCTCATTTCCTAGCACAAATCTCTACTTTATAGGAGAATTCATAAGATGATAAATACACTTCTTAGGACTTATTTATAATCAGGTACCATACCAATTTGAACCAGAAAACCAGAATTAATTCTTGATTCAAAAATTCTCAACCATGAAGTCACACCAAAATTAGACAACTCACTAATGATAACAAGGTCTTTCATTATATATCTATAAGTCTTAGATATATTAGTTGTTCTACAGCCAAAATGAGACTTGCAGATAACAGTATACTTCTCTGGCCAAATTCCTTAACCAAGCCTCAGACTAAACCATTTCATAGCTAGTCCTAGGTTCAAGCTTAAACCAAAAAACACTATACCAAGGAAGTGCATGCATAGGATAGTAATATATAAAGACTATACCCAACCTGATTGTCCATCTTTATCTTTTTTCCTTTGCAATCCTGCTCCTTTCCTTTGCCCTTGTTCTTGCTCGATGAAACTTCTCCAAATGCATAGGTCACATTGGCTATTTTGATGATCTCGTTTCTAGTCTCCAACAAATCCTCATGCAGATACTTTTGGAACCAATGCTGGATCTGGGACGCTTGACATGCAGCAGAGACATCAGAAAATCCAAGTTATGAGCCATCGCTGGCTTTCTTTCTCAAACGCACCCCAATCCTCTCTGAAGATAATAAGGTAATGCAGAAATTGCTTATCGACAAGGTCATAATTCCTAGGTAAAGGCATTGTGAGATCTGCATCTATATTCACCAAAGCCCTGCCTAGGCCTAACATAATTTATTTTTAAAAGATACTCCTACACAGCTGCTCTACTCTTGCCTCGTCTTTTTCAAACTGCAAAGAAATGGCAATGAACATGGCTAGTATATCATGGTTAGCTCTAAATCTATCCATTTGATCGCCTATACTTCACATTGTTCTTCATCTTGATCACCATGTGATTTCACATTCACTCAGATTTTTCATTTCCAAAGTTTGGATTTTTCATCTCAAGTCTTGAAACTGTATTTCAGGCTTCTCAATTTGGATCAAATCCCGTCTTTGCATTTAGATTTTCCTCCCATTACTCATCAATCTCCGCTTTGTATTTTGGGTATTAGATCTCACGTTGTTCTCCATCATGATCATCACGCGATTTCACATTTCACTTAGATTTTTCATTTCAAAGGTTTGGATTTTTCATCTTAAGTCTTGAAATTGTATTTGCAGGCTTCTCAATTCGGATTGGATATCCTCTTTGAATTTGGATTTTCCTCCTATTACTCGGCAATCTCCACTTTGTATTTTGGGTATTACATTTCATGCTGCGCTGAAATTGGAGGTTGCTTAGAAATTTATTCCAAGGGATGTTGGAAACCAGACCCCTGTTGGAATTTTGTTCCAAGGGAGTTTGGAATCGGAGATTGGTATTCCAACCTCTCTTGGAAATCCATATTTAGGTCAATATAAAAAATCTGTCGAGTATTAGACACCTCGTCATGAAAACTCAATTTTTTTCCATGTTTGGATTCCTCTTACAAAGGCAGATCAAAATTCATTGTTGACTCAATCTTTTTTCAATGTTTGTTAAGAGCTTGATAACAAATCAAACATGGTTGGAATCTCACCTACAAATCCAAATTTCAACCCCTATTTCAAGATTTTTCATTCTTTATTCAAATCGGATTTCATAATGCTATTGGAAATTTGTTCCAAGTCAGATCGCATGTCTGACCTAGCTTGTAAATTCTTTTGAAGTTGACTTCGAAATTTCACTAGTAGCTGGGCCCATTTCGAAATTTCCCAAGGACAAATCTACAGAAAGTCTGAGTAACTCTTTTCATACTTCACGAGGATTGGGTAGAATTTCCATATGTTTGAGGATTTCCCATTATTGATGGGCAAGATTTGATGAGTGAGGAAAAATCTCCGCACAAATCCCATAAGGATCTTGCAAAGAAACTTGACCACAACCTGAAACCATGTATAGATTTTTCGTCTTTCGTAAATGGAATTTCCCATTTTATCTAAGGATTTTCAAACGTCAACTTAGGATTTTGTAATTCACTAAAGATTTATCCCTCAAACTCAAAATTGCCAAACTTAATCAAGGATTTTACTTTGATCTTGCCTTGTGGATTCTTATTCTCTCGAGGGTTTTTGCTTTGCCATTTTTAAGTTACGTATTTTACAAGGATTTTCATTTTCATTTCAAGGAATTTCTTCATTCTAAACCTCAAGCTTCCAAACATTTTTCTCTTAAACCCAACTTTTCACACTTATCCACTCTCAAGCTTTTGATTTGAAAAATGCTACCCAACTGAGGCCACTCTAAACAAGCTAGGAGACTATGCTGAGCAAAAAGTGGAGGTCCCCATTTGCAACTGAGTGTGTGTGTTTACAACACAGCACACATGATTTTATGAATTTATGATAGCACCTGTAAAAGTAAGTCACATTTGAAGTTCCTAGTGGTGCACAATGGCTGTTTAGTCTTTATCTATTTTCTTACGACCTTAACTTTCCAAATATATTATATTAGAATTTATTTCCAATGTACCAATTTAATTAACACTTGATGTGGCCAATTACATTTATGAATTTGTTTTTTGCTAATATATTCTGAAGTACTGTAAGATCTCTCTATTATTGAAAAATGCTACCAAACTGAGACTACTCTAAACAAGTTAGCAGATTATGCTAAACAAAAAATGGAGGTCCCCATTTGCAACGGGGCATGTGTTTACAACACAACACACATGATTTTTGATTTTATGAATACACCTATAAAAGTAATTCAGATTTGAAGCTCCTAGTAGTGCATGATGGCTGTTTAGTCTTTACCTATTTTCTTATGACCGTAACTTTCCAAAGATATTATATTTGAATTTATTCCCCATGTACCAATTTAATTAACACTTCATGTGGCCAATTTCATTTATGTTTTTTTTTTGCTAATACATTCTCGAGTTCTTTAAGATCTCTCTATTATTGAGGGATCAACTATTTTATACACATGGGTGGGTTTTGGCATGCATACGTTAGATGAACATGCTTGCTGCTGCCAATAGGTATATCTGATGTAGATTTGCAAATTGTAGTCTAATTTCAATTTCATTTGCCTGCACAATGCAACTGTTTTATTTACTCTTTCAAGATTTCAAGACCATGCTTCAATTATTGTCACACAAGAGAGCTTATCTCTTTCATATGTATTCATTGGTTTGTTGCAAAATGTCCCCATTGTGTACTCCTGTGAGTGATGGTTTTAAATCACATTCCAATTTACCAGATGTAAAGAGTTAAGGAACTACACAAAATGGCATTTAGCACCATAAGCTTTTTATTTATTAATTTTTGACTTTTATTTCATTACAAAGATCATTGTTACTCATCCGCAGGATTTTGACATGCAATTTTCATTTGTTTGTAGGTGTGTAAAGATGGCAATTGTCCATGATATTGCTGAAGGTAGTTTTCAAAAGCATTTCTAAATCTTTGTGGTAGTGGATTTTTTATGCCTAAAAAATTTGGTTTAGTTTTTGAATTTTCCACTAAATGCTTTTGGTATTAACAAATAAAAGCTTGCAGCTATTTGTCTAGCTGAAAGTTGATGATCAATCTCTACAACTTACAAGGTCCTCATTTCATTAGAGAAAGTACATGATTACTTCAAACTTCAAAATATCTCCTTTTAACAATATGTTGGTATGGAACACATGTATCCCACCTTTCCATGTTTATCTCTACGCTCTCCCACATAACTCCTGCCATTTTTCTCCTTAAGTTACTCTCTTGCCATTCTATTACTTCAGTATTCCCATATTTTCTTACTTCTCCCCTCCCAAAGAGGCAAAAAGCTTGGTTAATCAACAGCAATCGACATGGCCGACAACTTCTTGTCTTGAAATATCCCAACTCGTGAATTATTCATTGATCCAAAATTCATCGACTTTATGGCAAATAATGTGTTTAAATTGGCAGAAGGCCACTATGAAATTTTTACACCCTAAAATCCCTACCTAACCCTAAAAAACTCCACGAAACAACTATATAGGAAGCTACTTGATTGTTTCCATTAAACTTGGGTATCAATAGTCATGAAAAGGTGTGATGGGACAATGAAAGACATCACCAGTTCTTGCATTGCATGAGAAGGTAGCAAATAATAAAACTTGACTTGTATTTGTGTACAATGGTTGTGCTTGTTTTTGAATGGGTAAATATAATTGTATAGTAGTAAACAAATTTGTGCTAGGGTTTATTAGTATTTCTTCTATATATTAAGTGTGGATATGGATAGATATTAACAATGCGAAATTGCCATAAGAATAGGGTATTTCTGCGCATTGGTGAAGGGGAAGAAAGATGTCAAAGGAGATGAAGTTCAAGTTGAGCTAGTGTTAAACAATGTGCAAGAATTAGAAGTCAAGGAATGGAAAACATTTGGCCGCAGATTGTGAGGTATCGAAAGGCCCAAGAGACATCCTTGTGATTTCAAAGTGATTTCTTTGCTTGCTCATGACATGCATGGGTTTGTGAGGCGCTAGATGAGGACATTTGAGGATTTTTGGTTGGGTAGGCAATCATAGGCACTTGAACATTTTTATTGATATCTCCTGTTTGTTCTTCAGCTGGTAAAACTGCACATTAACACAATCCCCTTCTTTTTATAGTGATTGAATCATGTTTCTTTGGTTAGTTTTTAGGTGTGATTGGTGACAAGGAAGAATTCCTACAAAATCATACCCTTATTTGTAGGTTAGTGAAAACATAGCTGAAATTAGTAAATTATGCAATCTCCATTCTCTGGTCATTGGAAACATAGCCGAAGTTGTGCATTCAGTCCTTTGCCAAGATGCTCTTTATCTTCAAATTGGGGTTTTTCATTCTTGACTTCAATTCCCTCGAGGACAAGAAAAAGATGGTTTTGGAAAATGGCTCATGGCTTTCAATGAAGATTTCTTATACTTGAAACTTTGTTTCCCATTGCTTGATCTTAGATCTTAGGATTTTTCAACTGTACATGTTTGGGTGTGTTTAGCTTGTACCTCTATACAATTTTGGGAACTAGAGAGTGTGTGGGCCATTGTTATTGGCTTACACAAGTATTATTGCACCTCAAAAAGAAGCAATAAATTATGCAACCTCCACATGTGCATGTTTGTAGTTGAAACTGATTTGCCCAAAGGTCTACGTATGAAGATTTCTTTCAAGGTGAGAAACAAATGTTTGATGAAACTAATAGATGACAATTTTTTTCCTTTCAAATTCAAAAAATATTTTTTAATGGATCATGCTACCCACAATGGTGTTAGTTCGAGATTTTTCAGAGTCGCCAATTTTCTTTTCGGTTCACTCTTGCTTTCATTGTTTACTTTTGAACCGTTGGTTCTGCCTTCCCCTTGGTCTTGTCTTGTTAATCATCAATCGTCGGTGAACCTCATGCTATCCATATTATTTTCCTTCAAGCCTATTGTTGACCAAGTCATTCCCTTAGAAAGCCTTCATCAGGAGTGATTATCCCGAAACCATCTTACAAAAAGTTCGAAAGTTTCTTGGTATAAAATGTAAATTTCTTGTACTCCTTGAACCTTTTGTGCTCTTTGTACCAAGTTCAAATAGCACGTAGCTGCCTTGAACCCTTTGTACCAATTGAAATAGTTCACAAGTTCAACACTTAGTCTGGTTCTCAAGGACAATGTTTCTTGGTGGGCCCAATCAACATGTCATGGATACATGTGTGAAGAACATGCAACAGTTGGATGCCTCATCAAATCTGACGTGGTCGTGGGTGATGTCATGATTTAGGGTAAGTGCAAGTAATTCATGGTTGAAGTAAGGTCATCAGAAATGATCACGCCAAAACCTTGATTTGGGGGTGCAGAAATAAGGATTTGGCACATGCAAAAGGTAGTAATCATTTGAATTACTTGTTTCCTGTTTAATGTTAGTCGCTAATTTGTCCCGTCACCCTACCCTCTGTCGTCGGTAGAAACTGTAGCCGACAGGGTGTTGTTGTTGGTAAAGATTTTGTAGCCGATGGGCCGACGGGTTCATGTTATTGGTAAAGATTTTGTAGCCGACGGGCAGTATTGTTATGTAGCCGACGGACCCCTTCGGGAAGGTTCGGCGGAAAGTATTCATACCTCGTCTGGGTACAATGTAATCATGGGATCTGATCTTATGCTCTGTATGTAATTTGTTGGCATATGCGAATAAAGGAGTACTGCTGTCGCTGTTCTTGTTCATTGTCTGTGTGCGTTAATCAATTAATCTATGCAGTAAAACATTTGGCGCCGTTGCCCCATGAACCTAGAAGGTGGGAGGAATGAAGATTAATGCCAAATTAGCTTAACAAAGATCAAAATAAGATAAAGGAGAAAGATGGCATATGTACTGCACAAGAAAATTTAATTTTGGCACAGCAAGCCGAATGCAGAAGGAGGTTCCAGAAGATTACCAACGGACAAAGAAGTGCGGAAGAATTGTTGGAGGAGACTTGACAGCGGATGGAATTGGTGGAGGAAGCAAGGGAGGAGTTTTTGAATTTGTATTCGTTGAGGGAAGAGAGTCTAGACGGAAGAGAATCGACTCGCACGGCTCGGAGTGCCAAGGGAGCAAGAGCGTGGAGTGAAACTCTTCGTCCGGGATACACTTCCGAAAGGGACAACTTCAGAAGATCCTTCTTCACCAAAGTTTGCAGCTGTTGAGACTGCCGGTGTGGGAGAGCAGATTGCCGGTGTGGGAGAACAGACCGTTGGTGTGGGAGTGTAGACTGCCAGTGTGGGAGAACAGACTGCCGGTGTGGGAGAACAAACTGCCGGTGTGGGAGTGCAGACCGCTGGTGTGAGAGTGAACAGTGCTAGTGTTGTAGGATCGAACAACGCCCGTGCACAAAATCCAGTCGTGATGGCGGGACCCGAAGAAAAGCTGTCGAAGTTTGATGGCGATGGTACGACCAACCCCATTCGACACTGTAAAACATGCGAAACGATCTGGAGGGCGAATGGCATAACTGATACAAATGAATGGGTTCGACAGTTTTCGGCAACCCTACGGAGTGTCGCAATTGATTGCTTTGCCAATGCAGATCCATAGAAATTAACCGGTTGGGATGACCTCAAGGAGTTTACGGCGAAATTTCAACTACTTTGTGATGACAACGAAATTGTAGCAGAGATATACAATACGAAGCAAGGGAAGAATGAAACTGTCCGCGTCTACACTAGGAAATTAAAAGATTTGATAAGTAAAATGGAAAATAAGCCAGCAGACGGATTGCAGAAAAGATGGTTCGTGGAAGGCCTACGCTCGAAGTTGCAGAAGAAGATGAAAATTGTGCCGTCGTCGTCACACACAGAAGCATACAATAGAGTAATGAACTTGGAAAGTGAGCAGAGGACGAAAAAGAAGAAGAAGAATAGTTCCCCCGACTTAGATGACGACACGTCCTCAGGAGAGGATAGCAGTGATGATGAAAACAATAGCAAGAAGGTCCGCGCCCTATAGAAGGACATGATCTGTATGATGAAGGAATTTAAAAACATGCAGAAGGAGACAAAGAGAAGCGAGCTGTGGTGCATGGAATGTAAGATGGAAGGTCATACTAAAGGGTCCTGTCCAAAGAACCAATTTTGCGAGATTTGTTAGATCATGAGACATTCCATAAAAGAATGTCCCTTCAACATGAAAACCAGAGGACCTCAACAGGTGTTTCTAGCACAGGCAG
Source organism: Cupressus sempervirens (assembly GCA_028749045.1). NCBI lineage: Eukaryota > Viridiplantae > Streptophyta > Pinopsida > Cupressales > Cupressaceae > Cupressus > Cupressus sempervirens. Next base: position 298,300,152 of record CM053785.1, on the reverse strand, counting down.
CTTCCACGTCAGGAGGGAACGAAAATGCAAAAATTGATGGTGCCACTTTGGGTGGGTACAGGAATAATAGCAGAGGGCAGAACAACAATAACAATGCAAACAATAACAATAACAATGGCAACTGAATTCGAATCCAGTATGATGCAAATAGACGACCGATTGTTCAATGCTGAGCATGTAATTTGTGGGGTCATTTTGTGCGGGATTGTACAACGACAAACACACCGAAATTATTATGCAAATGGTGCGGACCTGGCGACCATGAAGATGCCAAGTGCCCAAAATCCGGAGTAAATTTGATCACTGTCGCAACAGATGAAGAGGAGGTTCTGGCAATTACATGGAGGCAAGCAAAGGTGTACCCGGACTCGGCAGAAGAAAAGAGGAAATTGGGGGAAGCGCGGGCAGAAATTGAAAAGGCATCACGGGCGGAGAATTCTCAATTGAAGGACACCATCGACACCTCAACAAGGAACTGTGCCGAGCAAAACATAATAAATCAGGTGATGCAAATGGAAGTCCCGATCAAATTAAGTGACTTTCTCACAATGCCCCAGTTACGGACGACCATTCTGAATTCTACACCGCTTCGGAAAGTAACGGAGGAAACAGGAAGGGACAGTAGTGGAACGACGACAACAGAACCGATGCTTTTGGCACTCACAACAGGAAGGCATTTGGCGGTCCTTGAGATGGGGATTTTGGGAAATGTTCTGACAGACACAATTGTCGATAGAGGGTCCGGCGTGAATGTGTTACCGGAGGATACCTAGAAGAAGTTGGGAAAGCCGACGTTGTGGCCACCTACATTCCAGTTGCTCACGGCAGACAAGCACGGGATCAAACTGTTGGGAACCTTGAGGGTGCAACTGGTAACTATTGGAACGCAACCATTTTTATTGGACTTCGTGGTCATTCCATTGAAAAGAAAAGGATATGATGCTATTCTGGGACGGAATTGGTTGGTGCAAGCAAAAGTAAAACATGATTGGAAACGAAATAACCTATCAATGGAGCGTGGAGGCAAAAGATTCATAATTGACTTGCACACACAAATGGTAGGTGAGGAGGCAACATCGTTAGATTCGGAAGGTGAAGGCGAAAGTGACGACGAAGGAAATAGGAGAATGGAATCGGACGAAGGAGGAGTATTGAGACTAGAAGGAGGATTGAATGACGACGACCTAGACTCAGTGAATGGCCTTTTTCACTGGCAGATAGAAGACTACGAACTGTTTCCTAGTTGTAATATGTTAAGGGTCGATGAAGGTGAGAAAAAAGAGGACAATGAATGTCCGAAGGAGTACAGAGAAGTGGAAGAAGGAAAGGCGGTTATGGATGAAGTTGAGGGGAAGAACATACAGTCCGAACCCAGAAAAAGGGAAAATTCCACCGTCCAGCACAGGGTGAACGGACCGCGTAGAAAGAAAAGGTTACACCGCACCATGAAATTAGTAAAAGGGTGTCGACAGCAAGGAAATACACTAGATGGGCAACGACTGCAAGCACAATGGGCCATGAAAGTTACACAAAACAGGCAAAAGAGATGGTAGAAGAAGTTGAAGTATAGCGGACGAAACGAAATCAAGCCAGGGAAGCTTAAGGCCAAATGGGTGGGACCGTATTAGATCGGGAGGTGGGCGACAATGGAGCAATACAATTGTGGACCTTGGACGGGCAAGAAGTGCCTCAAGCAGTCAACGGGTCGAAGTTGAAGATGTACCATGCTAGGAAGACTTCGTCGTCATCCCAAAATGGCCAAGTCCGAACGACTCCCTCGTTGTAGAATGGCGAGGTCTGGAGGCAAAATTGAGGTGTTGTATTTTATTTATTGAAAAAAAAAAGAAGAAAAGAAAAAAACGAAAAAAAAGAAAAAAGAAAAAAAAGAAAAAAGAAAAAAAGAAAAAAAGAAAGTGGAAGGGAGCAGAAGAGTTTCGCGGACAACCCGCGGACTGTTGCTCCGCGGGCATGTTGTCCCACGGACCCCTGTCCCGAGGACAACTTTCCGCAGGTGGTTCTACAGACCCCCCTTTCCCGTGGGTGTCTTTATCCCCGCAGCAACCTATCCTTCTGCGGCTTGTGGACATTGTTATATTGCCGCTTGTGTTCGTGGAGTATTGTTACGTCCCGCAGACGTCTTTTCATCCACAAATATCCTTTGTCCCGCGGATGGTTTCTATTCTCACGCGATCACGCGGTTGATGCTTCCGACTACTGGCAGTATATTCTCCATGCACAGCTCTGGTTTCGCGAGTGTGTTTTCGCGGGGAGTCTTAGCTACTTAACCTCCTGCCGCAGGCTGTGACTTCGTGGGCCTTCCCCCTCCTTCGCGGATTGTCACTCCTCTCACGCGGCGTTATTACTATTCCCTGCAGACGCCTTCAGCGGATGGTGTTTCTCTTGTCTTCCAAGGACACAGTTTTGTGCGGGCCTTCTTATTCCCCACAGACTTCACTTCCTCCTTGCGCACGAGTATATACATTTGTTCCACCAGTTGGCTATAGCTAAAAGAGGTGTTGGTGACTTCGGCGACCCCATGCATATTAAAAGAGAATCGGAAAGGAAATAAAGTGACAGAAACTTTTATGAAAAAAAGGAAAGCCATATGTCGGAGAAGTGGGAACATCTTCAATGTAGGAAGGGAGCCATTCAGTACACTGGTGGATGCAAAAGAAGGGTGTTAGGAGGCTTTCACCAAAAAAAAAAAAAAAAAAAAAAAAAAAGACGACGATAGATTGAAGCAGTTCGGAATGAGTAACGCAAGTGCCAAAAGGAAGGGAAAACAATAGAGGTTGCCAGAAAGAGTATGGGATTAGAAGAAAATCACAGAAATGGTGTGTTCCATGCAATTTTGTGTGGGTTTCAGAGTGCTAATTTGGTCTTGGTGGCAAGGGGTGCTGCCCATCGACCCCACCCTGTATTGCGACAAGGAGTGCAATTGGGGCATTGCCCCAGGACCTCGCGGGGGCGCTACCCCTCGACCCTGCTGGGGGCGTTGGCCCTTAGATCCCTAGTCGCTGCGATTATCAGTCATGGGAAATTTGACCAGTTGATGAGACCTGGAGCTGCTGCAGGCATGGAGTGTCTGTGTACCAAAGGCACTTGGAGTAGGTGTTGGATGTGAGGCTGTCTTGGTGGATGTATAGAGAGCTCGGGAGGAGTTGATCATCTAGTTGAGGGTAGTACAGCGACACTTGGCTTAGTGTACCTAGAGTTGGCAGCACAGGTGGCTATCAAGGTCAGCTTGACTAAAGGAGATAGTATTGTGTTTGTAGAGGCTATAGATGCATCGTGGGTTGGAGACCAGTTTGGTGCAGGCACAGAACGAATGTGAAAGAGATGTGACAAAAATAGATCCATCTTGTTGTAGTTAGTTAGTTAATGTATTCCGTTTTGTTAATGTGTCTCGAATATTTTGTATTTGTTGTTCGGAGACGACTTTTTTTTTTGGGGAGGATGATGTCGTTAGTAGAAACTATAGCCGATAGGGTGTTGTCGTTGGTAAAGATTTTGTAGTCAATGGGCCGACAGGTTCATGTTATTGGTAAAGATTTTGTAGCCGACGGGCAGTATTGTTATGTAGCCGACGGACCCCTTCGGGAAGGTTTGGCGGAAAGTATTTATACCCTGTTTGGGTACATTGTAAATCATGGGATCTGATCTTATGCTCTGTATGTAATCTGTTGGCATATGCGAATAAAGGAGTACTACTGTTGCTGTTCTTGTTCATTGTCTATGTGCGTTAATCAATTAATCTATGCGGTAAAACACCCTCGCGGCATGCAGAAATTAATTCTGTCCTTCACATAATTAATGACTAGTCCCTATTTTCAAGATGTATATGAAGAAGGCTTTATCTAAAAAAAAAAAGCATAAAATTTCTTCTCTTGTCCGAAATAATCATTTGTAGGAAAATCGGAGAGAGCAAGCCTTCTTCCATATTTGTAACGGTTGTCACTTTTCAGATAGCCTTCTGTTGTTTGGTTATTTTTCTCCCACCTGTTAAGCGAAGCATAATTGTGGTTGTTTCTTTGTTTTAAAATATAAGTAAAGTTCCTAAATCATGAAGTCTACACTGCACTTGTTCGGGAATACTCGTAGTTTGCAATGTAAATCACCTAGAGTGCCCGATATAGACCTATTAGGAGTTGATTTTGGGGGTATTGTAGAGAGATTGTGTGAAAGACTTGCAAAACCTTTTTCCACTAAAGTGTTGAATACTAACCACCTCATGGCCTCCACTTTCCCAATAGTCTACCCTTGTTTGGAGCTAATTCAAGAGTGCATTCATATGTATAATGTGTCTTGGGGGAATATATTGAAGAAAGATGGAAGCGTGTTGTTGAGTGTCAATAGAGAAACCGTATCCAGATTATTTCACCTGGAGGAGCAGCAATTTGCTCAACTGACTCCTGCATTGTCTGCGGCTAGATTTTTAGAGCAAGCAAATGTCTATAGGAACACCGTAGTAAAGAGCTGGACTGAGTAGGTCTAGGACATAATGGTTCTACTCCATAGAATTTGTGGGTCTCCCAACGTCTCCGTCTTTGAAGAGTGTATGTATTTTTATATTCAAATTGTGTTAAAAGGCTCACAATTTCTAGACTAGGTGGAATTAATTGTACATGTCCCTAATGTGGAAGGTTTTTGGGAGGATTGTGTAGATGAGTTGGAGGTGAGAAGAAAAGAATCATCAAGGTTCACTATTGCACGAGTCCACCCATTTCAATTGAAACTAGGTATAGATATCATAGACATAGAAGAAGACAGAGCTGATACCCCAGTCCCCCAAGAAATTTAATGCATAATTTCTAACACGGTTGCTATAGATTGGAACTCTAAAGAAGAGGATAATTTTCTTGAAAGAACATCAAAAGTGATTGAAAAGATGAAGTCTTGGTTGAAAATGAAAAAGGACACACATACTAGTGACCAAATTGACCCTGTTTCTAATGTTGATCTTAAAATTATAGGTAGTAGAAGGTCGCCAAGGATTTCTAAGAAGAAGATCCATAATCCGCCTCTTGTACAGAAAGCCCGTTCTAGAAAGAAAGCCAAGATGTCAATACCTGTAGAACTTCACCAGGCAATCTAGGTAGACAGCAAACCAAATAAAGACCTAGGTGGTGAACTTATCGACAACAACCAAAAAGTCCAAATGATAGTGGCTTCATCTCCTCTGAGGATACAAGTCGTAAACACCCCTAAAAAAGGTACTGAATCGCAAAAGGATGCTACTATTAACTGGCTCATAGCTTCAATAAATAGGAAGAGGAGTTTAGTTCTTGTTTCTTTTCCTATTGACCACATTGTGAGCAAATATACCAACAAGACCCCAAAGCCTAAAAGGAATAAAAGCATAGCTAGAATAACTTTTGATAGTGCAATGGGGAGGACTACAACTGAAGTGGCCACCTACAATCAAAAAGAGGGAACTAATGAATTGGATCTAAACAATTTTGAAATCACACGCACATATTTGGGGGTGATGAACCGTGAAACAAAGGAACACTAGGTGGAAGCATCCACTAAAGAAATTGTGCTATAGTCACCAAAAGACGGGATTGAAAAGAAGAAACTGAAAGTTGAGATAAATGCAATGGCCGAATACATAAATTCACTGAAAGGTTAGAGTTTGGGTCTTGGTGACCAACTGCGGCTTGCCTTTGACTCTAGTGCCCCTGAAAACCAACAATTGCTAGGTGACTTAAAGAAGGGAAAGATGATGATGACATCTGTGTTAAGTTGGATTGGCCTAGTAACAAATCAGGTTGCTAAACCCATGTGAAATCTGCATGAAATTGTTTGTCTAGCCAGGGCTGCACTTGATGAATCCCGTATTTAGTTAGCAGTTTGGAAGGGTGAAGTCAAAAAATTCTCAGCTATGGTAACTCAATTGGTAGAGGTAGAAGATTACAGGCTAGAAAAGTTTCTAAAGGAAAACCTGCTGCAGCACGTGGATGTGGGGTAGATTCAAGTTTTAAGAAAGAACATAGCCTGGAGGGTATCTAATTACAGTTTTGCTATTTCCAGGATTTAGTCATGTGAAAAAGAATTCAAAACATTGCTTGAAAATGTAAATAGGGACTTCTAGTCCATCGACTCAACCTTTTCCACTCCTCTTAAAGAAGGAGGTTTCGATATGGAGATCATGATCAAACAATACGAAGAGCGCATAAATTCTGTGAAAGATAAAATTGATCTCACATTGTTTGATTTCTCCAAGGTGGCTAAGAGCGAGATAATGTCAGGCATGTGCACTCTGCGACTTCCTAGTTATTTGGATACCATAAATAGGATGAGACCGGATAGAGACGTCCGAAAAAACCAATTGCAGAGCCTAACATTCCCCTTCCCATCTTAGCATTCCCATACCTTGGCTAGTAGGGCCCATAGATGAAGTTTGACCTAGGAATATGAGCTATTAAATGGTTTGCCTTTGTTGCTTTGTCAATAATTACACTTCAAAAATACGAGCCACCTTCTGAAACCTATGATATTCTTACGATATGTCTTCATAGAGGAGATCCTGCATCAATTTTGAAACTATCGGCTCCTTGCCCTCCCACTTTCAATGGCCCATTCTTGCACGCAATCTAATTTCTTGCTATGATAAGAAATTATATAAATTTTAACTAAAAAAAAGCTCTGAACATCAAGCATACAAGTGCAAAAAATTGATACAAAAATATTAAAATAGATGGCTAAACTTGCTTCTTTATTTCTTTAAAAAAATGAAAAAAACTTGAAAATTGTCTTCCCAAACATGAAAAATTTATCAAAATCTCAAAATAATTCATTAAAGGACTCAACAATGGGATCAAATGCTTACTTTAGATGATTACTACTCCTTTGTGGAAGCTCTCTCACCCCACGAATGATCCTCTTCAAAAATAATCACCTTGCCTTCAAAGTGCCAAAATAGAAACCAAATGAGAAGAGAGGTTAGGTTCTAATAAAATGAGATGAAAATGATTAAATGGTCTCTTTTAGGGCTGTTTAAGGGTTTAGGAGCAAAAAACAGATTAAAAAGTGAATAAGCACACATTCTAGTTCACTTTAAGTTAATTTTTATGTCAAAAAAACATTAAATTTAACGTTGGGTTTGTGTTTACCTATAGAAGCACTTAGAAGCTATGTGGATGCCTCTTGGAAGTGCATCTTGGGCTTTTGGATGCGTTGGGGATGAAATAAAATGCATCTGGGAGCCTAGGATGATTTTTGGGAGGCATCCACAAGGCTTTTGGACTAGCATTTGGCTTTGACCGTTTTTACTTCCATTCCCGTGTTTGGGCTTTTCTTGGGTGCATTAGTGATCTAGGTGTAAACCTAATACATATAAAGGAGGGATCACACTACACTAAGTCCCAAATCAAGACAATATGGATTCTCTAAAGTTGATGAATTTTGAATTCATTAAAGACAATAAAGAGAATAATTCATTAAAGGACTCAAGAATGGGATCAAATGCTTACTTTAGATGCTTACTACTCCTTTGTGGAAGCTCTCTTACCCCACGAACGATCCTCTTTGAAATTAATCACCTTGCCCTTAAAGTGCCAAAATAGAGATCAAATTAGAAGAGGTTAGTTGCAAATAAAACGAGATGAAAATGATTAAATGCTCTCTTTTAGGGCTGTTTAAGGGTTAAGGGGCAAAAAACAGATTAAAAAAGTGAATAAGCACGCATTCTAGTTCACTTTTAAGTTAATTTTTATGTCAAAAATACATTAAATTTGATGTTGGGTTTGTGTTTGCCCATAGAAGCACTTGGAAGCTATGTGGATGCCTCTTGGAAGTGCATCTTGGGCTTTTGGATGCGTTGAGGATGAAATAAAATGCATCTGGGAGCCTAGGATGCACTTCTGGGAGGTATCTACAAGACTTCTGGACTAGCATCTAGCTCTGACCGCTTCTACTTCCACTCTCGTGTTAGGCTTTTCCTGGGTGCATTAGTGAGCTAGGTGTAAACCTAATACATATAAAGGAGGGATCACAGAAAATCCGAAATCAAGACAATATGGATTCTCTAAAGTCGATGAATTTTGAATCAACCAAAGAGAATCTCAAGAGCATTCAAGACAAATCATTGATGTTCTTCGTAATTATCGGAATGCGCATCTTATAAATTAGACGATAGTATAGAAAGAGTGGCGTCTTTGGATTTTCTCCAATAAAAAACATTACACAATTTTGTTATGCATTACGATTAATAGCTTCTATTATTATCTAATGGTTATCTATTTGTAATCTATTGTAAATATTAGAATGTTTCTAATATTTAGTTAGCCTTTAGTTAATTGTTAGTTTTCTACTAGCTAGAATAGAATGTGTCTATTCTCTACGATCATTTCCTAAGGAAACATCGTTCATTCTTTTACCAATTATTTCGTAGTATGGTATTAGAGCTAGTACTCTAAATTTTTTCAAAAATATTTATAATTTCGTGCTCGAAATTTTCTGCCTAGTATTTTTGAAATTATTTTCATCTGCTTCCATTTTTTCTGGTTATGGTTTCTTAGTATTTTCTAGCCATTATCTGCAAACATTGCGCCAATAACCCTCTTCAAATTGTGACCTTTTTTCTGCAAATCGCTTTAGGAAAAATTATGTTATTTTCTCTGATAAAAATTTGGCGTCAAAGGGTTGTGTTTTTCCTACCACGATCTGCACATTTTTGGCATTGAAAACACCAAAAACACCTTTGTTTTTTTGTTGGAGCCGCGCCTATTTGAAACCCTTAGTTTTGGACGAGATTTTCACTATTTCTGTGGATTTTTATGCTCTGTGGGCGATGTCTAGGGTTTCTCAGACTCTCAGCACCAGATTCGCACCCAAAAACACCATTTTTTTGCACATTTCCGCCATTGTTTTTGGGGCTTTTTATAGCTAGTGCCATTTTTGGTTGTAATAACCCTCCTCAAATCTGCCCTCAAAAAATGCTGATGAAAGCTCAAGGAATTTCATCAACCAATTCAGATGCAAGGGACGTATGACTGATATAGTATTTCAGCTAGCTTCAAATGACTTTTTTTACAATTTGCATCAATGAAAATCTTGTGCTAGAAGACTACAATGGACTACACAATGACCTAACATGAGTGTGCTAGTAATTTTGACAATATTCAATGCATATATATGATCTAAGCATGAGAAATGAACACCTACAGCCAACTGGCATTTTTACAAACAGTTGGTATGCAAACTAACTAGCTGATAAATAATGATATTAAATTGCTTAAATGACACCAGCAACTATTATCTTCTTAATTGCAATGAAAATTACAATGCTCATGAAATATGGCCAAGACTTTGGCATTTATATGGATTACAAAATGATAATGCTGGTATAATGCACACTACAGCTGAAAGCTAATAAGACCCTAAAAAAACAATACTAACAAAAGAACCTGGTTGTAGATGGCTGAAATAATTTCCTTCTATGCTACCACTTCTGCTTTGCTTTTTTCGAACTGCTTTTTCGGCCTGCTTTTTCGTACCCGCTTTTTTAGCTTGCTTTTTCGGTTCCGCTTTTTTCGGACAGCTTTTTTCGTACCCACTTTTTCAGCCTGCTTTTTCGGTTCCGCTTTTTCGGACTGCTGCTATGTTGAATCTCAAGACCATATATTTCAATGGCGTCAAGATTTCCAGCGTGAAGGGATTTCGTCCTCCAAACTATTGAGACATAATCTCCAGAAAATTTCTCAATTTCTTTGATATTTCCAAGCTTGAATAAATGAGAGCTATCCTCTTTCTTTTAATCCCTTCCTCACTTGCTCCACGCTTCCGTCTTGCCAATGTGGGATAATACATGACTTTTAATATTACTTCTTTTTTTCTTTTTACAAAGCCCATGTATGTACTCAAAAGGGGGACTCTTGATTTTTATAAAGTGACTTTATGAAACATTATAATATTTAATTTAAATAGTCACTTTACCGTTGTAACTTAAAACGTTAAAATAATATACCAAATAAACTCGAAATCCCACATATAATAGCTCATTAGAAAGAGCCCAACAAAACGCATCTCATCCTGTCACTGAAAATTGAAGGCACTGCATCCCCCTATTGGCTTACTAAAAATAGTAAGTCTACCTGACAACCCAACAAACGAACTCTGTTTGGCCTGTAATTAAATTTGACTAGGCCAAATAACCTCAGGATCCCTTTTGAAGTCCTGGTTAGCCCTCAGGACCATACAAGAATGGGCTAACGACAACATACCTCCAAACTGGCTAAGTGGGGGACATTACAGTCTGCCCCTCTTGAAATTGCTTGACCCCAAGCAATCTCAACTCAGGATGCTGAATAATCTCCTCTGCCTCCCATGTCGCATCCTCAACTGGTAGGTTCCTCCACTTTACTAGGTACTCCCTGATAGTCCGCCTGCGAAGCACCCTCTCCCTGGAGTCAAGTATAGCCTCAGGAATCAAGATAAGTTTTCCCTCATTATCGAGAGGTGGCAATACTACTGAAAGCACCACATTATGCCCCAATGCCTTCTTAAGGCGTGACACATGGAACACGTTATGTACTTTACTGTCTGCAGGTAGCTCCAACTCATAAGCTACCTCACCCACTCTCCTGATTACCTTGAATGGTCCATAGTAGCGTGGTTTCAATTTCTCTGCTCCATTCCTCTTGAGAGAGGACTGTCTATACGGCTGTAACATGAGGTACACCATGTCTCCTACCTCGAAAGATCTCTCAACCCTGTGCTGATCAGCATATTGCTTCTGTTGATTTTGTGCCCTTTGCAAATTTTCCTTCAAGGATCGCATAATGTCCTGACACTCCTGCAATATATCCTTGGCCTTAGGCACCCTACTGTCCCCAAATAACAAATCCAGAAAATTAGGAGCATCATACCCGTACAGTGCCATGAAAGGGGACATTTGAATAGACATATGGGAAGAGGTATTATAGCAGTACTCCCCTAGATGCAGCCACTTCACCCAAGCCTTCTGCTCTCCTGCAATGTAGTTTCAAAGGTACCCCTCAACCCATTTATTCACTATCTCTGTCTGCCCATCAGTTTGGGGGTGGTAACTGGTACTCGGAGTTAGCTCTGTTCCACACAACCTGAACAACTCCTGCCAAAAGTGGCTCATAAACCTACTATCCCTGTCGCTGACTATGTTCTGTGGCATCCCATGTAATCTAAATACCTCTCGAAAGAATAGCTCTACTGTCTATACTGCTGAATATGTGGACGAAATTGCAAAGAAATGTGCAAATTTCGTCAATCTGTCTACTACAACAAAAATACAATCCCGACCCTGTACCTTGGGGAGGCCTGTAATGAAATCCATGGAAATGCTATCCCACTTCTTCTTTGGTATGGGTAGGGGCTGTAGTAAACCACATGGAAAGGAATGTTCCTGTTTGTTCTGCTGACATACTGGGCACTCCCTAACAAATTGAAGCACCTCTGTTTTGAGTCCTTTCCAAGTGAAGCGCTCTCTCACCTGCCGATATGTCTTAAAGAATCCGGGACGTCCTGCCAATGGTGAATCATGAAATGCCCTCAAAATCTTCTGCTTCATAGCAGACCTGGGTACTAAATAAATCTTTTCCTTGTAGATGATCAAATCATTTACAATAGTGTATCAACTATCCTGAATAGTTCCTTCAATAACACTAGATGCCCAACTATCCTTGGCATACTCTGCCATGATCAACTCTCTCCAATCGTCCATGACTATCCCAACAGCAAGCAAATGAGGCCTTCTGGATAAAGCGTTTGCGACGATATTTTTCTTCCCTTTGACATAGACTATGTCAAAATCATAAGCCTGTAACTTACTCACCCATTTCTGTTGCCTGTCATTGAGATCCTTCTGTCCAAGGAAATGTTCCAAGTTGTTATGATCTGTTTTTACTGTGAATCGGCTCCTTGCTAAGTGTTGCCTGAACTTAGCTAGCGCGTGCATGATTGCTAGCATTTCTTTGTCATAGATGCTGTAAGTTCTCTCAACACCTCATAATTTCCTGCTCTCATATGTGATGGGATGTTTGTCCTGCATGAGGACAGCTCCTACACCCTCTCCTGAGGCATCACACTGCAGCTCAAAAGGCCTGGTGAAATCTGGAAAGGCTAAAACAGGGCATGTACTCATCAGCTCCTTGAACCTATCAAAACAATCCTGAGCCTTCTCTGACCACTTGAAACTGTCTCTCCGTGTCAAATCTGTAAGTGGTGCTGCTATCTGTGAAAATCCCTTCACAAATCTGCGGTAGAACCCGCAAAGCCCAAGAAATCCCTTGAGTTGCGAAGCGTTCCTCGGCGATGGCCAATCCAGAATGGCCCTGATCTTGTCTGGGTCAACCCGAACACTTCCTGCACTAATAATATGCCCTAGATAGAGCAACTCTGTCATCCCAAACTCGCATTTACTCATCTTGGCATATAATGACTCCCTCTCTACAATGTTGAGCACTGCATCAATATGCTTCAAATGTTCCTCCCAAGCACGGCTGTATATCAGTATATCATAAAAAAAATCAACACAAACTTCCTCAACTGATCTCTGAATACTCTATTCATACAGGACTGGAAAGTGGCGGGGGCATTAGTCAACCCAAAGGGCATGACTAAGAACTCAAAATGTCCATAGTGGCATCTAAAAGCTGTCTTCTCCACATCCACCTCTCTAACCCGTATTTGGTGGTAGCCGGATCTCAAATCAATCTTAGAGAAATAGCAGGCACCGTGCAATTCATCAATAAGCTCATCAATGCGCGGAATAGGGTATCGGTTCTTGATTGTCTTCTTGTTTAGTTCCCTATAATCAATGCCATTGGATGCAAGATGGAGGAAGAAGACACTGTTGTCATAACCCTTGAGAGTTTTGCCAAGTCCTACGAGCATTTTATTGAGGCCCTCAACATCATGTCTATTGGTCTTGATTTAAAGTTCACAGATCTTTGCACAATTTTGCTTCAGCAAGATCGGTGGAAACAATAGTTGGGTAGTAGTACCAACTCTACCTCTACGGAGTAGGCCTTTGCTGCTAAATCCTTTTAGAAGGATAAAGTCAAGTCTCATTCATAGCAGTCTTCTTAGCAGAAGTCCTTTGTTCCAGCTTCAAAAGGCTCCAAGAAAAAGAGCGTTCGATGCAACTATTGCCACAAGTATGGTTACATGAAAGTTGAATGTCAGAAACGTTTGGCTGCCCAGTCTAAGCAATCTAGTTCGCAGCCCAAAACGAATAGTGCAGAGCACATTGAGCAGACAAAATTTTCCTTTTACGGCTTCATGGCTAAAAGACATGCAGATCATTTAAAGTCATCTACCTAGTACATTGATTCAGGTGCTTCTCATCATTTCACCGAGCTCAGAGACTAGTTCACTGACTACTAGCCTTATTCAAATTTTGTTATTTTTGGTGGCGGAGAAGAGTACATTGTTGTTGGCAAAGGCAACATTCAGATTCAATCTACTAGGAGGAATCTCATTTTTCTCGATGTGTACTACGTTCCAGGGATGGAACTAAATCTACTCTCAGTCAATTAGTTGTTGCAACACTCTACATTTGGATGTCACCTTTGGTTCACATCAATGTACCATCACTGATAGGGCGACTCAGTCAATTGCTGCAGTGGGTCTTGAGGATCATGGTCTTTTTAGACAACTTGATTTTGGTGATTCTCGAGACTTAGCTATTGCTGCTCGGTGGTCTTCTGTTAGCACACTTTGGCATCAGTGGTATGGGCACTTAAATGTACATCATCTCTGTCAGCTTGCTCGAAAGAGCTTGTCTTCGGATTGCTAGAGATTCAGGCTTAGCAGCTTCGAGCTTGTGATGCATGCCAAGCTGGGAAGCAATGTTGCACACCTTTCACTAGTGGCGATTCATAACAAGCTGAGATTCTCAGGTACTTCAGCTTGTTCATGCCGATATTTGTGGCCATATGGCCACTCTTTATCGATCTTGGGGCTTGATATTTTCTGTTGTTTGTTGATGATTTTAGTAGAAAAATGTGGGTATATTTTCTTTAAAAAAAATCAAAAGCATTTACTGTGTTTCAGAAGTTTAAACCTTTAGTTGAAAAAGAGTCAAGGAAGTCTATTATTGCTCTTAGGTCAGACAATGGGGTGAATTTTGTTCTCATGAATTCTCTAGCTTTTGTGATACTCGTGGCATCAAGCGCCAGTTAACCATAGCCCACACACCACAACATAACAATGTAGTTGACCGTCGGAATAAAACGATCACTGAGATGACTCGATCCATGCTTGAACACAAACATGTTCCGAAGAAGTTCTAGGGAGAAGTAGTTAACACTGCAGTTTATCTGTCATACCCCCTACTTTCATCTAATATAATTTAATAATAAAATAAATAATAATATAATTTATTATTAAATTATCTATAATATTATAACATATAATAATTCAATAAAAGTTTTTAAGAGACTTTTGCAAATTAAAGTTCATAAGAGACAATTTTGCAAACTATAATTAATGACTTTGATATCTATCAACGGGATAATAATACTAAATACACAATATTAGTATTCATATTTATATTATATATTAAAGATTTTATAATATTAATACCCATTGTGAGTTAAGGCACGACTCTAAAAGATACTCAACGGATAATTAAGGGAGCAATAACATTAACACAATTTCAATAGAAAGGAAAGACATTAGATACATGATAGCTATCACAGTCATAGAATATATTGTAAGAACATTATTGTAGAACAAATCAACCACAATAAATCGGGAATATCAAATCTAACGTTTGTCAAAACAATGCAGTGAAGACAAAGACATGTTGATGATAGAATACAATCGAACATGTCACCAAACTATTGCCAATGGTGTGGCGTCTAAGAATTGATACGAGTAATTCACATATGCTGCAACTATGGTCTGCGCTCTGTATAAACATCATTAATTTTATGCAGAATATCGCTCACAGCTTCTATTCCAATAACACTCTAAACTAGTTTGAGTTATATATACCTTGTTTATTTACACTCAAAGATACGATTCCAATATTGGATATCATTTTACTATTCAAACTCATTAAAATTACAGGCTGGAGAAGTGCAAAGATAATTGGTAATAAGCAAATCTAAAGAATTTTAAGTAATCATATCGATAATTATGGAGTAAGAGATGTAATTGATTGCCGTCAAAAGTTGCCATGTTTGGATCTGGGGGATATAAAAACTAGTTCCAGTTCATTCAAACAGGGGACATGGAGCAGAGAGACTCGATTCAGCAGAGCAAATTAAAAAAAAGAAGAGAGCGAGTATATGCTTGGAGAAGATAAAGAAAAGCCAATGAACAAAGACAAAGACATTCAACGTGAGTATCCAAGGCAGTTTCAGAATAAAGCTAATCACATGGGAGGAGATAGAAGACAGTCAAGGCAACAGGGAATAGAAAAATATAGTTAACAACATAGGATATCCAGTCAGAAAATAGTGGGCCACGTCAACTAGTCAAAGAAAAGGAAAGAATAGAAGTCTCGGCAGTAGATACTATTGCCATCACAGAGAGAGAGAGATGACATAAACAATCAAATAGAACTAAATAAACAATGAAAATAAGTCTCACCACGATTAGAATTTTAAAGACAATTAAATCAGTGATTAACAGATCGATGAATACAAAGAATATCATAGTCATGACGTTAAGGACAAATACTTACCACAGATATAAATTGATTCACTTCTAGATCATAAGATGGATCTTTGAGGCATTCATTAGAAATCTTTTTGTTTTATCATATTGAGATCAACATAGGATATATGATCTGTAATATCTTCAGATTAATATTCATAAGAAGAGTATACAAGTAGCACAATGCCCATTCCCTGTCTATAAACTAATCATTATTATCGTACATTAAGCATTCAGATTTACATATACCGTCTTGAGTAATGATAATCTCCAATAAAAGCACTATCATCAATTGAGCTTACTCAAAGCATTTTAGAAGAATGTATAGGAATTGATATCTTATCGATGAACTTTTATGAACTAGTCTTGTTCAATACCAAATGCCAAATAAGGAGGAAGTCATCTTTAGTTGAAGCCTGAAGAATGTTGTCCTTATATTTCAGTTTCTACTGACAGGGGACATTACGTTATCTTTTGAACAGGTCACCCACAGTGGCAGTCAGAGGTTAGACTCCAGAAGAGGAAGCTTAGAATCAGTGACTTGAAGGTTTTTGGCTCCCTTGCTTTTGTTTGGATCCTTGATGCTTCATGCACCAAGTTGGATGCCAACAGTCAGAAACTCATACTTGCTGGATATAGTAGTCTTCACAAAGCCTACCGCTTGATCGACATTGAGACATCTCGTCTCCTGTACAGTTGTGATAGTAGTCTTTGATGTATGGCAAGGACCATTCATGCTTGTTTCTCCTGTTCATGATCCAGTAGACCAGCCTATGAAGGCTCATGATTTGGGAGTTCTGCTTCTATTAGGTCCACTTGATGGGAGGGCTCCAGTAGCTTCAGTTATACCAGTGATTCCTATACACACACCTCTGACTTTTCCTATAGGATCACCTAGATATGTAGATGCTTTACTTGAATTTGATCTTGATTGTTCTGATGAGGAACTTGATCATAGAGCTTCTCCTAATACTTATGTTGGTCATTCTCCTCTCCGGGCAAAGTGGTGAGCTAAGACACTTGCTGATTTTTGAGATGATAAGCTCATTGATGGGAGAATTGCTTGGAAAAAGAGAAAACCTATAGAGTCCACTAACTTTGCTCTCATGGCCAATATTCATAGTGTTTTTGAACCTCAAACATATTTTGAGGCTAAAGGAATTCCAGAATGGGAACAAGCCATGACATCTGAACACCAGAGCTTGTTGAAGAATAACACCTGGGTCCTTTCTTATCTTCTACTAGGGAAGATGCCCATTGGCTGCAAATGGGTTTACAAAATCAAATACAAATTTGATGGTACTTTGGATAAGTACAAAGCTCGTTTAGTTGGAAAGGGTTTTTCTCAGCGTCAGGGCATTGATTATGAGGAGACCTTTGCTCCTATTGCAAAGATGAGCAGAACTAGATTAGTCCTAGCCATGACAACACAATTTGGTTGAAAGGTCCATCAGATGGACATCAAGAATGCTTTCCTGAATGGTGACCTACAACAAGAGGTCTACGTGATGTAGCCTCTTGGTTTCAAGGTTGTTGGTAAAGAGCACTTGGTTCTTTGATTGGTGAAAGCTCTCTATGATTTGAAGCAGGCCCCTAGGGCATGGTACATGAAAATTGATAAGTACCAAAGTGATCAAGGCTTCCAGAGGAGTTCTTTAGACTCAAATTTGTACATCAAGACTATTGACAATGACATCATCCTTCTGGTTATTTATGTGGATGATTTGATCATCATTGACAATTCGAAATAGTTGGTTCAAGGAATCAAACAAAGTTTTTGCCAGTCTTTTGATATGATTGACCTTGGGCTCATGCATTATTTCCTAGGTTTTGAGTTTTGGTAGCAGTCTTCTGGTATATTCATCTCTCAGTCCAAATGTGCCAGGGTTCTATTAGACAAATTCCATATGCAGGATTGCAAGCCTACATTTACACCCATGGAGAAAGGTCTCAAGTTATCATCCAAGTTTGATTCTCCTCGCGTTGATGATACTACATATAGGCAACTAGTAGGCAGCCTCATCTACCTCTCTGCTACTAGGCTTAATATTAGCTTTGCAGTTAGCTATATCTCACTCTTTACAACAGCTCCTAGGGCTGATCAATGGATGGCAGCAAAGCGTGTGCTTTGTTATATGAAGGGAACTACAGACTATGGACTTCTTTACTCTCAGAGTTCTAATCCTAGATGCAGTGGGTTCACATATTCAAATTAGGCAGGCTCTGTTGATAAACAGTGAACTTCTGGAAATGTGTTCAGTTTGGGATCCGGTGTTGTCACATGGACCAATAAGAAGCAACAGGTAGTTTCTCTCTCCTCCATAGAGGCTGAATACAGATGGATAGTTAAAGCAGGATGTGAAGCTGTTCGGCTTCGTCAAATGCTTAAGGATATGCAGATGTGACCAACAAGACCGACTATTTTGTTTGTTGATAACGAAGGTGTTATCAAGTTAGCACGGAATCCAGTCTTCCATGAACGAACCAAGCATGTGGGTGTTCAATATCATTATTAGGCTTTCCACTAATTAGTACTTCAGAAACGTTCATTGCTTATTTGAAGATTGTTATTGCTGCAGGCACCACAATCGGTGCATTTTCTATGTCAACACAAGTCTTTTATTGCCGTCTCATCAACCCCACATTATTTCCATCACTTCTTACCATATATAATTCATGTGTCCTGTAATATTCAATGTTTCTTTGAGTATCGCTCTACATAATAATTTAGCTTTCTTATCTGTTGTTTCATTTGTGTGATATTTCAGAACCGCTCCTATAAATACCTGTCGTTCATTTATATTTGTCTTGTCATTGCTGCTATATATGGTTTGACATTGTTTGATATTGTTTTTCTTTTATTATTATTTCATTGGGCTTCTTCAAAATATCGTGCTGTGTACAAATGATCACTGCATAAATATATATATGTTGATTGTCGCTAGAGGCTTCTTCATTCACTTTTGTAGTGTGTTCACTCTGTTTACGTTGAATATTCATATTCAAAAAATTTGTTCATTCTTTCTTTTCAATAGGCTTCAAGTTTTGTTTCCACTTTTAATTCTGACTTAGAAGTATAATCAAAGTATGATCATTACTAACCTCTGAGATCCCTGAGTGTCATGATTCTCAAATTGCTGTATGAAACAACTGGTAGTTACTATTCCTCTGATAACATATATGTGTCTTTGATGCGATGTATATTCTGCTTTATATCTATTTTATTTTGTGCCATATTTATAAGAGGTATGAATCTTCATGATCTTTGAAGTATTCCCATATTACCATTTTCATCATTGAGGTTTATATATATATTCTCTCTGACATTGATGATGTTAGCATAAACTACCTCATCCATTTCTGATATCAATGACAATATCTATCTATTTCTAGAATGCCTTTGACATCAATAACAATATTTTCATCAATTTTCCTACAGTGGATCGGACTGCAGACATTCTCACCAAGCCTGTTGGTCCTGATAAGTTTGTCAAATTCAGAGGACAGCTTGGTTTTGTGGATAAATTAACCATTAAGGGAGGGTATTATGATAATATATAGCTTCTTTTATTATCTAATTGTTATCTATTTGTAATCTATTGTAAATATTAGAATGTTTCTAATATTTAGTTAGCCTGTAGTTAACTGTTAGTTTTCTATTGGCTAGAATATAATGTTTCTATTCTTTATGATCGTTTCCTAAGGAAACATCGTTCATTCTTTTTGTATATATTGATCTATTAATCATTGTTAATAATAAACAAGTATTTTACCAATTACTTTGTAATATTATGCACATGCTATAGGCTCAAAATTGGGAGGGTTGCTTATCATGCAGCTTGATAGGATCATTAAGTTTTTAAAGCTGATATATGGAGATGCTGTGGAGATGAATACACATTGAAATGCATACTATCATTTAAGTCCTATTTTACTTAAATGATTTTACAATATGACAAGTTTTGAGAGGAAATATATAGGCAAATACGTGAAGGAGATTGTATGCAATTGTGGAAAGAATATTTGCAGATTTGAAATGATCAATTTCATCGTTTTTTATCATTGCAATTTAAGCAAGGAAGTTGATCTTCACAAACAACATATTGATATCATCAATACAGCATATTATTATCATTGGAACTTTCTTAAAAATAAGATTCAGACAGAAATCTCTTGCAAACTAAATTTTAAGAAACCACTCCCAAATTTCATAGGATGGGGCAGGGGACATTATATTGGTAACAAAACATGATCTTGCTATCTAGAAGTTTAAAGATGGAACAAGGAAATGATTCTAATCAATGAGAAGGGAGATACCCCAATCAGCATTGGAAAGCAAGGAGAAAAGGATTACAAGCCAGCATCCAAGATCAAATATTAATCACTGGGAGAAGCAAAGAATCAAGGGACAGATACATAACATAGAATATGAGGATTAAGTAAGAAATTAATATAGTAATCAGCATTGAATATAAGATCATTTAATCAAATTAAATTGATATAATTTCTCATCAACTCATTATTTGAATAGACTTACAAATTAATACAAATTAGAAATAGGATTGATTAATGTTAATAAGGGTTGACTGATTTCATAAGAATTATCTTGATCACAGAAATTAAATCTAATAATAAATTCACCTCACCCTAGTTAGAGGGAGGGAGAAGAGCAGGTAAGAGTGTATAAGGCTAATATCTAAGTGAGTTCAAAAGGTATGAGTTTCTCTTTTGGACTTAGACTTATCGAGCTGAGGACCCTGCTACAAGCTCCCTAACATTCCTTTGTGATGAGAAAAAAAACATTTAAGAGGGAGGCATGGTTAGGGAAGGTAAGCAACCATTAAGCAAGACCATCTCGGGGGACATTTTTGGACAAAAGTCTCAAGATTTTGCCCTTGGGCTTAATGAGGTCTCCTTGGCCAACCCTAAGATGGTTTAACTTATATAGATAATGTTTTGTATAAGAAGTGAATATACATACAACAATTTCTAATTAATTCATTATTTGAATAGACTTACAAATTAATACAAATTAGAAATATGAACGATTAATGTTAATAAGGGTTGATTGATTTCATAAGAATTGTCTTAATCACAAAAATCAAATTTAATAATAAATTCACCTCACCATAGTTAGAGGGAGGGAGAAGAGTAGGTAAGAGTGTATAAGGCTAATATCTAAGTGTGTCCAAAAGGGACAAGTTTTCCTTTTGGACTTAGACTTATTGAGCTGAGGACATTGCTACAAGCTCCCTAACATTCCTTTGTGATGAGAAAAACATTTAAGAGGGAGGCATGGTAAGGGAAGGTAAGCATCCATTAACCAAGACATCTCAGGGGACACTTTTGGACAAGAGTCTCAAGATTCTGCCCTTGGGATTAATGAGGTCTCCTTGGCCAACCCTAATATGGCCTAATGTATATAGATAATGTTCTTTATAAGTAGGAATATACATTCAATAATAAATCTATAAGCTCAATAACGTAACATTGGCTCTATTGATCCTAACTATGCGAACATGATCTAGAGAGGGTAATAGAGTTTATGAGTTACTTCATAATCACCAATAAGATCGAATGATGAATTATTAATGATTTATTCATATTAGTCGTAGTTGGAGGAAGTGTAGGTAAGAGGGCACAAGGCTGATCACTAAGTGGGCTAAGAGGGACACGTACCACTTTGACTAGTCGAGGTGAGGACCCCACCGCAAACTTCCTTACATTCCTTTGTGATTGAGTTAATTATCTAGGGGCTGAGGCACATGATTAGGAAAGACAAGCAGCTACTGAGTAGGAGACAACCATAGGTGGAAGTTTAACCAAGAGGGCCAAAGTTCTACTCTTGGACTTAGTGAGGTCTCCTTGATCAATCTTGAAATGGCGCAACCTATTTTCATCAAGACTAGTCAGTAATTCTTCTTTAGTAATATAAAAGTATTATATCTAATCTCTAATTCTCATGACTGTATTTAAGGTTGCCATCTAGGTAGCCTACCTTCACGATGTCAAAGTTTTGTCATCAGGGCCAAAAGTTTTGCTCTAGAACTTAGTATGCGATTGGCTTGGACATCCTTATCATAACTCAGTCTCTATGAATCGATTTGTTAAGAATGATAATAGTATACTCACACTTTGGAACATACACACACACACACACACACGCAAACTTGCGTGCATTTGTTGGAAGATCTTATAGCCAAGAGCATAGTGGTATGAAATAAATTTTCCTAACCCCAACTTATTGAATTATAGGGTTTGATCAATAAATGTAACGATGCTTGCATTATGTGTATGCATTGTGTATGCTTCGTGTCTTCATGCATTCATGTATCTACTTTGTGTGTGCTCTTTGTCTTGATGCATTTACGTGTCTACCTTGTGTATGCACCATGTCTTTATGCATTCATGTGTCTACTTTGTGCATGCTTCGTCTCTTCATACATTCATGTGTCTACTTCATGTCATTATGCGTTGATGTGTATGCCGCGTATATTCATATACATATTTCATACTTTCAAGGGTATATCCCATATGGGGTTCTACTTTGGTTAATTTGGAATACGAGGGTAGACTATAGGGAGTCGAACACATGAATTGGAGACCATAAATGGAGACAAACTGTTCAACATGATAATGAGAGAAAGTAGTTTAAGATTACAAACCAATGCATTTCATAAATTCAATTTATTAGATTCAAATTTGCAAGTTGAGCTACATAGAGAAGTCCCTTGGTAATTTTTTTTACGAAATTGACATTGCTTGAGGAAAAGCAATTTTGGGGAAGGTTGGACTATGATGTCCCATAATTTTGAGAGTAATTTCAATAAATTCAATTGTTGCTAGACTTTCAGTCTATTCCTTTTTGAGCTTCTAGTTTGATGGTTTTTGCAATTTTGTTCAGTTGCTTGTCCAAATAGGCCCTAGGTGGCTCTCTTCTCATCAAGCTCCCTAAGACTCTCACTTTGTGTCTTTTCCGGCTCTCTCTTGCTCCACTTCCCCCTATACCTCCATGCGGGATTCTTGTCGTTCCACTGCATTAAGGCCTTAGGTGATCTAGGTATGGATGAGATGTTGTTTGAGCGTCTTCCTGATGAGAAGAGAGTTCTACTTGTTTTCGTAGTTCCGTTCCTACCTCAGAAGGCATGCTCTTATGGATCTTGACCTATTTGGCTAGCTATCCGCCTTTGGCGAACTTCATCAAGCAGGAATCTGAAGAACAAAATCATAATAGCATTTGTAGATATACACCTACTCGTTTCATAGTGAAAAGGCCAAGAGGAGCAAAGGCATAGAGCTAAGAAACTCTTAAATCAAAATTCCGAAGTCAGAATTCATTCTTGTCCAAAGAGACAGGGCTTCATGTTTTCAATTGCTCATCCGTTGGAAACGAACATTTTTTATTCTGTTCCCGGAAGCTAAGAAAGCCCTCGCTCCATTCAAAAGATTTCATGCGTTAAGTGGGACCCAGGCGCAATGTTGTACAGAAATAAATCTGGGCCCTTGATATGCATCACTAAGATGATGAATCCACGGCCAGCAATTCATTTTGAGGATATATAAGGTAAGTGGCCAAATCAAAGGAAAATGCTTCGAAATGTTTCTCTCTTCGAAAAATGAAGGTCTCAATGGTGCCTTTCCGTCCTTCGGAAATGTCCATGGCTTCCTTTCTGGAAGACGAGAAAAGTAAAGAATTAGGCAAGAATAACATAAAAAGATTTTGTGGAGATGCCAGAAAGATGCTTTCGGAGAAGTCAGTTGTAAAGATGTGCCCCCAATATAAAAGAAATCCAGTGTTCAAATGATCGATGCAGAATATCTTTTCCGCGGCTTCCCCAAGTTAGGTTGTGAAATTAAGAAAGGAAGCCTTGCACAGAAAACAAAGAAACAAAGCACCCAAGGTGTTGAAGGAGTATTGCTCGAGTTGCTATCTCGAATCAAAGTAGAAGGCAAGCTCGCCGAAAGATAAGTCTATGCTTTCTCCTCCACATATAAAGAATTGTTCTGTTATCCCTTGTTCCAATTCAGAAGTAAATAGGGGAGTTCCCATTAAATCAAAGTTAACTGATTTGGTAAGTGGCTAATCTCGCTACTATATGACTTTTAAGTGAGGAATATGATTATCGGATTTATGAATCCTCATATGGGTGGAAGTGGAAAGTTGTAAATGGCCGTTAACTATCAAATTTATTACAAATCCTACCGTTATGACCATTGGTTGTGATGCATTTCATTTGTATGGCGCCAACATTCGGATTTCTTCATCTATATGATTGGATTTGTCTCAAACATACTTCCTCACTATTTTAATGGCTATTTATCGAGCAGTTTGTCTCCTTTATGAAATTATAAGCAAATGCCAATCAAAGCAGCAGGATATGATCGACTAATTGGCTTGGAAAGTGAATTGAAAAACTTCATGGATACTTCATTCAAATTATACGATTTAGGCGATCTCCATAGAAGGCTCAACTCTTAGCCTATTCACCCAATAACCCATAAATTGAAGGAAAGTGGATTGGTTGAAGCTACTGATTCCCCATGGCCGTGAAAGCACCAGAGCTGGTAAGAGAATGTGTCGAAAGATATAATCCAAAGACAAAGCAAATATTGCTACCTGATTAGTTTATTCTTCTCTCTGTAAACAAGGCCTTGATGCAATCTGCATTTGGCATACCAGTAAAAGAAGAATACTGTGACGTCGACTTCTCATCCTTTGCATCGATGTTCAACGAAAAGAAAACTCTGAGGAGAGAGGATATGCAGAGAACTTGGTTCCAGACACCTCGTTCCAAAAAGAGTAAAATGCCAAGGACTCTTTTTGGAACCAATTTAAAAAGAGAGATTGTAGACATCTTGGCATTATTGTTGAGAATGAAAGGAAAGGAGGAAATCTTAGATTTCATTGAGCATCACTTCTTCTTGGTGCAAGCCATATGTGTTGAGGGACTGTAGATCAATTTGGCCTAGGTCATATGTGAAGAGCTCGCTTCTTGGTTAAATTCAGCTAAGGCATTTAGGCAATTCTACATGTCCTCATATTTAATATATGCCTTAGCCACACATCACCTCTTGCCGGGTCTTCCTAGTATTGAAGATTACGATGAGAATACGAGGGTGTATGAGTTCTATCCCCACCTACAGTTGCAGAGGAGCTTCGAAGAGTATGTAGAAATTAATGATGCCTTCATGATGAGGCTGTGCCAGGAATTGCTAGGTTGCCTTGAACGAAGGTTTTCACCTGAAGCTATTTTGGCTATAGGCCACTTCAGATGCTATTTCATCCAATTCCCAGCCTTATCCTACCTGAGGATTAGTGCATTTGATGGTTTTCCCAAAAGGTTTCTCTGGTATTCCGAGAACAATGTTGTTCTTGTTGAATTATGTTGACAAATACTGGAAGTGAACACCTTGTGTTCCAATGTGAAGAAGATAAACGAGATTTCCTTCCCAATAGTGGTTGGACCTTACTCCTGTGCTTCTAGATCCGATGCCCAGAATCTAGTCAAAACTTTTGAGAGCAAGATTAAATTGGTTGATTATGAGGTGATAAGGCCTCAATATCACCTAGTGAACTTTGTGAGAGATCATTTCAGAAGCTTGGGTATGCTCACATACATGTTTCGGATATTGAAGACTATTGGGCTAGATGTTATGATGAACACCAGACCAGGGAGAGGTATTGGTCCAAGCTAACAATTGATGAAATTAAAATGTATAATGACACTGTTGATGTTTCTGATCTTGCAAATGATGGCTCCTACATGCATCCCTCATCCTACGAGCAAATCAAGAACACTGTCATTGTGTCAACTCTGCCTAAAGGTCCTACTGTGGACACAATGGAGTTCCTAATGCGTGGGAGCATCAATAGGACAGATAAGTGGGTGGAATGGACTAGAGCAATGAAGAAAAGAATGGGAAGTACAAGCTCTGTTGGTGGAGTAGCTTTTGGAATTGCTCAGTCAACTGCGGCTACATCCACGATTGTTGCTACCTCAACATCAGTGGGTCCAACCCAGTATGGCGGTGGAGGCGGAGATCAACCTCGTGAGAAGAATGTCTAGATTACTCCAACTTGTGGAGGAGGATCTCTGCTGGACACGGGAAAGGTTGGGGATAATGAGAAGAACAAAGAGGAGCAGGAGAAGTTAGTGGCCAAGCCTTCCTCCCTTGTGCAAGTCATCAACCTTGATGGTGACAACAATCCCCTGGATGGTCAAGAGCAAGATGCATCTCAGCAAGGCGGTACTCTAGCCCTCTCAAATAGCAAGCTAACTGCTTTCCCCACCAGCACTTAGAGCAAGGAAACACCCCCTGTGATGAGGAAGCTGTTCGATCCCACAACCCTTCAATTGGCAATCAATTTCCTTTCAATTGAGTCATGGTTGAAAGAGACTATTGCTCGGAAGAAACAAAGATGCGAGGAAGCTGTCCCATCCAAGGACCTCATCATGCAAGCAACTTCGTCTCAGCCACAATCAAAGAAGGTGAAGAAGCAGAAGACTATGACAACATTGGTCATTGATTCTTCTACTGGCCATATGCTGATGGCGATCGCATAACCTCAAAAGGAGGGTAAGTTTCATGAGTTGACTGCTAATGATTTCTAGATCAGAACTGTCGACACTGGTATTCCTGTGCATGATTCAATGGTCAACATATGGAAATCAACGAATGAGAAGATCGAATAGACTAGAAGAGTTAAGGGCAGAGAAAGAAGTACTCAAGGCCTCAAATAAGGAACTGATGGATTACATCAGAGCTGCACTTGGAAGCACCTCTACAAGTACATTTGACCCAAGTGTAGAGGAGAACAAGAATTTGCTATTGAAGCTACAACAGGAGAGGCAATTTGGTCAAGTTGGCCGTGCATGGATTGATCAAATGAAGGCCCAAGGTCCTCCTCTCATTGAGAACCTTGGAAACCTATTGTTAGACATTGACAAATTGAGAGAAGCAGTATCCAGTCATCAAACTACAATGCACAAAGCATCAGAGAATTTCACAGAGCAATTGGCCTTGTTGCAAGACATAATCGATATGAAAACTAACGTCGCCACAACCCACAAGATTCCCAAAACAAGCCAAGAAGCATTGCTTTATTGGAAGCAATCATTGGAATTCATTGTTGAGAGCTCAGTAAGATCTGGAAATGAGCTAAAGGATGTAAATGAGTTAGTGTAGAAAGTCATGGAAAAGATATTTGAATATCTAAAGGTGTTGCATACTGAATCATATGTCACCAGTAATGGTAAATTGGTCGACATTGAGTGGACGAAAGCCAAATTTCTAGCATTTGTGGAGGAAGCCATTGATCCATCCAACTTCTAAATATTGAAGATCCAGGAGCTTTCAACAGTAGATTCCACTCTAAAGTGTGCATCAAAAAAGCTCCAATCAAAGATAGCCAAAGTCAAAGAGTTGACAGAGATGCATGATTACTAGATGATTCGAGATGATAACATTATCATCGCAGGCGTCGACAAATTGAATAGTGTAATTGACGCAATGAGAGCATACCGAACCAAGGCTGACTCCAAAGAAAATTGATCCTTTGACACTCTCTTCCACAAGTCTCACCTCTTCTCTTTCGCAAATTCTAATACTATAGTCATTTTTGGCATTCTCCTCGTAGGCTAGACTCTGTAACGGATGATGACTTAGTCAAATCCTATTTTTAGTGTTCATCTATTCAGAGATTCTTTGCGATGATATCATCAAATGTAATTGATCATCCCTAAGAGGCCTATAAATGTAACTTTTTGAGAAATTAATAAGATCGGCAAATTATTATGTGGGCAAACCCCTGTAGCTGGGACTATTGTGTGAGACTTTGGGTCTACATTTTAATTTTGCTGTTCATTTAGTTTCTGTATGGTACTTGGGATGAAATGTGTTGTAAATGAAAACTGAAAGATTGCGAATAAACTTGGTTTTGTTTCCTTCATTTCAGCAGATTGTAAGCTTTACTTTCTTCGCTATAGTATTATCTTATTCCCTTGCTCTGTACGAGTTAGTGCATATGCATTTCATTGTTGTATAAGAGGTTTGAGATTTGGTTAATGAAGGCGACTGAGTAGCAAGCAATCTGGGTATTGTCAAATCTCAGTCACTTGGGCAATCCAGGCATTGTCAAGTTAATCATTCTTTCTCCTCTTATGCTGTGGTAGATAGTCTTGCCTTGTTACAATCTTGCATTCAAAGGTAGAATAGATTGCATTTTAGATGTTAGCTGAGATCAACTGAGACTCATGTGCATTCATAGCTGTTGAAGTTGTGAGTCAAACTCTGAAATTGCTTAGATTGTTTGAAGTGTTAGGCAATCTAGTTATACCTCTTCTGCTCTCCGGTTAAGAGCATACCCCACAATCTAAAACAAATTCATTGCAAATCGTTGCACCAAAAGGGAGCTGTACCTTTCAATTCAGGTGTCTCTGATAGATTACTACATTGACCCATTCTGTTGTTAACTGTCTTGTTTTCCATCACTATTGGGCACATTAAGAGTCAGGGTACAAACCAAGAAACTAAGGAAGACAAATTGTTAACTAACATCAATATAATTAAATTATTAAATTTATTAATAGGTGAACAAATGAATATCTATTTGATAATATTGTATTATATTATAATGAATGAATTGTTCACCACCTATGATACACTGGATTAATGCATACTACAATAACAAGATATAAGACATAACACGAAAATAGATGTAATGCTTCAGGAACCAGATATATATTCATTAATGCTTTAATGCCTTAGGCACATCATACACTAATACACAAGATAGAAAGATAGATAGCAATGACTAACACTGACTGAATCCTATCTCCCACTGGAGAGTGTACATAAAGATCCTGAAAGGGTCTGATCCAACCGTCACATCATAATAGAACGCCCTTCGATTACTAACACCCTTAACACATGTTTTACTATTCTCGATGACAAAACACACTTTTGCCAACAATATCATCCCCCCTTAAAAGAAAGGCCTCTTCGAACGACATACCGAAATGGAGACGATGTTACTATATACAATACGTCAAAACATAAGCTAGGAGGAAGGAAGGTGTGTCCTTGGAGGTGTTGATGTTGAAGCTTGCAACTGTGCCCACAACTCATACACTTATTGGGTCTTCTTCAAATCCTCTCCAACTTGCATTTGGATCTCGAGTCTTGTCTTCATCATCTCTGTAATGTTCCCAAGTTTTGCTTTAGACTCCTCTAGCAGACTCTTCTCTTGCTTCACTATCTCTAGCTGGGCTATGAACGTTGTCCTCTTTGATTCTTTCTCCTGCTTTACTGCCTCAAGTTGAGCGATGAGCGTTGCCCATTCTGACTCCAAGGCTATTTGTTGTGTAGCCAAGTTTCCTTCTATTGCAACTAATCGGGTAGTCGTCTCCTCCTGAGTCCTCTTTGTTGCTACTGATCTGCCTCACTTTGTTGCATAGCATAATAGGTGTCTTGGTTCACTTGGACTATCTCCCGAGTAAGGGTCTCCGCTTGGCTTTCCACTACCGACTCTCCAAAAATCCAATCTTGTCTCATCTCGGGGTCTTTGTGTCAGGCTATCCTTGTGCTTCAAAGCATGCGGTGAATGTAGCCGAACAACCTACTCTCATAAATGTGAGAACATGCTCTAACTCTTGAACTACCCCCTTGAGTGCTCATGTCTGTGCAGAGATCACCACTTGGCAATGTCGAGTCACTACATTTCCTAAGTAGGCCTCAACATCCTCTCCCATGTCCCTGGACGACCCTAATGTTGGCTGCTCCTGCGTGCCCATTGTTGTGTCTACTGCCTCGAACATCATCTGAGCACTATTTGTTGGAGGTGGTCGCTCATCTGCAAGGGTGGAGTGACTCTTTCCACCCGGAAGAGCTGTTAGAGATACAATAAGTTCCCTAGCCTCGACCTCAGGTACCTCCCTCATAGGTGAGAGAGTGTTGGATGCTCGTGCCACTGGTCTTTTGTTGAATCTTTGATCCAAATAAGCACGTAAATCTTGTGCTGCACTTGCCTGACTACTACCTTCTTTGGCTGGTTTGACTAACAATGCGACATCTATTGTGACAACGACATCTAACCCAATCACATCTAATTGGACTTGTGGCTCCTTTTGGTTGTCGTGTGTCAGCTCTTGGTCGGGTACCTCCATCACCCCTTCTGACAATGCCCTAGTTGGCAAGTTGTGGGACTTTTTCTCCAATACATAAATGGTTTTAGGTATAATTATTGGCTCAAGAATGGTTGTTGGCTTAGGAATCATTGTGGGTGCTCTCTCCACCACTACTACAACCGAAGTCATGTTGATAGGTCTCCTAATTTGTTCGAAAGACAGAATGTGCGTACTCATAGTGGTGGTCAAATGAGCTTTCGTGGACAGAAGAGGTCGTGGGAACAATAGTGGTGTCGTCATGATTATCTTGACCTCCTCATCCTCCATTTGTATACTGTCCCCCTCATTAGTATCACTGGCACTTTCGGATGAGGTGTCCTATCTGCTACTGTCCTTGTTCTGCGCTTGGATCTTGAGTCCATCTCTTATCTGTGTTGTTTGTGCCTTGCCATGGCCTTTTGTCTGCCTAGTGTGTCCAAATGGCGCCAGTGCATAATGAGAGGTTCTCTTGGAGCTAATGGTCCTAGCTTGATCGCAAGCATATCAATTGGATCAATGTTGGTGTTGTATCCATAAATAGTCCTATAGCATAGTGCGACATATAAAATATTTAATGTTGCAATGCCATAAATCCATAAATACGTTCTGAAAGCAACGCCATCCAGTCATATACTACAACCGAAGTCATGTTGATAGGTCTCCTAATTTGTTCGAAAGCCAAAATGTGTGTACCCATAGTGGTGGTCAGATGAGCTGTCATGGAGAGAATAGGTCGTGGGAACAATAGTGGTGTTGTTGTGATTATCTTGACCTCTTCATCCTCCATTTGTATACTGTCCCCCTCATTAGTGTCACTAGCACTTTTGGATGAGGTGCCTGGTTTGCTACTGTCTGTGTTTTGCGCTCGGATCTTGTGCTTTCGAAGTCATGTCGATAGGTCTCCCAATTTGTTCGAAAGCCAGAATGTGCGTACTCATAGTGGTGGTCAGATGAGTTGTCCTGGAGAGAAGAGGTCGTGGGAACAGTAGTGGTGTCGTTGTGATTATCTTGATCTCATCCTCCATTTGAATACTGTCCCCCTCATTAGTCTCACTGGTACTTTTGGATGAGGTGTCCGGTTTGCTACTGTCTGTGTTCTGCGCTTGGATCCTGAGTCCATCTCTTATCTACGTTGTTTGTGCCATGCCATGGCCTTTTGTCCACTTGGTGTGTCCAAACGGTGCCATTGCATAATGAGAGGTTCTCCTAGAGCTAATGGTCCCGGCTTGATCTCAAGCCTATCAATTGGATCAATGTTGGTATTGTATCCATAAATAGTCCTATAGCATAGTGTGACATATAAAATGTTTTATGTTGCAACATCATAAATCCATACATACGTTCTGAAAGCAATGCCATCTAGTCATATACCTTCCCCGTCATAATTCTGTTTATTAATGCGGCCCACGGGAATGAGATGTCTGAAGTACAATTGGACCTCGTAAGTCTGCTCTTTACTAAGTCCATAATGTAGCGCCATGGTCCATCTCTAATGTTTGATTTCTTCAACCCTCTTCCTCTGGAAATCCTCGTTAGAGCTTCTTTTTCTGCCTTACATAGGTCTCTGCACACCATGTTTAGGAGTAGCTCCTTTGCATCCTGTTTCATTTTCTTTGCTTTTAA
Organism: Cupressus sempervirens; assembly: GCA_028749045.1. Taxonomy (NCBI): domain Eukaryota; kingdom Viridiplantae; phylum Streptophyta; class Pinopsida; order Cupressales; family Cupressaceae; genus Cupressus; species Cupressus sempervirens. Next base: position 298,268,719 of record CM053785.1, on the reverse strand, counting down.
ATCAATCTTTTTGCCCCCTTACACATATCTAGGTATGCCAAATACTTTGATAAAATCTTCCACCTTGAAAGAGATTTGTACATAATGGTCTAGATAGGAAAAGGTACTTTTTTTAGAGTGTCGGTCATAGGTATCTATCATATCCTTAAGGAATCCTCAAATTCTTTAATGCAGAAAACTGACATTTGTATTGCTCATTCTATTGGTGCTTTCCTTATGCTATCCTTCACGAAGTCATCCTCTAGTGCTTCTTGCCGCCACTACCGACACTCAAAGCCATTCAACCCTTCAAAAAAAATGTTTTGATGCGTTACATAAGATGCGGTAGGTGTGTGTGCTTTTGGTTGTACTTCCTTTTTCTCTATGTCTATCTGTCCTACAACTTTCACTCGTGAAGGTAGTACCTGAGCATTCTTGGACATGTTGCTCAATCTTGAACCATTGGCCTATGTATACATTTTTGCTTTCCGTTGTCACTTGTCTATGACGGTTTCTTGATTTGTCTTTTTTGCCTAGGAGAGAAATGGTTAGGCTTTTGGTTTACTTCTTATTTGTACTGCTACTTTTCTTTTCTAGTCTATTCTCTAAACGCTGTCAGGTACTCTTATATAGTTGTAGTTTGAGACCCTTGTTGCTTCCACAACCTTTGTGTACACTAACACTGCAATTGTCCTTCTTTCTCGGTGTTAGCTCATCTCTTCGTATGCATCTATCATACGGTATACAGAGTTATCAACTATGATCACTAGATGTTGCGGAATGGCCAAACAACTCCCTGGGTAATGGCTTCAGTTCCCTTTATCTATCGCCCGATGTAGGAAAGTGTATATCCATTGTTCTACTAATGTATGGAATTGAAACGAGATGCCTATCTCCTATCCTGTCTTTAGTAATACTAATGCCAAAGATGTGGCGGAAGCCTCTTTTTCACTAACACTTGTGTATGCTTCCTTCTTAGTTTGTTTTCATGCCAGTTTCGACTTATTGTGTTGTATTAAAACCTTCTTACCATGTACAATCTAGATGTGCCTCCCACATTCAATATTTGATATACTCTTCCTTACCCTTCATTGCCACTGTCTTATTTTTCATTTTCCCTCTGTTGCTTTATGATACTTGTGTTTGACACTTCCCTTTGTTTGCTTTCACATTCTTTGCCCTTGCTTATACCCTTTGAGTTCATACTTGTGAACACTGTACTGTGTTGACATTCTATTTTATTTCTCCCTTCACTATTCCGGCACCTTTTTTAGACTGCCTCTTTTCACTTATATTTGCTGAAGGTGTATTTGGTTTTGCCACTACTAATGTCATGCAGTGTTTTAAAGATGCAATCTCTTCGCTCAACACCGTTTAGTAGTTTCTAATGCCTAGTATATACTGCACAATATTCCTAAGTTGTATTTTGTTGCCTATGCCGTGGTACTCTTCCTCATTGCTGTAGACAATAGCACATATACTCTTCTTCGATGACCCTATTTGCATCCTAGTCTGTATGGTAGTCACTGCCTTAATTGTTTTCCCATTTACCTTTGCACAGTAGTTTCATATGCTTGTGTTTCAATAGTTCGCATTTCCATGTTCTCGTCTTCTTTGATTTGATTCACTTTACTTTCGTTTTAAATTTCTATTTTTATCACATATATTTCTCCTCAACACACTATGTTATGTGGCACCAATCGTATGTTGTTCTAATGTTTATTTTATATTTTCTTTCTTCTACACCATACAGTAAATAGTACGGAGCGTACAATTTTGTCGTTCTTTTAAAATTAATTAATTTTTTTTACCCTTTCGGGCCGATGACATTGTTTCTTTGGTCTTCGTTCCTTCGATGGTAGATCTTTAGCTTCGAACCATTGACCTGGTCGACTATCTCTTTCCCATCCAAGGTCCACAACCATTATCGCTAACTTCATGTACCTTGTACAGTCCAATCCACTTCATGAACTTGCTCGGTGTAATCTCATTGCGCACATAATACTTCATCACGAGTTGACCTAATGTGAAATTAGTTAGCTTCAAGTGTCTATCGTGCCACGCCTTACGCTTGAGCTAAGATACTTTAGTGGCCCACTATGCCATTAATCTCCAATTATCGAGCTTGTTTAGATTGTACAACCTTTCTCTAAGACTCTCCGTGTCACCCAACCTGTTCTTGATTGCTATCCTCAGGTTCGACACCATGAACTTGATCGACACCATAGCCTCTTGACTGTACATCAATTGGAACATAGTTTGTCTTGTTGTAACCTTATAAGTGGTGCAGTAGGCCCATAATACAAATAGCAACTTTTCCTCCTAGTCCTCCCCTTTGACTTTGCAGGACTTATAGATCACCGATACCAATATCTTATTGGTTGATTCAGTCTGCCCATTTGCGCTCGGGTAGTATAGGCTCGAAAAGGAATGACAGATTTTGAACTCTGTTGTTAGCAATCAGATGACATGATTTCCAAAGTGTCCTCTTCGATCACTTGTTAATTGGATCAGAATGGCATACCTAGTAATGATTTGTCCATAGATAAACCTTATTGTACTTATTGTTGAGTTGTCTGGTAGGGCCCATTCTTCTACCCACTTCGTGAGATATTCTGTTGCTACGACGATGCATTGACACCTTTGAGCTTTGCTTTCCTTTAGGGGTCCAACGAAGTCTAGCTCCCATCGTTCAAAAAGTTCTTGTGCGTGTGAAGGGTTAAGTGACATAAAGTCTCTCTTTAGTGGCTTTCCTACCCTCTGGCAAGTATCACAGCCTACGACCCTTTCCCTGGCATCGTTAAGTATCTTCCGCGCTGTAGTTTCTGGCCCCATGTGTCCACCTGTCCGATGTTCATGTGCTTCTCTCAATACATTTGACACTTCCTCTTCCACGACGCATCATCAAATTACTTGATTGGGTCCCATCTTATACAACAACCTATTAATCAACTGAACGGCTCCTCAGCACAAGCTTCCTCCTTTTGCTTGGTTGCATCTCCCCTAGGAACTACCCTATTGAAAGCTATTCTCCAATGCTTGTATACCAGGATGGGAGTATGAGTATCCAAACAAGTTTGTATCCAGAAAGTCATCATTTACTCCTTTGCTTGGTTCCCTTGAGTTGATCCTTGACAGGTGGTCTGCACTTACATGACTCTTTTCGAGATATACAACAATACTAAATGGAAATTGCTCTTGGAGGAGCAACCATCTACTCTCTCATCCTTGAATAATCGACCTATTCACCAGGTACGTCAAAGCGTGGTGATCCACATAGAACACGAACAGAGTCGCTAGTAAGTAATGCTGAAACTTTTGTATGGTGTACACCATTCAGAGGGCTTCTGTCGCCGTTGTACTATAGTTCTTTTCGGCTTTTGATAACAATTTACTTGAAAAATAGACAGGGTGATCTAATCCATGGTCAACCGTCTGCGCTAGTGTTGCCCCGACTCGAAAGTTCGATGCATCCACGTGCATATGAAACTCCTTATCCCAATTCGGGTGTGCAAGGATAGGTGCTCCTACCAGTCTCATCTTCTGTTCTCCAAATGCCTCATCTTGCTCCATTCCCCATGTATAGGGCTCCTCCTTTCGAGTTAGCTTGTCCAATGGGTAGGACACTTGAGCGAAATTTTTAATAAATCTTCTATAGTACTTGATGTGTCCCAAAAATTACTTCACTCTGGTCATGTCTGTGGGAGGTTGCGTCTCCACAATTACTTGGACCTTGTCTGGGTCCGTCTTTAAGTCCGTTTTGCACACAATGTGTCCTAGTAATTTCCCTCGAGGCAACATGAATCTGCACTTTCCAAGGTTCAATGCTAACCTCGCTCGTTGACATCTCTCCATACACTCCCTGAGGGCCACTAGGTGTGTGCCCTTTGCATTGAAGATAGATCAATCATTTAGGAAAGCCTTAAATTTCTCTACCAACATCTTGTCGAAGATGTGCAAAATGATTCTTTGGAATGGTGCTGGAGCGTTGCACAGTCCAAAGGGCATCCAGTTGTACACATAGACTCTATCTTTTACCACTGAAGTCGTTTTTAACTTGTCTTCTTTTGTAATGGATATTTGGTTGTAACCAAAAAATCTGTCCATGAATGAATAGATCTCATGTCCAACAACTTCCTCTAGTATAGTATTCGTGAGCAGTATCAAGAATGTATCCTTAATGGTTATTGTGTTCAAACAACGAAAGTTCACACATATCCTTCTCTGCTTGGCCCCCCTCATTGAAATTAATATTGGAGACACCCATTCACTTGTTTGTACAGGGAATATGATGCTTGCATCAAGCATTCTTGCAATCTTGTCATTGACTTGTGTCGCATAATTTTTGTTCATTCGGTATGGTTGCTACCGCACAGGTACGACCCTTGCACAAGTGGAATCCGATGGACACACAGTTCAGGTGGGACCCCTTTTAGATCCTTACAAGTCCAAGGGAATACATCCTTGTTTTTAATTATAATCTTAAATGTTGCTGCTTTCAACACAGAGTTCTAGTCATCACCAACAAAAATGTTCTTCGGATTGGCTTCATCCCCTAGGTTCAATGCCTTCCCTGAAGGTTCTTTGTATTTGATGGGGTTTTCCTTGTCGAATGCATGTGTTGGTGTTTCGTCCATCCTTGCCTCCCCTTTATATTCCCCATATTCCGTTGGGAACGAGTTGTTTTCACCCCCTTCATCTCCTTCATCTACCCCTAGCATGTTACAACCCGGAAACAATTCAGTCTTCCATTTGCCAATGGAAGAGTACATTTAATGAATCTATCATTAGAACATCCCTCGAGTTCAAGGATTCCCTCTTTATAAGGTTCCATGCTTCTCTTCCCTTCATTGTTTTCTTCTTCAACTTCGAAATTGGATGAAGATGCCAGATCTTCACATACCATCAGCGTTCGTGGGTCGATTGTGAACTTGCGACGCCCTCTCTCATCGAAAGAATATTTCTCTTCGAATTGTGATTCACTTTTGCTTGCACCAACCAACCCCTTCCCAGGATCATGTCATAGCCTTTCTCCTTCTGTGGGATCACTACAGAATCCAGGATGAAGGGTTGCGTTCTGATCATCACTCTTTGAGCCATTAGAGTCCTAATAGGTTTAATATCGTGTTGGTCAGCGCCTACCAGTCGAAATATCGGCAGCCACAATGTTAGTCGCCCTAATATTGATATATACAAATATATTAGTAAACTAAATGTACATATATATAAATAAACAAATATATTAGTAAACTAAACGTACTATTGAAATAATAATAGTAACGGAAGAAGATTTCATAAATGGATACTGAAATATTATATATATATATATACACTTAACTGAATATATTTAAATAAACAATATTTAATTTAAAATATCAAAGTAATGTTTTTGGGGGATACGTCTACTCCCCATGAGTCACAACCAATTTGCATCATTGGGGGTTTGATGAGCAGGGAATACATAAGGAAGGGAATAATGGAACAATATGGGGGAACAGTAAAGCTATATGAGATAAATAGGTATCTAATGCAGGAAAAAGGCCAAGAAAAGGGTTCAATAATAGGGGTCTTTTCCATAATCTAATAAACGATTTAAGAATCTCATCAACATGGTGGAAAGACATTGGTGGAACAAACGAGTAGAGAAGTGATCACTCAGCAATATTTATTGACCTAAGAACACTAAATATTGGTGGGATGATCTGGATTCAACATGGTAATTGAAGGGCAGTCTCACAAGAACTTGAAGCTCGAAGGATATCCATGGCAAGTTAGATTTTCGCCCTTGGAGTATTATCATTGATTTTAATATAAGGCCTAGAGTAGTATAGATTGAATTGGGACTCACAAGGAGATAAATTTGTATTTAGCCATGTTAACTCAGATCTTCATTGTAATGGGATGTCACCATTTATGAAGTAAAACTCTCAACCCTTCATATTGTGGATCCCTGGTCCTATGACAATGTTTCAAAGAATACGAGACATCCAAGTCTGTTGTAGAGAACATTGGGTATATAGAATACCTCCCCATAGGAACACCATGACGAGACCACTTCCTTCTTGTAAACCAATACATATAAACGAGGGATCACACCAAGTCCAGAATCAAGACAATATTGATTCTCTGAAGTTGATAAATTCTGAATTAACCAGAAGTAAATTTTCAAGATCATTCAAGATAGATCATTGATCTTCATTATAATTGTTGGAATGTGCATCTCGTAAATTAGACTGTAGTATAGAAAGAGTGGCGTGTTTGGACTTTCTGCAATCATAAATATTACACAATTATGTTATGCACATGCTATAGGTTCAAACTAGGGAGGGTTGCTTATAGTACATCTTGGCAGGATCATCAAGCTTTAAAGTTGACACATGGAGATGTGGAGATGAATACACATTAAAATATGTAATATCCTTGAAATCCTACTTAACTTAAATGATTTTACCTTATAACAGGTTTGGAGAGAAAATATAAGGCAAATATGTGAAGGGGAGTGCATGCAATTGTGGAAAAATATTTGTAGATTTGGAAAGATCATTTCCATCATTTGTCATTGCAATACAAGGAAGTTAATGTTTGCAAACACCATATTTTAATTATCGGAACACTTTTAGAAATAAGGCTTAATAGAAGTCTCTTGCAAATTAACATTTAAGAAACCAGTCCCAAATTCCAAGAGACAGGATTAGGGACATTACAAAAAATCTTCTTGTAATTGCTTATTTAAGGAGTAAGCCTCTCCTTTGTTTAATATTGAATATCTCAATTGATTATCATTTCAGTCATCAACTCAGTTCTTTGGAGATGGTAAGATGCCTTTCTCAGCTCTATCATATATATGTAAATATGAAAGATAATGGTTGACAAATAATGCATAATCTGTTGTTGTATGCTCGATCTGTAAGTTACCTTCTTGCTTCAAATGCTTTTCTTGCTTCTATTCGATGACCACCCTCTTCTCCATCATAGCACTCTCTCTATATATCTTAATTGCTTCATGAAGGAAGGTGTCTTTTGGACGTTGCTGCCCCTTGAGAAGTGGACATAACCTTTCATAAATCATAGCCCTTTCTTAAAAATATTAATTCTTATTTTTATTAACTGATTATTAGAGCCAAAATACTCTTGCAAGTAATCTTTCATTAAAATCACTGCTTTTAGGGTTTAACTCTTCTTATGTCTGCTCTTCTTTGAGCACTTGTTTAATTTTGTTTTTTCCCCTCTCTCGATTGATTCCCTCCCTCCCATTATGGTTCCTCCTTTTATATATGGGTGCCTTCTTGTGGGGAACCTTGGAATGGACACACCGTTTTCCCAAGTCAAGCACTTTCCCGTGATTATGGGTTAATATTTTTATCAAAATACCCTTACCTCTTTGAACCGCTGTAATATTTATGCTAATTGCTGATGCCATAATAGTGAGCTGATTCTCTTGTGGGCAATTCCTAATACCTTTTTATTATTTTCCCCTAATTCCCTTTTATGCTGGGTTGGTCTCCTATTAATTGTTAATCATCTAGTTTTCAATAATTAAGATTCACTGTGAAGTTGTGATTTTTGCTTTTATTAAGACTGCAATTTTCATTTGTCGCAGGCAGGGCACGTCACTGCAATAATTGGCTGTAATGTTTATCTAAATTTGAAGTGCAAAGCTATTGATTATTCTTTTGTTATTTATTCCATGGTTTAAAATTATAAGGAAATCTGAGTAATCGTCTTATCTGTGTAGCTATTGTTGGTGATATTGCACCTTCTGATGGTATATCCAAGGAAGAAAAAAGTCAAAGAGAGAGGAAAGCTCTTGAAGAAATGTGCCAGATGCTTGGTGGAGGATTGAGAGGTATAACCAAATTCTGATTTTTTTTCTACGATCTAAAAGTTTTCATTTTTTTTCATTGTTATGAAAACCCAATTGCTAGTTTTAGAGATTTACTTCCCTTACTGAAAAAGCCCAGATAAACAAGGGTTACGAAATGAAAATTAATATCAAAGTGAAAAATATGAATACAAACCAAACAGAATTGAAATTTAGAACTTGTTTTTTGGTAAAAATAATAGTAAAATAAAGGTAATGATAGTTAAGACTTAAGAGTATAAGGGTCAGGGTAGTGTTAGTGTTAAGAGCAAGGGTGAGGGCAATGGATAGGTGAACGCAAGGGCAAGGGAAATATCTGCCAACAAATTTTTATAGCGGTTTAGACTTATATTTACAATGCAGCTTGATGGAAAAACAACATTTGTTTTGAGAGCAGGACAATCAAGGGAATTTATGTTCAAAATACTCCATGAAAAGATTGCTTAAAGTAGGGGAGATGGGAGAGCATATTGTATTTCCATTTTTCTATTTGTAAAATTCACATTCGAAACTACATTGATGAGGCTAACTAGATCTTCGCTATTTTGTTTATGATTATTGATTATTTTAACCAAGCTAGTAGAGTTGTGACTGAAGATGAAGTGTGACCTGTATAAGGTTGAAGCTAATTAGCAAAGGAACCTGCCAAAGCATAAGTTTAAGAATCAAGGACACTCACAACATGATGCAGGCATAAAACCTATCGGTGGATTTAAATTGTGTGTCCTAAAGACTCTAGAAAATCTGACGCCTGGGAAGAGAAACTACAGTTAGTGTCCAAGGTTTAAATTCAAGTACATATAAAATGACGCAAATCTTGTTTGACCATGTGTGATATTTATGCAAATGTTTGCTAATTGTAATAATAGATCACCAAAATATGTCATAAACCAAAGATTAAAATAGCTGTAATCTAACACAATCTGATATTATATTCATGGATAACATTTCTTTGCAAAATTTGGTGCTTGTAGTGGAACAATTATTAAAATAATATATAAAAATTGATGTTTTTGAAAAAAAAGTTAGAAACTACTAAAGGAAGATGCCGTTTTCATTTATGTTAGCAATACAAGTAAAAGAAGATAAAATTTATGTGGTCTGACACATGAAATTTTGCATGAGAGACAACAAATCTGAATGTCTTCATCTCTATATTGAGTGGACATATTGACCAAGACTGATGCAGAGGCTATAAGGATCCACACTACACTCAAGGCAAATAGGTAATTACTATCTTAGTGTTGTAACAACACCCACTATATTGGGTTGTTCAAGAGGAAATTCTTCTTTGTGCACACGCCCTTCAAGGGTACCAAACACTCCAAGGTCTCTTTAGACTGAACTCATATCAACCTACTTGTGTGTGATTGATTACAATGACTAATCGGCAACCTTTCTATGGCCACTAACCTATCATTTTTAAGCAAAATAAGGACGACTTCCAAAGGTCAGTCCTGGGCAAAGGAGTTTATGATTTTTGCCACCAAGCCCTAGTTGAGCATTTCCTATGTGCCTGATGATAGTTTTAATGAATTTGACTTGCAGGCTTGCAGCAAAAGCTAGGAGATTGGAGATTCACAAGGTTGATAGAGACTACAAATGAGACTACAAATGCCCTTAGTTGAGTTTGAGAATCCCTCTAGTTGGTAGTTGTTTTGGAGATTAGGCCTATTAGGTCATTGATTATAGTATTGCTTTGGGGGTGACTAGTTGGAGTCAGTACTTGAGTCTTCTATGCAAGGTGTATCTTCCAAAAGGTGTCAGGATATGCTCTTTGTTCATAGGGTTGTTTGGAAGGAAAAGGAGTGAAATCCCAAAAATTGCTTGGAGAGACCTAATTGCCATTAGGCCTCCCTACTAGGTGAAGTTGGGCAACTTGTATTGTGAAGTTTTGGGGTTTGATCCGGTGGTTGGATTTAGGTTCCCCGACCCATACAAACTTGTCTAAATCCATTTCCTAGCCTTTGGATGAGAATGAAGTCATTTTGCCAAAAAACTCTTGTTTAGGAAAGCTGTCCCTAAACTCAAATTTAAAGCCAAATTGGTTTGACGTTTTCATAGATTGTTGTGACCCTAAATGATGTCTAGGATCAAAGGGATGGTCTATTGGTCCAATTGAAGAAATTTGAGTGCCTTTTTTGGTCCTCAAGTAAGCAGTTAAAGAATTAAGGGGTTCGGTGTCTTTTGGCCTTTTCTTGTTGTCCACCCTACATCAAAGATTCTACTATTTAAACCAAAGTAACGAGAATCGGAATTGGATTGGAATCGGCAAGGCTGAATTGAATCGTGAATTGACCATGAATCGGAATCGAATCAGCCATGAATCGGCAAATTAAAAAAACCCTTGAAACTTGGTAACTTATTTCATAAACCCTTTATCGCTGATTCGATTCACCGATTCACAACAAAATATTTGGCTTGAATCGAGTCGCTGTGATTCTTGTTACTACGGTTTAAATCATAGTTGGAAAACTTGCCAAAGTCGAAAGCTCTCCATGGCCTGAAAAAGAAACTTGGGGAAAACTTGGCTTGTTTTTGGTGGAAAACTCTAGAACTAAAAAAATTGCTATCTTACCAGTGTGCCCAAGAAAAGCTTGGAGGCAGTGGAGCCAGATGCTGGTTAGGAAACCTTGTGGATGCCTTACAGAAGCATATCCTGGGCTCTTAGATGTGCTGGGAATGCTTTTGGGTGCTTCTGTGGGCATCCACAGGCCCAACTTCAAATCTAACGCTTTTTTTGACAAAAAACAACTTAAAGGATGGTCTTGTCATGCCATGCTTTATGTCTTTGTCGTTATGTCAAAAGATTTTATTCTGCCACTTGTCTTTCTTCATTTAGTTTATCCAATTCTTCTAAGCATTGTTTAATAGATTCTTCATTAGTGAGGCTTATTGTTGTTGTCTGTTGCTATGTAGAGGTTATGGACAATGAAATTTAGATGTAGGATGGTCTCATCAACATAATTAAGGTCAAAAGGAGTGTGCTTGGTAGATTGTTTGCAAGTAGTAATGTAGGTTCAAATGTACTGTCCCCTATTACTATATTAGATAAATTACTCGAATTTCTCACTTGTTTTATTTAATTTTATAGCCTGAAATTCATGATGGAAGGTTGATTGATATGTCCCACTGTTTCCTACTCCAAATTATATTCTTACAAATATTGGATGACTATATGAATGAGTTGTAGAAGCATTAGCTTAATAACTCTTTGATCCTTAACTGGTTATATACATTTAGTTATATTATCTTTCTCTTAGGATACTGTGAATAAATTGATAAATGGAATGATTGCTTTTTGTGAACTTTTGAGTATGTACTTTTGTTGCCACTGCAGTATGTACTCAGAGTGATATGGATATATTTACTATTATGTTTTCGATTCTCTTTCTTGTTGATGATATGTCCCCCTCTTCAATGTGGAAGTATATGTATTTTAGGTTGCTGTGTGGTAATAAAACTCTTTATCTTGTTTTGATCTAGACGTCATTATTTTCCTGGTCTGCTAACTCTCTTGAGTTTTTGATCTCTACAGCTACTAATATCTTTGTTCTGTTAGTCTTATTGGATGGTAATAGGACCGGATTATTTGATGATGAATCCTTTTTTTCTTGTTTCGCAGATTGGATTATGCTTTTTGTTTTCTCTGTTACCTGTAGTGACGGCTTGAGTTAGATATGTTCCTTTCGCTGATTGTATTTTTTGTTTTTACCATAACCATTATTCGCTCTTATCACTACTGAAGATAACCCTATGTTGATTTATAGCCTTGTGCTGAGATGCATTTTATTTGAATGATGATTGGGATAAGTATCTAAATATATTGCTGGATTTATTATAATTCATTTTAACTTACCTTTAACCTTCTTCATATGCTAGTTTTTATCTTCAAACCTCCTTACTGCCTTCCACTCACAGCACATACTCTATACTCTTCCTTTATTATATATGTTGCTTGTATTTCTATGTTCATTTATATTTTGCGCTGAACATCTATCTATTCCCACTGTCCCTTTTTTATTGATGCATAATGGATTATCCTCTTCCTTTTCTGCAGTCCCTTCTCCTATGATTTATTATTCCTTGTCACTGGTTCATTCACTTATGATTAAATGATGTGTATTCTTCTTTCTAGTCAATGGTCCTGTCGAGATATGGCTTTGAACGCTTGTAGCTAGTTTAGTCACGCAGTTCAATGTTCATGGTAAGAATATCGAATCAATCCTCATTCTTCTCTTTAATGAATACCTCACTGTAACTTCTCGTCTAATATATAATATTGAATGTAACATAAGTATTCTCTTCAATCGTGTATCTATGCCCACTCCATTGTATAGTGTTAAGGACAGACAGGCAAAGCATCTCCTATGGAATACTCCCTTACATAACATGTTGCTGCTGCTGGCCAAAACTCTTACTTTTCCTTTGATTCCATACTTTCGTTTTCTCTAATTCCCTTTAGCAATTGTCGTTGTGGATATTATTCATGCCGTTGGGTGTGTCTTCTATCTCCTTCTCTTCATGTGTTGCCGGCTGGTCAATATGCAAGGCTATCCAAATCGATGCCCATTCCTTTCCTTCTTTCCTTTAATTGATGCATTCATTAACTATTGTTGTCGGTAAATTCTATATTGTAGCCAACGGGCAAAATTGTATCCGACAGGGCGCGTGACGGTTGAGTCACCCCTTCGAGAAAGTAGATGTACATTGTCCGGAAGGGACTTTGGAACATCATTATAATCATATTGTAAGCAGTGGAGTGCATATTGCGTATATGAATAAAGTATCTGTTTTGTATTATATCTTACTATACTACATGTGACAAGTATCCGTTTACCCTGTACGGTAAACATTTGGTGCCGTTGCTAGTCGAACTTGGAACAAAGGAAGTGTTATGAAGATTAATGCTGAATCTGCTTAATAAAGATAGGAATAAGATAAAAGATAAGAATGAGATACGCACAACACAGGAAGTATTAATTTTAGCGCAACAGGCGAAGTGCAAACACAAAAGGTTCAACAACTAACCAATAAACATTGAGGGGGTGAAGGAGGACAGACAGAGGGAGTGCATTCACCTAACAGACTGAGGAGTGCCGAGGAATTGCTAGAAGAAACTCAACAGCGATTGAATTTGGTGGAAGAGACAAGGGAGGAGTTTCTTAACTTGTATACGCCGAGGGTAGAGAATCCAAACGGAAGGGAAGTAACTCATATAGTTCGAAGTGCTGAAGGAGCACAAGTGTGGAGTGAACTCTTCGTTCCCGATACACCCGACAAACGGATACAGGTAGAGAATCAAACAACTTCACTTGAGGAAGATCTTTTCTCATCGAGTAACGCAATTGTCCAAAGTAGGGCAGTTGTTTGAGGTAGCGCGGTTGTGCAGAACAACGCAAGTGCTCAGAACAATGCGGGTACTTAGAATAGTGCGGGTACTCAGAACAACACGGGTGCTCGGAACAATGCAGGTACACAACAAGTACCATAGAATTAGAAGAAAGTAGCAATGGCAGGACAAAAGGAAAAATTGCTGAAGTTTAATAGTGATGGGACAGCAGATCCGATCAGACATTGCAAAACATGTGAAATAATATGGATAATGAATGGTGTAACAAACTAGGATGACTGGGTCTGATAGTTTTCAGTGACCCTACGGGGTGTAGCAATTGATTGCTTTTCGAATGTTGATCCACAGAAATTAACTACATGGGCAGAAGACAGGAAGGAGTTCATAGTAGAGTTCTGACTGCTATGGGACGATAACAAAATTGTAGCAGAAATACACAGTATAAAGTAGGGAAAGAATGAAAGAATCCTTGTATATGCAAGAAGACTGAAAGAGTTGGTGGGGAAGATGGAGAACCCAACAACTGATGGATTAAAGAAACGATGGTTTGTTGAAGGGCTACAGTCGGCACTAAAGAAGAAAATGAAGATTGCACCTCCAACATCGTACACAGAGGCGTATAGTCGGGCGATGGATCTGGAGAGTGAGTAGAAGACGAGCAAAAAGAAGCACAAATTGTCAGACTCAGAGGATTCATCTTTTGAATGTAGCAACAACAACGAAGAATCAAGTAAGAAAGTTCAAGCGTTGTAGAAAGATATGTTACGGATGATGAAGGAATTAAAAAATCTCAAAAAGAATATTGACTCGGGGAAAGGGGAATTGTGGTGTATGGAATGTAAGGAGGAGGGCTATTAGAACTGCTTTTGCCTCTACTTCATTATTTGTGCCCTAATTTAAGTTTCTTGCTGCTATTGCAATTACTTCCCCTAGATGTGATCAAGCAATTACCTTTGCACCTGAGGGGCTAGGATTCCCCTTTGTAGCCCCATCAAAATTTATCTTCATCCATCCTTCCTTTGGGGTTTTCTACCTGACCTCTTCCCTCTTAAGACCATCCTTTTGCTTTGCATTTTCCATAGCATTTCCGAATTTTAATCCTTGGCCATTTTCTTTGAATGTTACTATCATCCTTTGTAAAGGGGATCCCATGAGATTGATTTATGAAAGAAGCAACACTTAACACTCCTTCAATTGAATGGTTGAATCTCCACATTAGTCCACTAAGAGGTTCCCGATTCTCCAAAAAATTCCTATGGTTTCTTTTCTTCCAAATTTCCCATTAGCAATTGAAGGGCTAACCATCCACATACAAGATAAAGATGACTTCCTTTTCATTCTTGGCCATCTTACAAATGAATCTTTTAAAGAGTTCTGCCATGGACCATGCCAACCTAGTTGGCCTCTAAGATCAGTCCAACTTTTGACGACTATCTTACAATTTAGGAATAGTTTACTCTTGCCCCATTCCAAAAATAATTTATCATTTTTTGCTCAATTGCCTTAATTACTTTCTTTGGAGTTTTGATACACATTATTGAGAAGATCGGAATGGCTTTAATTACTGATTACAACATGAGAATTCTCCCTGTAGAGGTTAGCCATTTACCCTTCTATCCTTCCATTCATTTCAAACAGTTTACTACTAAATCCTCCCACAGTTCAGCTTTATTCCTTCCTTGAAATAAAGGAATTCCTAAGTACTCAAATGGTAACAAACCTCCTTTGATGTTCAAAATACTGTATGTCTCTCTTTGCTTTCTAAGAGGGGTATTGAAGAAGAAAATCTCAGATTTATGCCAAATAATGTGTTGTCCTAAGACTCTCCCATATAATTCCAGGGTATCCTTCATTACTCTTGCCTCCTAAAGAAGCTTATCCTAATAAAAAAGTATCATCTACAAATTGTAAATGGGATACTGAGTCAACACCTTTAACCACCCTCACTCCCTTGCACCAGCTTGCATCTCTTTTTCGTTTAATCAATCTCCCTAAAACTTCATCCATAATAACAAATAAAAAGGGAGAAAGAGAATCACCTTGTGTAATCCCTTTTTCCATTTAGCAAAATTGAAAAAGGGTATCTCAATACAACTTCTAACCCTGTAATGTCCCCATTTTTAGCAAGTTCCTACAGTTGGCCAGGTTAGTTCAACATCGCGACCCTCATGAGTTGACAGTGGGATTTGAGGGTCTCAGTTGTGTGGTTATAGGCTTTCCAATAGCCTATGGTGTGTTTTGGCTCTATTGGATGAACTTACTATTTATAGTAAGTCAATCTGTTGGTTCCGATGAGCTCAATTGAGTTAGAGGATGCTCTCATTTTTTATTTTAGGAGTCCAGTTTGAGCTCCAAGAATCTTGGAGGGAGCGTCTATTTATAACAAGTCACCTCGTCAGGTTCATTCATCATCTTTCATCATTAGGATCACTTTGGTGTTGTCAGATTTTGATTCTAATGCCTCTTCAGTTGTTTTTGCAAGACAGGTGAATTATTATTATTATTCATATAAATACGCTGAGGTTTCTATTTTTGATAGTGTTGTTGGTTGGTCATCTCAGTATCATAGCTCGTTGGAACCGGGACAAAAAGTTTTAAATCATGGGAACAAGAAACAGTGGCCTTATGTGTTAGAATTTTAAGTTATGGTGGAAAGGTCATTTTCGAAGCCAAAAGCAATTAACAAATCAAATTATAATGACACTTTATTATATTTTGATGTTGTGTGTGGGAAGCTTCTTAAGTGAAGTTCATTTGGGAAACTTTGTGCCATTTGGAGATTATAAATATGAGCCCATTTGATGAGTAAAACATCCAATTATTTGATTATCGTATTTTGCTCTTGTTGTCTTTGTGACATTTCTGAGTCTGAAGTTTGTGCCCGTGCTGAAGTATAAGGTTTTGGGATCTATAGCTGAAGTATTGTAGATTTAATTTTGAGAATCCATAGTTGAGGTATTGTGGACTTTTGAGTTTTATTATCGTCTCCTCTTTCTGTATTAACTATGTTTGAGGAGCATTTATACAATTGAATATTATAATTTCTCTGTTGCTGGACGAGGGTTTAGTTTGTAGATTGGAGTTTGGTAATTCTAGATATCCCAGTTTGTTTGTTTTGCATCAGAATTAGCATGTTGGATTTACAGCTTGAATGCCAAGGGTTCTTATATTTGGCATGATTTCTATATGAGCTTTGGGCAGCATTTGTAAGGGTAGATTGTGAATCCCAGATTGAAATTGGACCAAGTGGCTTTCAGTTTGACTTTGCAATTACATTCTACGGCAAAGACCAGGTTCTTAATTTGTAAAATTCAGTTTGTATTATATAGTTTGAAATTAAATAGGCTGGCTTCAAATTCTGATTTATAATCAGCCAACAATTAAATTCCCTTTTTATTATATTGCTATATGGTTTGTTGATGAATGAATTCAGAGGTTGGTGTGAATCATTTTAGAATTGTTTATTGGCATTTGGTATTTATTTATGTAAAACTTACAAGGCCAAAATTAAGTAAATTTGTGATCAGTTTGTTGTACATCCTAACATTGTGTTTGAAAATTTAAGATATTATAGATTCAGTGGTAATTGGGCTGCTTGCCAAGTGTTTGACAAAATGTCAAATCATCAAAATGTGAAAGAAATTGATGCTTGATTTAGCTATAACTAGACAGGGTTATTACAAACCCAGTCCACCCATTTACTGTCAAAGCCAAACCATCTTAAGACTTCCAACAGGAATTGTCTATCCACCTCATTATGGGCCCTTTAATATCCAATTTAAGTTTTAACCATCATTTTTCTGATTTTCTTACTCTAATAGTATGGATCCTCTCACGAGCAACTAATACTCTATAAGTGGATCTTCCAATAGAGAAATCACTTTGTTCAATTGAGATGACAAAAATCTAAAAGTGTCTTTAGCCTACTTGCAATAATCTTGGAGATTACCTTGTACTTGATGTTGCATAAAGCTATTGGCCAAAAATCTTCGAAGGTGCAAATTTTGTAAAGTTTCTACAAATTCTGAAAACCAATATTGAAATAATGATTTAGGTCTTGCTGAAAATCAATCTCCTGCAAGTCTTGTCTAAATGTTATTGTTCAGGAAATCTGAAATGAATTCTGGAAATTATAATTTTATCTCTGATATAAATCCTTTGGAGCAGATTGCTAGAAGAATAGACTTTGGTAATAATAGTGCGTCTTCTATCCACAAACATGTTCCTATTTATATATAACCCAAGGGTCTTGTCTTTCCAAAAGACATATCCCTTCTAGGTTGACCCTCCATGAATTAATCTCTTCCTCATAACAAATCGACGGCTTTAAATAGTTAACTAATAGTTAACAAAAATCAACTACAATAGTTTGTTAAGAGGCAAACAAGTATACCTCATAAGTCGCCGATCATGATGCTTGGAGAAGTATTAATCATAACGAAAATACAAAGAACCATTTATGTATATCGGATTAGACCGATCAAGAATATCAGAACATTGCTATTATCGAGCAATAAGGATTTAACACTCCCTCTTAACTTGATAATATAAATGAGAGAAACATATCTAGCAACATAGATTAAGCATAGAATTGTACTCTATATCTATTTGATTCTTCTATGCATGTAGTATCATGATACACATGATAATTATATTACCAAACTTGTAATATGGATTATCACTAACACCAGTGATAACAGTAATGCAAAGCATACAATATACAAGATAAAATCCGAAGAATAATTAAATTCTTCATTTATCCAAGTTGTGAATCATAGGTACTGGCATTCCTATATCACAACATGATCTTGAGTTAAGATGTACTAGAACACATGATAAATTTTGTAGAATAATTAAATTCTTCAATTATCCAAATTGTGACTCATAGACATAGAAATGTCTACATCACAATATGCTCTTAAACTCATCTAGATCTAACAGTAGTTCTCTATTGTTCAACACATTATCTAAGAGATCGTCATTTGCCATAATGTCTTTTATACAAGTGTTCATTATCTCAGAGATAGTCACCTCTTAGATAATGAATACAAATGGTGAAGCCCATAATAGTCAATAGCCTTACAAAATATATTTTATTAATAATTTAAAGAATACTAATGTTTTATAATTCAACTATACCAAGTCTTTTCCTGAAGTGATCTATCTCCACTCGAGTGAGAGGTTTGGTAAGAATATCTGTTGTCTGATCTGCAGTGCAAATGTACTCTAATTTTATAGTATTCCTATCTACCATATCTCTTACATAATGGTAAAGAATTTCAATATGCTTTGGACCTGTCATGGAAAATTGGATTCACAGAAAGCTTAATGGAACTCTGATTATCACAATGAATAATAGTAGGATTCATGGGTTGACCAAATAATCCCACAAGTAACTTTCTAAGCCAAACTGCTTCTTGAGAAGCCATTGTTGCTGCAATATATTCAGCTTCTGTGGAACTTTGTGCTATTGATGACTGCTTTATGCATATCCATGATATCATTGTTGATCCTAAATTGAAACAACATCTTGAAGTGCTTTTTCTATCATTAACGCTTCCACCCCAATCTGGGTTTGTGAATCCATGTAAGTCTATGTCAACTTTCTCATATTTGAGCCGAAGGGTAAGAGTACCTTGTAAGTATCTCATAATGTGTTTAATTGCAACTAGGTGAATCTCCTTTGGCTCACACATAAACTGACTTAAGGCATTAACAACATAGCAAATATCAGTTCTTGTATTTACCAAGTAAATAAGAGACCCAATCATCTGTCTGTAAAGAGTAGAATCTATAGAAGGTGATTTTGCTGCTGCTTCCTTAAGTTTATGTAGATTAGTCTCCATTGAAGAAGACATAGGCCCACAGTTCCACATTCCAAATCTCTTCAAGATGTCTAATGTGTACTTTCCTTGACTAAGTATGATGCTATCAGAATTCTGCCATACTTCTAGTCCTACGAAGTAATGAAGGAGTCCTAAATCTTTCATCTCAAATTCTCTGATTAGATCTTTCTTGCATTGGTCTATAAGATGATCATTACCTGTTATTAGTAAATCATCAACATACAGTATCAAAATTACCATATCATCTTTATCCCTTTTATAATATAGATTAGGATCGGTTTCATTCTTGGAGAATCCTAAGCTGTTGAGATACTTATCAATTCTTTCATACCAAGCCCTTGGAGCTTGTTTAAGCCCATAGAGAGCTTTCTTGAGTTTGCAAACAAAAACTTTAGGGTTATGAGTTTCAAATCCTTCAGGTTGCTCCAAATATACCTCTTCTGTAATCTTTCCATTCAGAAATGTTGTTTTTACATCTATCTGATGTACTTTCCATCCCTTCGATGTTGCAATAGCTAGGATTGCTCTTACAGAGGTGTGTTTGGCAACTGGAGCAAAGGTTTCTAGAGAATCAATTCCCTCTTTCCCAGCGAATCCCCTAGCTACAAATCTGGCTTTATATTTTTCAATGCTACCGTCAACAACATGCTTGATTTTAAATATCTACTTAAAAGAAACAATGGATTTTCCTTCAGGTCTTGGAAGAATATCCCAAACATCATTCTTAATAATGGATTGGTATTCTTCTGTTATGGCATCCTTCCAAGCTGTATGTTTAATAGCATCTAAAACATTGGTTGGTTCTAATTTAGATAATTCACTCATGTTTGCTGCATAACTAGAATTTTTTTTGGGTCTTTTGCTTTCTCTAAGGGTTCCTGATGGTGTAGTGAAGTCTTGTGCTTCCTCTATTGTTTTAATGGCCCAAAGTGGTCTTTTGTT
Source organism: Cupressus sempervirens (assembly GCA_028749045.1). Lineage (NCBI taxonomy): Eukaryota > Viridiplantae > Streptophyta > Pinopsida > Cupressales > Cupressaceae > Cupressus > Cupressus sempervirens. Next base: position 298,248,738 of record CM053785.1, on the reverse strand, counting down.
TGGACTTTGAGTTTCCTCAAGATTGAGATTTTGAATTTCATCTTCAATTTCTTCAATGTTTTCCCTTTGAAACTCAGATTCAATATTTTCTTCAAAACTAGGTAAGGGAGAGGGATCTTCAGAACTTAGGGCTTTTTGGAATGCTAAATCTTCTCCAAATATTACATCCCTACTAAGTTCAATATTTTTCTAACCGAGTATGAAAATCCTATATGCTTTAGATGTTTCACTATACCCAACAAAAATACCTTTCTTCTCGGAGGGTTCTAACTTAGTTCTCTTTTCCTTTGGAACACACACACACACACACACACACACACACACAGTGCATCCAAATATCCTAAGATGGCTTATATTAAGTTTACCTTAGTAAAGACTTCTTTAGGAGTTTTATCTTTAAGGTAGGAATGAGGATTCCTATTTTGAATATAGACAACAGTACAAGAGGCATCTGCCCAAAGATAATATTCTAAATTTTGATCAAGTATCATAGCTCTTGCTACTTCTATAATTGTTTTATTTTTCCTTTCTGCTACCCCATTTTGTTGTGGGTTATAAGGACCAATGTACTCCCTCTTAATTCTTGCCTCTCTACAAAACTCTTTAAACAAATTCGAATTATATTCCCCTTAATTATTAGTCCTAAGAGTTTTAATTTTGTGTCTTGATAAGTTTTTAGTTAAGGTTTTGAATTCTTTAAATCTCTTAAGGATTTCTTCTGATTCTTTACCTTTTAAGAAGTAAATCCAAGTTTTCCTAGAGAAGTCATCTATAAAAAGTATGTAGTACCAGAATCCTCCAAGAGAAGAAACAGACATAGGTCCACATTAATTTGAGTGGACTAATTTCAAAATATTGTTAGTTTTTCTAGTGCTATCATGAAATGGAGTTTCCCTGTTCTTACCCAGAGCGCATCCTTTACATATACTTGAATGATCTTTATTCAGCTTCGGTAAACTAGTAACCATCTTCTCCATAGTCGATAAGGTTTTGAAATTTAGTTCGCCTAACCTTTTGTGCCATATTTCGTTTATATCAGCAGCCTTCATGAATTAAGGCTTGAATAGATCGACTGGGTTCTTTATTTAATTCATACAAGTATCCCTTTCTTTGACCAATCAATTTTGATTTCTTAAATAAGGAGTTCTTGAACTAGGTCATTACTATACCGTCCATGAATGCAACATTATGCCCATCATCTTCAAGTGCTGTAATAGAGATTAGATTTCTCTTTATTCCTGGTACATAGAGTACTCCTTTGAGTTGTAGAGCAGTACTCGACTTCAGTTTTAGGGTGCAATTCCCAATTCCTTTGACGGAATGAGCTGAATTATCATCGATGGTAACTTCTCCATAAACTTCTTCTGATATAAAGTCTAGTACTTCTTTGTATCCTGTAATGTGTTGAGATGATCCATTGTCAATCACCCATGCTTTGCTAGATACTTCATTTGATAGTGCAGAATACAATACATGATTCTCAGGATCATAGTTATCTTCTTTCCTAGTAATGTTTGTACAGTTTACTTGCTGCTTTGTATTCTCAGGACAATTAGATTTGTAGTGTCCAAATTTTTCACATTTGAAGCATTTTCTTTTGGATAAATCTTTCTTAGGTTTGTCATTTTTTTGATTACCCTTCTTCTTGAAGTGCTTGTTCTTACTTTTATAAGAATTTGTGTTGAGAACATGAAGTTCTTCATCTTCATTTTTCAACTTTTCCCCTTTCTTAAGTTTACTAGATTCTTCTTGAAGGCAATCTCCCTTAAGTCTATTGAAGTCAGGACGATGGTCTCTAGCACTTACTCCTTGTGTGAATGTTTCCCAGGAATCTGGTAACCCATCTATAGCCATAAGTATTAGTTCCTTGTCTTTAATTATGGTCCCTTTACTTGCAAGATCATCTCTTAGACTAGCAACCTTTAGGAAGTACGAATTCATAGATTCTCCCTTCTTTATCTGTATATGATTTAGTTGCCTTTTTAGTGCAAGGGTTCTAGTTGCATAATTAACCTCATATGCATTTAATAATGCATTCAACATATTAAATGTTTTTTGATGTTTCATTAGCATAGGTACTATTTCATTTTTCACTCCATCTAATATGATCTACATGGCTTTCCTATTTCTTTTACTCCAGATATTTCTATTAGGTTTAATAGTAGGTTGCTTGGATGCTGAGTCAACAAACTGTTTCACATCATTGTCTTCAAGAATCATCATGATTTTGAATTTCCACGCAACGAAGTGTTCTTTCCCATCAGACCTGTCCTCGGCAATGATTGTGCTTGCCATTGAAGATAGAAGGATGTCGCTAGATATTCAAAGTCTGACTGTCAATTTGTAGAGCCTAGGTTCGACTACTAGAGCTCTTATACCATGTAAAGTTTTTACAAATTCTGATAACCAATACTGAAATAATGATTTAGGTCTTGCTGAAAATCGATCTCCTACAAGTCTTGTTTAAATGTTATTGTTCAGTAAATCTGAAATGAATTCTAGAAATTATAATTTTATCTCTGATATAAATCCTTTGGAGTAGATTGCTAGAAGAACAAACTTTGGTAATAATTGTGTGTCTTCTATCCCCAAACATGTTCCTATTTATATATAACCCAAGGGTCTTGTCTTTCCACTCCATAAATTAATCTTTTCCTTATAACAAATTGGCAGCTTTAAACAATTAACTAATAGTTAACAAAAATCAACTACAATAGTTTGTTAAGAGGCAAACAAGTATACCTCATAAGTCGCCGATCATGATGCTTGGAGAAGTATTAATCATAAGGCAAATACAAAGAACCATTTATGCATATCAGATCAGACTGATCAAGAATATCAGAACATTGCTATTATCGAGTTATAAGGATTTAACAAATTTCAGCCATCTTTGGAATAAGAGCAATAAAGGTATTGTTCAAATCCTTGAGTACACGCCCTCTTCTTGATTCTTGTACAATATCCCATTATCCCATAGCTCTTGTCCTGATAATTCTCGTAAGGTTTGAAAAAAAATGGTTTAGGTATCCATCCGGGCCAAGGGCCTTCTATCAAACTTATTCTACTCTTTTGTTGTTCCTTGGCTGTTGCTTGGACCCTCTTCGTGGCCATTTGTTGGACGTTAATAAATTTATCTTATATATCTTTATCTTATACAGATTAGGGGATGGAACATAGTCGAGGAGTTGTGGCTCTTCGAAGTATCTCTTCATTGTCTTGTTTGTTTGCATCATTTCATTTGTCAATGAACATAATTCTTTGCCCAAATCAATCTCAATCTCTCTTCTTTTCTAAAATTTCTTATGCTTCTATTTAGTAATTTTTCCAAACACTCCTCTTGATTAGATAGAACCTTTTTCAGGGTTTTCAAGAAATGTATTGTCCAATTTTACTGTTTAGGTCCATAGATCTGGTCTAATCTCAGGACTTTTGGAGAGTTGCGGTATGAGTGGGGATCTCTTAACAACCACCTTCTAGATCTTTGATAGTTATTAATTTTCCTTAAATTGGTAAGTAATTGGCCTACTTTTTCCCGACATGGATTTTGTTTCTTTGGGGTCTTCCATTCTTCTTTTGTTTTTTTCCTCTATTTTAGGCAACACTTACCTTGGCACACTTGGTAACACCCTTATTGGTGTACTCAATTCTCATATTCTCCGCATCTCTATTCTTCTACGCTATCTTTCTTCTATTTGAACTACTTGTCTCAGTTGTCTCTCTTCACCATTTGGGTTGGCCATTCACTTTCCTTGCTAATCTAATTGCTATTTAGTATCTCTTGTGTTTTTCATATCTCCTCTTGCCACGAGTGTATTTGTTTTGATAGCTTATTTATTTGTCACATCTCTTCAAGGTTTCCCTTTGGAATTCCTCCTCCTATCTATTCTCCATCCCCTTTGGTACCTTGTGCCCTCTAATGGGCTAGACACCAAGAACATAGAGCCACATGTTTTCATAGCCTTCTCATTCTCCTTTCTTCTTCTATATTTAGTTTAAGGTTTTTGAAATTTGAGTTTTTCCATTGTGTTCTTTATACAATTTAACTAAGGCACTGTAAATAGAACCAATGTTGGCAAGAGAACCAGGGAATATAGGTACAAGTTTTGAGCCCCAAGTACTTTTAGAGTGTTGTAGTTGATACCTTGGACTTAGTCATAGGAAGGGGGTAAGGATTATATCTAGATAGAACACTAATTAGTTAATTAAACATAAAAGAATGTCATTAACACATCGCATACAGATTTCTGGTATCTTTGTATATTTAGTATCAATTTAGTACATTTATATATCCTTGTATCTGCTTTTACATTATATATGGTCTTCTATACTCTTCTATATTCATCTATCTTATATATACTTTCGATATGTACACTCATCATAGTTACATCATACTATCATATACATTTTTCTATATGCATATATTTAGAGGATGGGACATGACCCATCTACCCTATCCCTATCCTAGATGGCGTGTTTGGAATCTTATGGCCGGTGTGCTCCTTACAATGAGATGTGGTAAGATATACCGAAGAACTTCTAAACTGTTACACTTCTGCCTCCTTTCGTCAAAAAAATGTAGCCAAAATTAGTTTAAAAAAAGTTTGATTAATGAAGCAAATCTATAAGGTTTTCTATAGGAAGGTATTTTCACGTAAATAATTCTTATGCTGTATGATGACTTGCTTTTTGTGTGCAATTTCTATTTCTATTCCAAATTCAGTTCAAATGCATTATAAGACACCAATATTGCAAGAAATGGGACATGTTTTATGTATGTGGTATAATATCTGGTTGTGATGATTTGGTAATCCTTACTCCTTCAACTGCATTGGCATTGTTAAAATTATTTTTTAGACGATCACTTAAATACCTTACGGAAGGAGGATAAGCATTGGGAACTATTGCTTTTCTCAAGCAATTAAATTTTTAGAGTAACTAAAATTTGTATGGTGGTATCTTGCCTTTTGCAGCTAAAGAAATGTATGATTTATGGAATGAGTATGAAAATAATTCTTCTACAGAAGCGAAAATTGTTAAGGATTTTGACAAGGTATGCAATTCTTTATTTTCTTATTTTTCAAGTTTCATGGTTTCTTTCCAATTTGTTAATTAATGTTATGATATGGTTCTTAGCATGCATATATGATATTACAAGAAACTTGGAAATAATTGAAATATTGAAAGTTTTAAGATTTAAAGGGGTTTGATAATTTTTACCTCTAAAAGTGATTCTTAAAAAACAGCTATCTAATGTGGAATTAGGTTCAGTAAAACCTTTTTCATTTTTGAGTTTTGCGAACTTACTAATGTTCTTTATATAAATGACCAATGCCTATAATGCTTTATATGATAGTCTAGTGGCTAAGTTATGTCATTTCCCCTCTTTACGCAGAACCTATACTATCACACAAGGGGGCCCAATAGTGTGCACCACTTAGGATCTAATTTTTTTTTTTTTAGTTTGGGCATCCACTTTTGGGTCCACCTCATTCGAGATTTAGGAGCTAGTGTTGCATATTAAGTCTAAGTTACCACATTCGCTCTAGGAAGGCAAAATTCGAAATTCGATTCCTCCAAATTCGTAGTCGGTTCGAATTCGTTTCATATTCGCCTTTTTACTGGCAAATTTGCTATGGGTTCTGCATTTCAAACCCTGGTCGAATTTGAAAGAATTTGGTGCGACTTCAAAGCAAATTTGGGAAAATGCCAAAAACATGTTGACTTTTCAACATTAAAAAAAAGTAGTTCTGGGCTCCTTTCAACCTAAAAGTCTTTAATAAAGTGTATGCAGCGTTAAAAAACCATCGTTTTGGGCTTTCACGTCATTAGATTAGCATACTGTGTATGAACTGGTTTGCTGCAGCATATTTTTACATATATATATATATATATAAATTTTATTTTTTTTTGTTTTTAAAAAAAAAAATCTTGTACGTATGAACCCAAAACGACCCAAACCCAGCCCAAAAAAAATTTGATTGAATTTCGAACCCGCATCCAAAACAGAATCCGAACCAGCAACTTAGAAGTAAGTTGTTTGGTTGTTCAGACATCATATGAGCTTATCATTTCTTGTGTTTACAATTTTGACTGAGGAATTAAGCTTTGGGGAGCAACTATTTAGTGAGAAATCCTTCCTAGTCTGCTTGTTTTTCCAATAAGGTGAAGTCACTTCATTACCCTATTGAACTAGCTGAGTATTCATGTTTTGTAGATCATTTGCAGCAATACCTGGGAAAATGAAATCATTGCAAGCTTTATAGACTGCTACCAGCGATTTGCAGAGATCAACATCTTCATTGTGGAAGGACTGTGTCTTGCTAGAGATCATGCAATGCCCCCTTCCCTAGAAAAGGAATTAATAATAATAATAAAATTAATGAACAAATAAATATATTGTCAAAATTAATTACAAATATAATGAAAACTATAATAATAATAGTACAGATGCTCTCTGCTTTGCCATGTGTTTTTCTTCTCCCCAGCGTTTGGCTCTGCCATTTTCGTTCTTTTTCTTTCTTGGCTTGTTTCCTTCAAGCCCTCCTTTTCCCTTCACCCTTTTCTCCGATTGGTCCCTGGGTTTGTCTGATGTTTGTTGTCCTCCTTTTGTGTTTTTCATACTTTTGCCTCTCTTTGTGTTGTTCTTGCTCTGACCTGCTTGGCTTGGGTAGGTGCACTTTTTCCCTAATCAGTCTTGTTGTTCTCTCTTTGCTTTGGTGGTTCTTTGTTTTTTTGGGTATTTGGATTCTTTTCCTTCCCTCGACACCCTCTGTTTCTTTGATGTGCCCTTCTCTTCTAGGCCTTTGTTAGTTGTCTCCCATCGTTTTTTTTTTTGTAGTTTTGCATCTTCAGGTTTTTTGTTCTGTCTGCTATTTCGTCTTGCTTCCCCCCATTCTCTTTTATTGTTGCTTGCTTTCTCTCTGTGGCTTAATTATTGGCCTTGTATGTTTTTTAGGCCTTTTTCAAATTTGTATTTTCCTTTTTAGTTTGTAATTCTCTGCTTTACTGACTTTCATGATAAAAAAATCACTTCTATGCTTATACTCAGAAGACATATTTTATTAGTTCCTTGGTAATTAACTCTGAAAAACATATATACACACACTTAAGTATATACGCATGTTTACAAATATGTATACATGTTAGCAATTTTTAAAGTAAACATATGGGTAAACATATATATATATAGATTAAAATAATCTGTAAGGACTTTTGTTCGGTTCAAGTGGCTTTCCAAGGTAGAAAGACCTGAAATATTATAAGGATCGCTGTCTTTCTGGATGACATTCAATCTAATCTATAATAAGGCAGCTTATAGCAATTAAATCTGTAGAAAGGGATGTGCTTTGAAAGTTTGCTTTTATTATTTGTAAGATAGAAAGCTGAATAAGTTTTAATTTCGAAAAAAGATATATTAGTTATCGGTAGAAAGATGGTTTTAGACGGATTGTTAATTAGTAGGAGCTTGATTAGAAATTCTTCATTGCCTGCTTTTTGGGATCTTTAAGAAGGCTGACCTTTCTAATATAAAGATGGATGGATGGACCCAAATATTGTATTACTGGTTGTGTTCTGTTATGGGTAATTGCAGGTAGGCAGTGATCCCTTAATAAACATCATGTCAGCAATGGGATTTTCCCAGATTACAAAGGACAGTTTTTCAATTTGAATTTTTTATTTCAAAGTTTATTTGTACAAACATAATACTTTGATCTTAAGGATCAACTCCTAATATCAAGAAGCTCTGTACTTGGGCAAGGCCCTTTGTAAGATGACAAAAGGGAACACTTTGTAAACATCAGGACAAGGATTGAATGAGGGGATGCCCTCATGTAAATTCTGTAAATAGTGGTATGCAGTAGCCATTCGAATATTGTATCTTTGTGCAGGACTTATGTCTCGGGCGAGACTCGAGGTTTTCTTCTCTGTTCTTTCCTACCAGTGCCTGCTTTTAACAGAGACTAAATGTAACTCTTCTTAAACATAGTAAAAATCCTAAAGGCTTCAACCTATTACCAATCAAAAAAATAAAATAAGGATACAGATAATGGTAATAATTATAGTACTAAGAAATAAAATTAAATAAATAAATAAATTAATAGTATAATATAAATAAATAAAAGATAGATAATTAAATAATATAATGACTTTGTATAGCCATTCCATCAAAATCTAATATCTCAACGTCGCATTAAGGAAAGGATCTCATTACAAGGGTTTGATAATACAAACTCAAACTAAGATTAATAGAAGAAGAAGTGTTGTCATTGATGTCGAAATTGTGATAATTAGAAGAATCCATTTGGTAGTAAAACAACCATACAATGGCAGATTACATATGGAAGAAATGGGAATGGTTGCTAGTAATGATGGTACGAATGTTTGAAGATTAATACATGCAGATGAAGCCAATCATCGGGAGCAGCTCAGCCTGGATTTAAAATAACTAAATCATGCCTTGTATTGGAAATACTCAACATGAGTTTGAATATTGTCAAGAAAACAAATGGTGAACGGTGGATTTGAGAAATGGAATAAAAATGATTGTTGTCTATTGGTTAACAGTTTGTCTTCATTGGATTTTGGTTGATACCTTGACTTCTAATATGCCCAAGGTGGTGGAGAACAAAATGGTTAATGACATAATGGGTCAATTTAGTAATCTATCAGAGACCCCTAAATTGAAAGGTACAACTCCCTTGTGGTGCAAAGATTTGCAATGAATTTTTTCTAGTAGATTAGTTAGTTTGAGGGGTATGCTCTTAACCAAAGAGCAAGAGAGGTGTATCCAGATTGACTTCACACTTAAAGAAATCTAGGACAATTTTAAATGATGACTCACAATCTCCATAGACATGAATGTGCATGAGTCATTTTTAAGCTCATATAACATCTATTATGCAATCTATTCTATCTTCTGAATGCAAGAAACAACAATGCAAAACTATCTACCAATGCACACTACATAAGAAGAGAAAGTATGATCAACCTGACAATACGTGGATTGCCCAAGTGACTGAGATTTTACAATACCCGGATTGCTTCCTACTTAGTCGCTTTCATTAACCAAATCTCCGACTTATCACACAACAATGGAATGCGAATGAACTAACTTGTACAAAATAGGTGAAAAAAGAAAACTGTAATGAGGAAGTAAAGCTTACAACCACTGGAAAGAAAGAAAGAAAACCAAGTTTATTTGCAATCTCTTAGCTTTCATTAACAACACCTTTCATTCCAAGTACCATACAGAAACTAAGTGAATAGAAAATTCAAGATGTAGACGCAGATTCTCACACAATAGTCCCAGCTACAAGGGTTTGCCCACAAAATCAATTTGCCGATCTATTTATTCCTCAAAAAGTTACATTTATAGGCCTTAATGGGAATGGCCAGTTACATTAATGATTACTCCGTAGAGTATCTTTCAATCATTCTAATAATAGGACTGAGTGGGGGTCATCTGTTACAAAAATTTAGCCTTCAAGAAGAATGCCAAATATGGCTACAATATTAGAAATTGAGAAAGAGAAGAGGTGACACTTGTCAAAGAGAGTACCAGAGCATCAATTTTTCTTTGGGGTCACAACCTTAGCTCTGTGTTCTTTCATTGCATCAGTTACACTTGTGAGTTTGTTGACACTTGGGATGAGAATGTTATCAGCTCGAATCATCCAACAATCATGCATTTCTGTCAATTCTTCAACTTTGGAGATCTTTGATTCGAGCTTCTTCGATGCACGCCTCAGAACAAAATCCACTGCTGAAAGCTCTAGGGTCTTTGACATCTAGAAGCTTGATGGATTGGTAGCTTCTTCCACGAATGCCAGAAATTTAAATTTCATTTGTTTAATGTCTACCAATTGACCATTATTGGTGATATATGATTATGTATGCAACACCTTTAGATGTTTGAATATTTTATCCACGACTTTCTGCACTAAATCATGTACATCTTTTAGCTCATTTTTAGACCTTATTGAGCTCTCAATTATGAATTCCAGTGATTGCTTCCAATGACGCAATGGTTCTTGGCCTATTTTGAGAATCCCATGGGTCATGGCAACATTAGTTTTCATATCAATTACCTCTTGCAACAAGGCTAACTGCTATGTCAAACCCTCTAATGCTTTGTGCATTGAGGTTTGATGACTGGACATTGCTTCTCCTTTAACTTGTTGGTATCTAGTAGTAGGTTTCCAAGGTTCTCAATGAGAGGGGGACCTTGGGCCTTCATTTGATCAATCCAGGCACGACCAATTTGACCAAATTGCCTCTCCTACTGTAGCTTTAGTAGCAGATTTTTGTTGTCCTCTGCACTTGGATCAAATGTGCTTGTAGAGGTGCTTCCAAGTGTAGCCTTGATGTACTCCATCAATTCCTTATTTGAGGCTTTCAGTACCTCTTTATCTGCCATTAGTTCTTCCAGTTTATCCTCGATCTTCTCATTTGTTGATTTCCAGATGTTGACCATAGAATCATGCACTAGAATGCCTATGTCAACAATTCTAATATGGAAATCACTTGTGGTCAGCTCATGAAGCTTTCCCTCCTGAGGTTCTGCAACCTCTACTAGCATATGACCTGTAGAAGAATCAGTGACCAAAGCCGCTATAGTCTTCTACTTCTTTGCCTTCTTTGATGCTGGTTGAGCTGAAATTGCTTGCATAATGAGGTCCTTGGATGGGGCAGCTTTTTCACATCTTCATTTCTTCTGATCAATAGTCTCTTCCAACCATGACTCAGTTGTAAGGACATTGATTGCTGACTGTAGGGCTATAAGATCGAAGAGCTTCCTTGCTACTGGGGGTGTCTCCTTACTCTGGGTGATAGTAGGAAAAGTAGCTACCTTGCTAAGAGGGCTGGAGTGTGACCTTGCTAAGATGCCTCTTGTTCTTGACCATCTAGGGGATTGTTGTTACCATCCAAGCTGATGACTTGCACAAGGGAGGAGGGCTTAGCCACTGACTTCTCTTGTGCCTTCTCTTTGTTCTTCTCATCATCACCAACCTTTCTTGTGTTTGGTAGAGGTCCTCCTCCATAAGTTGGAGTAATTTGGATATTCTTTTCGGGAGGTTGGTCTACTCCTCCATCGACAGACTGTGTTGGATCGACTGATGTTGAAGTAGCAACAGTTGTGGCTATAGCAGTAGTTGATTGAGCTGTTCCAAAAGCTACTCTACTAGTAGAACTTGCACCTCCAGTTCTTTTCTTTCTCGCTCTGGTCCATTCCACCCACTTGTCCGTCCTTTTGATGATTCCATGCATCAAGACTTCCATTGTGTTGACAGGAGGACCTTCAAGTGGAGTTGACACAATTGGGATCTTCTTGACTTGCTCATAGGTTGAGGGATTCATGTAGGAGCCATTATCTGAAAGATTAGAAACATCAACAGTATCATTATACAATTTAATTTCATTTAATGTTAGCCTGGACCAATACCTCTCCCTGGTTTGGTACTCATCATAGCATCTGACCCAATAGTCTTCAATATCAGGGACATGCCTTTGAAATGACCTATCCAAGCTTCAAATGACCTCTCACAAAGTTTATTGGGTCATATTGAGGCCTTATTCCCTCATAATTAGTCAGTTTAATCTCACTCTAAAAGCTTTTATCTAGATTCCGAGCATTAGATCTAGAAGCACAGGAATAAGGTCCTACCACTATTGGGAAGGAAATCCTGGCTATCTTCTTCACATTGGAACAAAAGGTTTTCATCTCGAGTAGTTGTCTAAATATTTCAACAAGAACGACCTTGTCCTCTGGATACCTGGGAAGTCTTTTGGGAAAACCGTCAAATGCACCAATCCTCTAGTAGGAGAAATATGGGAATTGGATGAAACAACATTTGAATTGGCTCAAAGTTGATATAGCCTCAGGTGAAAACTTGCGCTCAGGGCAACCTTGCACTTCCTGACACAACCTTATTGTAAAGGCATCATTAGCCTTTACGTATTCTTCAAATATCCTTTGCAGATATAGGTGGGGATAGAACTCATACAACTTCGTATTTTCATCAATCTTCGATATTGGGAAGACCCCGCTAGAGGTGATGTGTGGCTAAGGCATATATCAAGTATGAGGATGTATAAAACTGTGTGAATGCTTTAGTCGAACTTAGCCAAGAAGCAAGCTCTTCACATATGATCTGAGCTCAATTGATCTGCTGTCTGTCAACACATATGGCATGTACCAAGAAGAAGTGATGTTCGATGAGATCCAAGATTTCCTCCCTTCCTTTCAATCTTAGAAATAGTGCCAAGATGTCCACAATCTCTCTTTTTAAATTGGTTTTGAAAAGAGTCTTTGACATTTTACTCTTTTTGGAATGAGGTGTCTAGAACCAAGTTCTTTGCATGTCTTCTCTTCTCAGAGTCTTCTTTTCATTGAACATCAATCTAGACGACGAGAAGTCGATGTCACAGTATTCCTCTTTTATTGGAATGCCAAATGCAGATTGCATCAATGCTTTGTTTATACATAGCAGAATGGACTAATCAGGTAGCAATATTTGCTTTGTCTCCGGATTGTATCTTTCGATACATTCCTTTACAAGTTCTGGCACTTGCACGGCCATGGGGAATCCGACAGCTTCAACTAGCCTACTTTCCTTTAATTTTTGGGTTATTGGGTGAATCGGCTGAGAGTTGAGCCTTTTGTGCACATCACCTAAATCATAAAATTTGAACGAGGTATCTGAGAAGTTCTTCTATTCACTTTCCAAACCAATTAGATGATCATACCCCGCTACTTTGATTGCCATTAGTTTACAATTTCATAAAGGGGACAAACTGCTCGATAAATAGCCGTTAAAACTATGGAGAATTATGTTTGGGAAAAGTCCAATCATATAGATGCGGGAATCCGAATGTTGGTGCCACACAAATGAAATAAATCACAACCAATGGCCGTAACAGTAGGATTTGTAATAAATTTGATGGTTAACGGCTATTTAAAACTTTCCACTTCCACCCATATGAAGATTCATAAATTCAATGATCATATCATTTATGTAAATTTCATATAGTAGCGAGATTGGCCAGTTATCGAATTAGTTGAATTTGGCTTGATGGAAACTCCCTTCTTTACTTTAGGATCTAGAACAAGGGTTCTCATCAGAACTTCCTATGTGCGGGGAAGGAGATCTTAGACTTATCTTTCTGCAAGCTTGCCTTCTCCTTTGATTCGGGATCCTAGCACCAACAATACTCCTTTGACACCTTTTGCACTTTATTTCCCTCTTTTCTGCACAAGGCTTTCTTTCTTAATTTTACAGCTTAATTTGGGGAAGTTGCAGAATGGATTCTTTACCTTGATCACAAATACTTGATTTCCTTTGTATCAAGGGCAAAGACTTGCAATTGACTTTACCAGAAGCATCTTTCTGGCTTCTTCGTAGAATATCCTCGTATGTAGTTCGTAGAATTGTTTTCCTCCTTGTCCTCTAGAAAGGAAGCCTTGAATGTTTCTATTAGACAGAAAGGCACCATTGAGACCTTTGCTTTCCGAAGAGAGAAGCATTTTGAAACATTTTCCTTTGCCTTGGCCATTTTTCCTTATATACTTAGAACGAATTGCTAACCGTGGATTCATCATTTAGTGATGCGTGTCAAGGGCCCAGATTAACTTCTTTATAACACTGCGCTTGAGTCCCACTTAACACATGAAATCTTCTGAATGGAGCACGGGTCGTCTTAGCTTCGAAAACACATTAGAAATTTTTCACTTCCAGAGGATGAGCAGCTGAAAACATGAAGTTTTGTCTTTCTGCATAGAACTGAATTCTGACTTCAGATCTTCAATTTGAGAGTTTCTTAGCTTCATATCTTTGCTTCTCTTGGTCTTTTATCATGAATCGATGAGACATATATTTGCAAATGCCATTGTTACTCTGTTCTTCGAATTCTTGCTTAATGAAGTTCGCCAAAGATGGATAACCAGCGGAAAGGGTTGGAATCCATAGGAAACATGCTCACTTGAGGTAGTAACACAGTTGTAGAACAAATAGGACTTTCTTCTCATCGGGAACACGCTCAGACAACAACCTGGCTAAACCTAGATCATCTAAGACCTTAATGCAGTGGAATGACAAGAATCCCACATGGAGTTGTAAGGGGAAGTGGAGCAGGGAAAACTCTGAAAAGACACAAAGGGAAAGCCTTAGGATGCTTGATGAGAAGAGAGCCACCTAGGCACTATCTAGACAAGAAACTAAACATAATTGCAATGAAAACACATCAAGCTAGAAGCTCAAAAAAGGATGGACTGAAAGTCTGGCAACAATTGGCTCTGACTGGGGACTTAGGCATGCAAATGCCTGAGAAGGGACCTAGCATCTTTGGTTTCACACACTAGAATTGCAAACTAAAAGGGAGCAACCACTAAGCTAAGCACACAATATAAAGGGAAAACTAGAGTAAGAAAGTAAGAAACAAAACAAGGAATACAATAGAGAGGAGAACCTACCTAAACTAATTCTAACTGGAGGTGTTACCTGCTCTCAATTGTGGATCTGATAAAACTTAAGGTCCTAGCCATTGAAGGAAAATGGCAGAACCTCTCCAGTAGGATAGGCCAAAATAAAAGAATTATTCTGATTCACCTGCACAATTTTGAAAGGGCCTTTCCAAAGAGAATCAAGCTTATGGTGCATACCTTTGGGTTCATGCCTTTTATCCCATAACAAGACCAGATTGTCTTTCATACACTTTCTCGGCCTTGCTTTCTTGTCAAAGAAGCTCTTCACACGCTTCTGATCTTCGGTGATATGATCAGCCAATTTATCAATCTCTTCCTCCAGCTTGGTTAAGTGCAAAATTCACTTTTCGAGACCATTCTGGAATACGGATCCTCAATCACTTGCTGCAACTTGCAAACAGGTAATTCTAGTAGAAGTGGAAAGCTAGCCTCAATTCCATAAACTAACTCAAATGGTGAAATACCAATGGCCTTCTTAGATGTTATCCTATCTGCCTAGAGAGCTTCATGTAGCTTCTTGTGCCAATCCTTCTGATTATCATAGACAAGCTTTTTCATAATATTGATCAAATTTTTGTTGCTTGATTCTGCCTGGCCATTTCCTTGGGGGAAATTGTTTGAAGAATGACTTAGATGGATACTGTTGTCGTAGCAAAATTCCACAATCTCCATTGAAGAAAAGTATGTAGCATTGTCCATGACTAGCTTCAATGGGACACCAAATCTCACAAGGATGTTTTCTTTGATAAATTGATAGACGCGTTCAGACGTGGTCCTCTTGGTAGATTTTGCTTCCACCCACTTAGTAAAGTAGTCTATAGCAGTTATAATGTATAAATGACCAGTAGAGGAGGAGGGATTGATTGGATCAATAAAGTCGATTCCCTACTGTTGAAAGGGGCCTTCTATCACTACTGGCTTCAATGGTAAGGCAACCAATTGAGGTTTACTAGAAAACATCTTACACTTGTCACATTGGGCTACCCACGTGTAGGCATCTTTGAGCATACCAGGCCAATAATAGCACTGCCTTAGAATTTTAAAAGTTGTACTGTAGAAGAGAAGTGCTCACCACAAGCTTCATTATGAAATGCTTGGAGAAACCTCTCTTGCTGAGGCTTATCCGCACACCTCAAGAAGGTGCCATCAATTCCCCTTTTATACAATTGATCATTGTAAATAACATACTTGGTTGACTTAGTCCTAAGATCTCTTCTCTGCTTGTATGTCAATCCATCAGGGCATTCTCCGTAGGTAAGGAAGTAAGCAATATTTGAAAACCAAGGATCTTGGAGGCTTACCATTAAAACTCGAGTTTTCTTCTTCTTTGCTTGGCTCTCGGTTTTTTGCAATTGTTTTGCACAAGCCATTTCCTCGGACCAGTTTTGTTGGTGTAATGCCCTACTAGGGAATGCAAAAGAAATTAACCTAAAGTTTCATTAAGTTTACCAAACATATTAAAAAAAGAAGAAGATGATAAAAATAAGAGATATTATAGTGGAAGCAATAACTAATATACATATAACAATCCATAAACAGTTTGCATCTCTTAAGGGTTTTGTGACGTTGAATCACATTCATAAGTTTTATTAATACTAAATCCGATACATAACAATTCCACATCATAGAATAACTACAAGTACAAATCCAATTAAATAATATACAATTATATAAGATTCCACTTAGCAAAATCAGAATGCATAAGCATTTGTTGTACAAGTCACAGGGTATGAGAAACTCAAAGAATATACATCATGAATAAAATACATCATCTCATAAGATCTCTGAAAATCAAATACAGTGCAACAGAGTATAACCATCCATCAGAAAACACAAGATCAGAATGAAAGGAATTATTGCACAAGGACATCCAACTGTCAGATCTAAATGGTATAAGAAAAAATACTACCACTCGTCCTAAATGGCTCACTCCCACCACGTTGAGGAGATAGTCTTAAGTCCCAAACGGATAACAATCCCAAAAGTCATAACCAACACCTAGGTCAAGGAAAACTTGACAGTAATCTATCTCAAAGGTAGGCAAATGACATCTAATCCCAGAGGCAACAAAGACATGTAGGAAAAATCTACTATGTAAGTGGGCAAGTATTATTGCATGAGTCAATTCTAACGTTACCCTGGCAGCCTCTCTGGAGTCCGACCCCCTACTGAATATATGTGGCATCAGTATCCCTTCGTATAGATAAGGCGTACTAATGAGGCAAGGTCACAACCAAGCATCCTCTCTACTCCCATCCTAACCTGTACTAGCACTCAAGGCATGGGCGATAAAAAACATTGACTGTTATTAATTCATTTTAAACCCATTAATGAAATGTTATCATTTATTAAAACAACCTACAATGGGTTACCTAGGTAGCCTCTTTAGGGCTCCGGCCTCCATTGTAAGCCACTTCCTAACAAACATAAAGACAACCTACCCTAAGCTCAAAATAGTAGAAAGTCTCATAAGATCACAATAATACACATTAGTTCTTATACAAGCAATTGGAAAGCACCAGACTATAGTTGATTGAACCTCATAGATTTCACCAAGAAAATCACCATATAACTATTGATCTATAACTCAAAGGTCATATCACAAAATCATGACATCACATAAACATCACGAAACAATAACTCCCAAGCCTTTGGTAAACATCCAAAACTAGTCAACACACTAAGTCAACCCCAAACCCAACACAAAGTAAAACCTACATCACATCAAGTGTAGTTTCATAATTTTGTTTGGTTTTGAGAACATAAGATTTTAATTTAAAACAGAGTTCCAGTGTACATTTTTTTTTCAAGTATTAGATTTTCTAAAGTTTTCAACTCCACAAGAACCTCAAACACAACAAAACCCTATTTTTATATAAAAATGAACTATTGCATAATAAAATCCAAACTTCATTAAAATTATTTTCTCAATTAAAATTGATGTATATTTCAAATTTACTAAACTATACAATCAAATATATTAATAAATATTATTATATTCAAATAATAATTACTAAAATATAATAATAATTACTAATCAATTATTAACAAATAATATTATTTAATTTATTACTAATTTACAATTACTAAAATTAATAATATAATAACTATTATTTAATATTAATAATAATATTAATTACTAATTAAAAATTATATTTAAACTTTTTTATTAAATACAAAAGTTAATAAACTAAAAAAGTAAATCGAAATGCAAATTGTTTTTAGCATTTAAGGGCCCGTTGACCGACATAGTATTGTTGCGGCAATGCCGTTGTTGCAGCAGCAACAACGTACTGCCTTACGACACTACTTGGTGCTACGGTAGCAACAAGCTATCGTGCGACTTGTTGTGTGCAGCCACGGGTGGGTGGGGAGTTGGTGGCCCCACCCCCCTTCAAAACCCCCTTTTTTTAATATTGGTTTTTTTTTAATAAAAGCAATCAATACAAAGCCCAAAACATTACTCAACATTTTTATATGATAGTATAATTATCACTGTGGTAATTATATTATTAATATGTATATATTTAATAAATTTACATAATAGATATGATAGGAAAAATACAAACAACCAATCAAATTTTGTATATAAAATTTTGATTTCTTTTTCAAACCCTACCCGAATTGTAATTTTCTAAATCCATCCCCATTTCCAAAATGAGAATACTCAGGCAAGGGTTTCAAATTGATTTAATTCACAAACAATTCAATAACAAAAATCAATTTTTCTCAAACAAGGGTTTCAACCCAAATTAAATTCTGAAAATAGACATTCAAACACGGAAAATATAGAGAGATTTCAAAGAGGAAATTACTGTGCAAACCTCAGCAAGATCCTACCTTGATTTGATGCTAATCGATCGGATGCTCAAAGCTCGTAAGAAAATTCCCGTCCCTTTCGAAAACCCTCTTTGTCGTCAATTGGCTCCTTCAAACCCTTGTGTGGAGAAATGAGCTCTAATTTCTTAATAAAGAGCTTTCTCCCTTTAGGGTTTCAGTTTTGCAATCACATGAAACCTTTTTCTTTATTATTTTATTTTATTTTAATTTCATGTGCAAACTTTTTGCATTTAAATTAAAATAAACTTTATTAAATTTATTCTCTTTTATTAGATCACGAGATGTCTTTAATAAAATATTTATTAATTTAACTAATAATAATATTTAGAGTTTATAATAATTTATTGGGTTTCAAATAGAAATGCACATTTAGTATAATTAATGAAACAACAGTATTTTTATTTCATGATAGAACATGTCACATTCAAAACAAAAGCGAATGCATCAACTAACAATACGCACATATAATAGGAGGCAAAATATTCAATTTGAACCTAGTAAGGAGAGATCGCGAGCCTACTCTTTCAAACTTGTGATGAGAGAACTTCACAGTGTATGCCAAGGAAAGCTTGAGATGATACTTTCCTTCAGATAATGGTTAATAGTTGTTTGTAAGTTCCACTCATCTATGTGAGCCAACATGACTGTTACCATGAAGGAAAGATGCTTGATTTGCGACTTCTGGTTAATGCAGTAATGTTACCTCTATTTATCTTTCCCACACACCCAACTCTTGCAAAACTATACTTTGAATCCTATTCATTCTACCAGATCATATCATTAACCAAAATCCCACTCATGAATTTCCAAAGTGGTAATCATTTTTCTTATTCAGAAACACTGAAGGTATCAACTCCTAACTCTTGATATCGTTGGAAGGTTTTATTATGAATGCTTTATTGAAATGGTTATCTCCCAATGGCTTCTTATTCCCTTCTTGCAGATTGCATTTGTGAGTTCCCTCTGCGGTTCCAATGGAAAACATATATCATTGACTGGGGCTACGTCCAATCTTCAACATTCACAGGGATGGTTGTTCCCTTAGTTGTCTCAGGACAGATTCATTCTCTGCAAAAAGTCTCGAATACTCTTCATGCCTCCTCCTAGAGTGCTACCATAAGTAGTTGTGTCCAAGACCAGACGGTAAGAGTTATGACCAGCATGGGTAGGGACCAATTCAAGGTAATTGGCAAGTGTTCATCCACAACATAAGTTGCCAGCCAAAGTAACGTTCGTCCACCTCAGAGGAAAAGTGCAAATACTCAAACACATGTCGCCAAACAGGGGAATAAACATGAAATGTGTAAAATAATGTTTGAGTTGATTCCACAACATGTCATCCGTCACCAATTGTTGTAGCCACTGGGATGATGGAATAGGTTAGGCGGGCCCATGATCTCAGTCAAGGGAAGGGGACATGGTTATCCTCCCTTCTCAAGATCGCTTGTCCTCGAGCAATCGAAGTGCTTGGTGCTGAATAATCTGCTCACCTTCCCATGTAGCATCCTCTAAGGGCAAGTCCTTCCATTTAATCAAGTATTCCCTAATAGTCTGACTCCTTAATTGCCTTTCCCTAGTGTCGAGCACTTCAGTAGGTACCAACTTCAACTTTTCTTCCTCATCCAGTAGAGGTAATCTGGTGAGACACTAACATACTGCCCCAATAACATTAAGAATCCGACTATTTGATGGCAGTTCCAACTCATACGTTGCTTCTCCAATTTTCCTTATCACCTTGTAGGGTCCATAAAATTTAGGTCTGAGTTTCTTGGACTCACTCTTTGTAATAACCCTCCTCAAATCTGCCCTCAAAAATGCTGATGAAAGCTCAAGGAATTTCATCAAACAATTCACATGCAAGGGACGTATGACTGATATAGTATTTCAGCTAGCTTCAATTGACCTTTTTACAATTTGCATCAATGAAAATCTTGTGCTAGAAGACTACAATGGATTACACAAATGACCTAACATGAGTGTGCTACTAAATTTGACAATATTCAGTGTATATATATGATCTAAGCATGAGAAATGAACACCTACAGCCAACTGGCATTTTTACAAACAGTTGGTATGCAAACTAACTAGCTGATAAATAATGATATTAAATTGCTTAAATGACACCAACAACTATTATCTTCTTAATTGCAATGAAAATTACAATGCTCATGAAATATGGCCAAGACTTTGGCATTTACATGGATTACAAAATGATAATGCTGGTATAATGCACACTTACAGCTGAAAGCTTATAACACTCTAAAAACAATACTAACAAAAGAACTTGGTTGTAGATGGCTGAAATAATTTCCTTCTATGCTGCCCCTTCTGCTTTTCTTTTTTCGAACTGCTTTTTCAGCCTGCTTTTTCATACCCGCTTTTTCAGCCTGCTTTTTCGGTTCCGCTTTTTGAACTGCTTCTACAGATTGCTTTTTCTGCCTGCTTTTTTGGTTCCGCTTTTTTCGGGCTGCTTTTTCGTATCTGCTTTTTTCAGACTGCTACCATGTTGAATCTCAAGACCATATCTTTCAATGGCGTCAAGATTTTCAGCTTGAAGGGATTTCGTCCTTCAAACTATTGAGATATAATCTCCAGAAAATTCTCCAATTTCTTTGATATTTCCAAGCCTACCTAAAAGAAGCTCTTCCATTTCTTTTATAGTGTTCTCACAAGGGCTCAATCTTTCGTTTTCTCAATGTGGGATTGTTACAAGATTCAAGAAGAGTTGACAGATTAATGGATTTCCGGATGATTCATTGATAAACAGAGGAACAAATGTGTTCCTTATAAAGAATTACAAGGACGTTGTTTCTAAAAAAAACAACGTAGATTGAAGACGGAATTAGAAACAAAACTAGAGACAGGATAGGAAACATTCCTATTTGGACTGAAGAAAAAAGAGACGGGATAGGAAACATTCCTATCTAGACTGAAAGACGGACTACAGATAAGTAGTTGACTATTATAGAAAGTATAAGATATTATCTTAATACCCTCCCTTAATGGTCAACGTACGGATGTCGGAACATTCTGTGGTAACTGAGACCCTCCCTGGATCTACAGAATGCTGAAACCAAGAAGCTTTGCCAGAAGAGTGCTATGACTCAAAATAAGTTGCATTTACAAAACTTCGTTTTTGTGGAAAAAACGGTAAAACCCAGAATCTCACACAACCTTGCGTATTACAGACAACTTGAAATGATTTTTGAGGAGAAAATCAACAAACCCAGAATCTCACACAACCTTGCGTATTACAGACAACTTGAAATGATTTTTGAGGAGAAAATCAACAAACCCATAAAAATAGAAACAGATTCAGAAGGCGAAAAATGCAGCTTCGCCTTGATTAGGAAACAGAGAAGTCGGATGCTGCTTAACACCCAGAACAAGTTGATCGGTGTTTCGATATTCAAAGATTGCGATGATGCTCTGCTTCCAGGTTCCATAATTGCGACCATTGAATTTGGAATTATGTTCGAGTAGAATATTTGTCAGAGATGCCATGGCATGTTTTTCAATGAAAAACTGTGAAAATCTGTGAAGGCACGTTCTTCGAGGCAAAAAAATGAAAGACCCAAAAGAATCAGAGAATGACCTAGAAGAGAGCTCGAAAAACCCAGAAGGAATCTGTTGTCGTTTTTTAGATCTGTTGGCTAAAAAATCAAGGCACAAAAATCTAGGCACCCAGAATAAACGAACGACAACCCAATTGAGTTCTCAAAAAACCCACCAAGAATCTGCAAACAAAATATTTTTTCAACCCCAAAAATTAGGGTTTCGAAAAAAAACGGCCCTGGTTGAAAAAGGCTTGAAAAAACTTCAGATTTCTTGATAAAAATGGCAGATTTTTTTTTCAAGGATCGATGTGCATGGATGAATGGGGCTAGAGTGTGTTGAACAAACACAGGCAAACTCGAGTTCGGGAATTTCTCTAGGCCAAAAACCCTAAGCGGGTTTTAGAGAAATTCAACAGAAATAATTTTGAAAAAATTTAAACAAATAATTTCACGAAGAAATTATAAATTTTTTCAAAAAAATTTAAGTAATAGCTCTGATACCATGTTACAAGATTCAAGAAGAGTTGACAGATTAACGGATTTCCGAATGATTCATTGATAAATAGAGGAACAAATGTGTTCCTTATAAAGAATTACAAGGACGTTGTTTCTAAAAGAAACAACGTAGACTGAAGACGGAATTAGAAACAAAACTAGAGACAGGATAGGAAACATTCCTATTTGGACTGAAGAAAAAAGAGACGGGATAGGAAACATTCCTATCTAGACTGAAAGACGGACTACAGACAAGTAGTTGACTATTATAGAAAGTATAAGATATTATCTTAATAGGGATAAAACATCACTCCCTTTTATGTAACTTATGTCTCCAATGTGTTATAAAATAAAGGGGACTCTTTTAATTTAATTATTTCCCACAAACTATAGTCTATGCATTAATAAAGTTAAATATTTAAATTTAACTTTATAAAATAGCTTTATCAATGCATAACAAATCTTATCAATGATAAACAAGTCTTCTTGCCTATTTTAAACAATTACCATCGACATACCGCTGCCACTGGATGTCCGACCATATCCAAGATGACTTACTATAAATAGTAAGTATGCCCAAAGTTGCCTCAAAACCCCTCAGAAAGACCTGCAACTGAAACTATCTAGGCCAAATGGCCTCTAAGTCCCTTTAATGGCCTGGTTAGCCTACGGGACAGTGGGGAAATAGGCTAACGACAACATCATGCTATGAATGCTAAAACGGGGACATTACAGTCTGCCCTTCCCAAAATTGCTTGTCCCCAAGCAATGGTCGAACAACAACCCAATCAATCCACCTGGATCCCAAATGTAGTCATGAACTATACTGCTGTCAGTCAATATACCTTTGAAAATTAACCAAGAGGAATCCATAATCAAATTGACAATTACAGCTCAACCAAACTCCAAAATCACAACTGCCACAGTCAGAAACCCACAAGATACAAACTCTTAGAACATCAGAACCCAAGTAAAGTGGACAAATCAAGCCGCCAACACAGTAAATACCATCAATGCATCCCACTGGCCTATACGGAATGTATAATCCAACTCTGCAAGAATGGTGAACGCTCCCGAATGAAACTGCACCAAATATGGAGAATCCACACACTGCACAACTCCTGCAGTCAACACAACTCTGCAGATCACCGGCCACTATCTCATAACCATAACTCCCATGCACCGCTGATGGTGAAAAGACATCACAAGATAAACAACAAGAAATGGAACCCAAACCAAATTTGCCTACCATCAACTTCTCAACACAAGGATCAAATGCTAACTGATGTACATACCCTGTAGTATAATGCTGATAAACAGAACCAACCTTAGTCAACAGCTCACCATGAACAAGTGATACAACCCACTGTGACTGATCACCAGTTAAGTCAGGAGATGTCATAGCCAAAGGCGTAGAATCAATAACAACAACCGCTGAAGCATCACTCCCAAACTCCTGCTCTAAGTCATGTATTATCAAGCTATCAACCGCAGAACCTATCGCCATGTCATGCCCATCACAACTCTCATCCCGAGGCGTCAAACCGTCCCATAACTGATGACAAGCACTAGGAACCAAAGTACATCTCTGTATCATCATCTCATCAACATGGTCATCAAAGGTAAATTGATTAGCATACCTCACAGTGTAATGCTGATAGAATGTGCCAATCTTAGTCAATGGCTCAGACTGCAACCCAGATGAAACTAACTGCAATCGATCACTAACGAAGCTGGAACTGACTACTACCTCCGAAGACATCGCCAAGGGAGTAGTATCACTAGCAGGAACCATGCCAACTGCCGGCTCACCAATATCACACATGATCTTTGATACAACATCTCTAGTCTTCGTGCCACCAGTGCTAGAGGCCATCACCATGTCAGGCATACCACAACAATCTGCTGCAGCACCCAACTCAACTGAACCTGACTCTAGTGAGAATGAACCCGATATGCCAATGCTAGTATCAAGGATGGATGCATCCCCATCTCCACTGTCTCTGACAATCTCGACCATGGACATCCTCGGATCACCAGACAGCACAACTTGTGACTGTACAGATTCTGGTAAAGATTGAAGTCGTTCCAACTCCACGGTCACCTCAGCTAAATGAAACTGTGACTCCTCGAAAGCCAACTGTGTACTCTCAAGAAACTCAGAAGTCATCTCGAGCTGCTGAGTAAGCTCACTCACCTCATCTTCCTTGACCAATAATGCGTCATATACTGTACTGCCCCACTCCATAAGATAATCTCTGTCGGCTACCGACTTCATATAATTCTGTCTCAGAATTCGGATAGCCTCCCATAAAGAGTGGATCTCTATCAAAGAAAGATAACTGCCTCCCTGCTCATCACTAGTAGGAGAACCCCATCCATAAACTGCTAACAACTGGCGAGCAGCATCAAAATGTTTGCACGCAATAGCAATGTCTCGCTTGCCAACTCTCAGCTGACTAGACACATGATTGTGCCGATTGGTCGAACTCCTATACTCTATCCCTGGTACACTGTCCAAAGGAGTAACCTCAGAATAGCTATCATCTGTAATACTTAGATCTTGGGACTCTCCTGTAAACTCTGTCATCTCTGAGAAATCATCAACATGTTACCTGACTGTAAAAGAAAACTGAGTCCCTACTATATGCGCTAACTCCCGAACTGAGCTCACCTCAAGACAAAGCTCGTCCACATGTCTCTCAGAATCCTGGAGAGCCAACTGAATACACACCAAGGAATTCCAAGTATCCTCCAGCTCATGAGAAAGCCGGTCAACCTCCTCCTCCTCCTTCTTCAATGCATCTAAATAGATGCCTGCAAGATTAAGGAGATGATCGCGATCTGAAAGTAAGTGTATGTAACTTACCTTCATTGCCTCCATGCCTTCCTTGATCTGCTGTAAGTCGTCACAAGAAGAACCTGTTGTGACTCCTTTCTATCTTTCTTGCAGTTGAATCATCCAAATGTGATTCTCAATCAATCCATACATCCTATCATGATCAGATAAAGCTGCAACAATATCCTTGTCCCCTGTCTTCAGCTGGCTTGCCAAACCAAGTGAAGAGCTACTAGTCTCTATCTCATGTGAAGAAGCATCCAACTGTGCTTGATACTCATTTTTTGCAAAGTCCTGAATGCTCACTTTCTGATCAACTGTACTATCCTCAAACAGGACAATATCCTCAACTGCTGTAACTTCATCCAGCCCAACTGTACTGGAATCACTATTTGAGTTAATCACACAATCCGGTGTACTTGTGATATCACCTTCTAATACTACTGGCTCAACCTGCACAACATCTGTAACTCCTTCTACCTGTGAAGATGATGCAGATAAACCATTACCTGAAGATGTGCTAATGTCTCCTTGTATCGAATCAGTATGTCTGTTAAACTCCTCATACAAGTTTCTGCCTGTCATAGGTAAGGTACGATCCTTAGGCCTATCAAAATGTTCAATCAGTCTCTCCTTAAACTCCACATATGAGGTAATGTGTGCATGACCCATAGTAACCATACCATGATGCCACCACTTGTGTGCTAACCCATCTAGGTGAATTGCTGCATATTTAATAGTTTCTTCCTCAGGCATAGGGTTTATTTGAAAATATGTGTCAAGATTTTGAACCCAAGCTCTTGCTGTAGACTTCCCCGAGCCATCATAATATGGTAACTGAAGTTTCCCTACTTTCTTCCGTAGCTCATAGCTCTGGTTTCTGTCATGTCCACGTGGCATATGCTTCATCCGCACATCTATATACTCCCTAAAGGTAATTGCAGCAATAAAATCTGGACCTTCGGCTTCCCAATCTCTCCTTAGCTAGTTCTGTATATCAGTGATCTGGGGCTCTGGTACAGGCTGCTCTGGAGCTCTAGGAGGAAATGTGGTAATCATGGGCCTCGAACTCACTGTCCTAGCTTGCTGGGTGCATGACCGAAATTGTTCCCAACTTGTTCACCTCCATTATGTGTCCCATCCTGATTATTACCATTCTGATTATTTCCTCCACCCACATTAGCATTAAACCCCATTTGACAAGCCATCATCTGCATCATAAGCTCAAATCTCTGACTCTGTTCCTGTGCTCTTTGCTCTGCTGATCGCTGTCCCTGTACTAAGGTGTATAATAATTGTAAGAATCTTTCCTTTCCCTGATCTGGACCGGCATTCATTTTGTCAAACATTTCTCTCTCTCTGACTATTCCAAATTCCCTATAAGATCTCCACAGGATGGCAGGACTTATAGCTCTGATACCACTGTAATAACCCTCCTCAAATCTGCTCTCAAAAATGCTGATGAAAGCTCAAGGAATTTCATCAAACAATTCACATGCAAGGGACGTATGACTGATATAGTATTTCAGCTAGCTTCAATTGACCTTTTTACAATTTGCATCAATGAAAATCTTGTGCTAGAAGACTATAATGGACTACACAAATGATCTAACATGAGTGTGCTACTAAATTTGACAATATTCAGTTTATATATATGATCTAAGCATGAGAAATGAACACCTACAGCCAACTGACATTTTTACAAACAGTTGGTATGCAAACTAACTAGCTGATAAATAATGATATTAAATTGCTTAAATGACACCAGCAACTATTATCTTCTTAATTGCAATGAAAATTACAATGCTCATGAAATATGGCCAAGACTTTGGCATTTACATGGATTACAAAATGATAATGTTGGTATAATGCACACTTACAACTAAAAGCTTATAACACCCTAAAAACAATATTAACAAAAGAACCTAGTTGTAGATGGCTGAAATAATTTCCTTCTATGCTGCCCCTTCTGCTTTGCTTTTTTTGAATTGCTTTTTCGGCCTGCTTTTTCGTACCCGCTTTTTCAGCCTACTTTTTCGGTTCCGCTTTTTGAACTGCTTTTACGGATTGCTTTTTCCGCCTGCTTTTTCGGTTCCGCTTTTTTCGCGCTGCTTTTTCGGTTCTGCTTTTTTCAGACTGCTACCATGTTGGATCTCAAGACCATATCTTTCAATGGCGTCAAGATTTTCAAGTTGAAGGGATTTCGTCTTTCAAACTATTGAGATATAATCTCCAGAAAATTCTCCAATTTCTTTGATATTTCCAAGCCTACCTAAAAGAAGCTCTTCCATTTCTTTTATAGTGTTCTCACAAGGGCTCAATCCTTCGATTTCTCAATGTGAGATAAAACATCACTCCCTTTTACGTAACTTATGTCTCCAATGTGTTATAAAATAAAGGGGACTCTTTTAATTTAAATATTTCCCACAAACTATAATCTATGCATTAATAAAGTTAAATATTTAAATTTAACTTTATAAAATAGCTTTATCAATGCTTAACAAATCTTATCAATGATAAACAAGTCTTCTTGCCGATTTTAAACAATTACCATCGACATACCGTTGCCACTGGATGTCCGACCATATCGAAGATGACTTACTATAAATAGTAAGTATGCACAAAGTTGCCTCAAAACCCCTCAGAAAGACCTGCAACTGAAACTATCTAGGCCAAATCGGCTCTAAGTCCCTTTAATGTCCTGGTTAGCCTACGGGACAGTGGGGAAATAGGCTAACGACAACATCATGCTATGAATGCTAAAAAGGGGACATTACACTCTTCTTCAATAACCTCTATGTGTAGGGTTGGAATTGTAAAAGTACCATCTCCCCAACAGCTCAAAAACTCTTTTTTTGGTGTCGATCTGCATAAATCTTTTGTTGATTTTGAACTCGCTGCATATTCTCTTTAAGAGTGGATGCAATATTTTGCTGTCCCTGCAACCCATCTTTGGCCAATGGTGTTTGACTATCTGACAAAGCTAGACCCACAAAAAAGAATGGTTTGTACCCATAAAGTTCTATGAAAGGCGGCATGCCAATGGTTGTATGATAAGAGGAATTGTAGTAGTATCCGCCCAAATACAACCATTTGACCTACACTCTATGCTCTCTAGAAATATAATTATGGAGGTACCCTTCTATCCACTTATTCGCTATCTTTGTCCATTTGGGGTGGTAACTAGTGCTGGGTGTCAGCGAAGTCCCTGCAAGTCTGAAAAGTCCCTGCCAAGACATGCCAAGGAACTTACTGCCCTTGTCACCGACAATGGTCTTGGGTAGACCATGTAGTCAAAAGACTTCTCTGAAGAACAATGCTGCTACCTGTGACGCTGTCCAATCAACTGCAACTGGAAAGAAATGAGTGTACTTCTTAAATTTGTCTACCACCACAAAAATGATGTCTTTGCTTTGAACTTTCAGAAGTCCTTGATAAAATCCATGGATATACTTTTTCACTTGTGCTCAGGAATCGATAGGGGTTGCAATAAACTAATGGGATGTACATGCAAGTCTGAAAAGTTACTGCCAAAACATGCCAAGGAACTTACTGTCCCTATCACTGACAAGGTCTTGGGTAGACCATGTAGTTCCTGCTTGTAACGCTGTCCAATCAGCTGCAGCTGCAAAGAAATGAGTGTACGTTCTTAAATTTGTCTACCACCACAAAAAATGCTATCTTTACTTTGAACTTTCAGAAGCCCTTGATAAAATCCATAGATATACTTTCCCACCTGTGCTCAGGAATTGGTAGGGCTGCAATAAACCTACGGGATTTACATGCTTTGACTTGTTCTGTTGACATAACAAACACTCCCTGCCATGACGGAGGACAATGCTATTAAGACCCTTCCTGCTGAACCTCTCTTGTATCTGTTTGTAGGTCTTAAAGTACCCAGGATGGCCTGTTGTAAGGCTATCGTGAATGACATTCATAATCTACTGCTTAAATTTGGATTCAGAGACCAAGTAAATTATGTTCTTGTAGTAAATAATGTCATCTATTACCCTGTACCTGTCGTCCTGAATTTGACCATCCATAATCTCACAATTGAAGCTGTTTAGGAATGCTCAACTAATAGTTGAGACTTCCAATCAACTAAAATCTCTGACATAGCACACCGAGAAGTACTGGCAGGTCTACTAGATAATGCATTTGTAACTACGTTGTTCTTTTCCTTGATGTACTCAATATCAAAGTCATAATTTTGGATCTTGCTGATCCACTTTTTTTGTCTTTCATTCAGCTCCTTTTGTGCCAAGAAAGAAAGAAAGCTATTATAACCAGTCCTCACTACAAAACGTCCACCCACAAAATACTGTCTGAATTTAGTAGCGCATGCATGATAGCTAGCATCTCCTTATCATAGGTGGAATACAACCTCTCATGAACTTAATTATCACCATGCCTTCATAACTCAATAAAAAACATTAACCATAATATCATTTATCATTCATTGACAGGATATGTTTGGTGCAGACTAACTATCAATTTGGTGGTTGTCTTCATATTCAATCCTTCGCTCTTTATTGCTTCTGATAAGTATTCTTGGTGTTTAATTGATGTGATCATGGCTACTAGTCTCTCTTCATGGGGTATGGAATAAGTTTAGTGATTTAATCAAGTACTACCATCTAATCATAGTTGCTGACTTATATTGGCCTTGACAAATCATTATTAGTAATTATATGATGTTCATAATCAATCGTATGATTGAATCTTTTTGGATCCATAAAGAATATCAATGAGTTTGCTAACTCTCATGACTACTAATGACACATATTGACTGCTACCATTTATTGTCTCTGCTCCATGTTTCATCCTATATGCCTATAGCATTACATCTTCACACCGTATATAGCTTATTACTCAATAGTCTATTATTCTACAGCACCATAGTTTTACGACAATCTTAGTGCTTCTATTTTTATCATATAGTGGAGATATAGATATTGGTTAGAGTTCCTCTTCTCATAATAGTCAATATCTTAAAAAGAAGTTCAATCTCGATACTTCCTTGCCATATTAAGATCACTTCAACCTATGATCAGTACTTGTGCTGCAATACTCATTTCGCCTTTGCAACCATATTGCTGGTGGAATTCAATTACTATTATAGTTTCCGTCCTTGGTAATCACATAGGGTGATCCC
The DNA here is from genome assembly GCA_028749045.1 of Cupressus sempervirens. Lineage (NCBI taxonomy): Eukaryota > Viridiplantae > Streptophyta > Pinopsida > Cupressales > Cupressaceae > Cupressus > Cupressus sempervirens. The sequence goes on along the minus strand of CM053785.1, from coordinate 298,218,370 downwards.
TACATATCTTTAATCACTATTGGTAATCCATGGCTTAGCAACACCTATGAGACAGTGTTTGGTGCTTTCCAATGACTTTATCGTAAGTATCCTTCACTTTAGAGTCTCCCGTACATTGATGTTACCGATTGATGCATTTCATAAATTTTGTTAATATCATTACTTCGCCGGCATGCTGAGTTTATACAGATCTCAGTATTATACTCTTAAATATACTTGCCTTAGTTGATCAGTCTGTCCAACATGTCATAATGCTGGTAATCTCATATTGATGGCTATAAAGGATAGTTAATGCCTGTTGTAGAATGGTTATTCACACAATATATGTTAACTAATGTATCTTAGTCTCTTCATGTATGATCTTTTCATTCATAATTGCAATTTTGTCCCTCTAGATACTTCACATAATTGAGATACTGGTTGACATGATGTGAAAAGGATAAGGACATTACACCACATGCAATAGAATGCCATTTACAATGATTTTTTTACGCATCATTTGCCTCATCCTTCACGTGCATATTGAATAATTCTACTCATAGTTCAAAATCTCGTTCTCTGCCCCTTATTGGTGAGGCAAAAGAAACTTTTTTTTGGCAAATATCGGAGATAAATTGGTAACTTCTCGGAAAAATATCGGGAATTTAAAATATAACTTAAATTTAATTTAAAATGCATTTTTTTGCAAAATTAAATAAGTAGATACATCCAATGAGTCACTATATGAGTAAACAAACCAAATAAGCTGATCTAGATATTATATAAATGCAATACGTAACAAAATCTCGTCCTCATGTGGATTGTCGATGGCTGGCAGCCATAGCTAAAGACTCTGAAGTCTAAAGCAAACTAAAAATAGCAAATTGTCATTGTAAAAAGATAAACAAATACAAATGTCAAGTACAATCTAAAATTAGTGTAATAACCCTCCTCAAATCTGCCCTCAAAAAATGCTGATGAAAGCTCAAGGAATTTCATCAAACAATTCGCATGCAAGGGACGTATGACTGATATAGTATTTCAGCTAGCTTCAAATGACTTTTTTACAATTTGCATCAATGAAAATCTTGTGCTAGAAGACTACAATGGACTACGCAATGACCTAACATGAGTGTGCTACTAATTTTGACAATATTCAGTGCATATATATGATCTAAGCATGAGAAATGAACACCTACAGCCAACTGACATTTTTACAAACAGTTGGTATGCAAACTAACTAGCTGATAAATAATGATATTAAATTGCTTAAATGACACCAGCAACTATTATCTTCTTAATTGCAATGAAAATTACAATGCTCATGAAATATGGCCAAGACTTCGGCATTTACATGGATTACAAAATGATAATGCTGGTATAATGCACACTTACAGCTGAAAGTTGATAACACCCTAAAAAACAATACTAACAAAAGAACCTGGTTGTAGATGGCTGAAATAATTTCCTTCTATGCTGCCCCTTCTGCTTTTCTTTATTCGAACTGCTTTTTCGGCGTGCTTTTTCGTACTCGCTTTTTCAGCCTGCTTTTTCGGTTCCGCTTTTTCGGACAGCTTTTTTCGTACCTGCTTTTTTAGCCTGCTTTTTCGGTTCCGCTTTTTCGGACTGTTACAATGTTGAATCTCAAGACCATATCTTTCAATGGCGTCAAGATTTCCAGCTTGAAAGGATTTCGTCCTCCAAACTATCGAGATATAATCTCCAGAAAATTTTCCAATTTCTTTAATATTTCCAACCATGAATAAATGAGAGCTATCCTCTTTCTTTTAATCCCTTCCTGACTTGCTCCATGCTTCTGTCTTGCCAATGTGGGATAATACATGACTTTTAATATTACTTCTTTTTTTCTTTTTACAAAGTCCATATATGTACTCAAAAGGGGGACTCTTGATTTTATAAAGTGACTTTATGAAACATTATAATATTTAATTTAAATAGTCACTTTACCTCACCCACTCTCCTGATTACTTTGAATGGTGCATAGTAGCGTGGTTTCAATTTCTTTGCTCCACTCCTCTTGAGAGAGGACTGTCTATACGACTGTAACATGAGGTACACCATGTCTCCTACCTCGAAAGATCTCTCAACTCTGTGCTGATCGGCATATTGCTTCTGCTGATTTTGTGCCCTTTGCAAATTTTTCTTCAAGGATTGCATAATGTCCTGACACTCCTGCAATATATCCTTGGCCTTAGGCACCCTACTGTCCCCAAATAACAAATCCAGAAAATTAGGAGCATCATACCCGTACAGTGCCATGAAAGGGGACATTTGAATAGACATATGGAAAGAGGTATTATAGCAGTACTCCTCTAGATGCAGCCACTTCACCTAAGCCTTCTGCTCTCCTACAATGTAGTTTCAAAGGTACCCCTCAACCCATTTATTCACTATCTCTGTCTGCCCATCAGTTTGGGGGTGGTAATTTGTACTCGGAGTTAGCTCTGTTCCACACAACCTGAACAACTCCTGCCAAAAGTGGCTCATAAACCTACTATCCCTGTCGCTGACTATGTTCCATGGCATCCCATGTAATCTAAATACCTCTCGAAAGAATAGCTCTGTTGTCTGTACTGCTGAATATGTGGACGAAATCGCAAAGAAATGTGCAAATTTCGTCAATCTGTCTACCACAACAAAAATACAATCCCGACCCTGTACCTTGGGGAGGCCTGTAATGAAATTGATGGAAATGCTATCCCACTTCTTCTCTGGTATGGGTAGGGGCTGTAGTAAACCACCTGGAAAGGAATGTTCCTGTTTGTTTTGTTGAGATACAGGGCACTCCCTAACAAACTGAAGCACCTCTGTTTTGAGTCCTTTCCAAGTGAAGCGCTCTCTCACCTGTCGATATGTCTTAAAGAATCCGGGATGTCCTGCCAATGGTGAATCATGAAATGCCCTCAAAATCTTCTGCTTCATAGCAGACCCGAGTACTAAATAAATCCTTTCCTTGTAGATGATCAAATCATTTACAACAGTGTATCGACTATCCTAAATAGTTCCTTCAATAACACTAGATGCCCAACTATCCTTGGCATACTCTGCCAAGGTCAACTCTCTCCAATCGTCCATGACTATCCCAACAACAAGCAAATGAGGCCTTCTGGATAAAGCATCTGCGACGATATTTTTCTTCCCTTTGACATAGACTATGTCAAAATCATAAGCCTGTAACTTACTCACCCATTTCTGTTGCCTGTCATTGAGATCCTTTTGTCCAAGGAAATGTTTCAAGCTATTATGATCTGTTTTTATTGTGAATCAGCTCCCTGCTAAGTATTGCCTGAACTTAGCTAGCGCGTGCATGATTGCTAGCATTTCTTTGTCATAGATGCTGTAAGTTCTCTCAACACCTCGTAATTTCCTGCTCTGATATGCGATGGGATGTTTGTCCTGCATGAGGACAGCTCCTACGCCCTCTCCTGATGCATCACACTGCAGCTCAAAAGGCCTAGTGAAATCTGGAATGGCTAAAACAGGGCACGTACTCATCAGCTCCTTGAACCTATCAAAACAATCCTGAGCCTTCTCTGACCACTTGAAACTGTCTCTTCGTGTCAAATCTGTAAGTGGTGCTGCTATCTGTGAAAATCCCTTCAAAAATCTGCGGTAGAACCCGCAAAGCCCAAGAAATCCCTTGAGTTGCGAAGTGTTCCTCGGCGGTGGCCAATCCAGAATGGCCTTGATCTTGTCTAGGTCAACCCGAACACTTCCTGCACTAATAATATGCCCTAGATAGAGCAACTCTGTCATCCTGAACTCGCATTTACTCATCTTGGCATATAATGACTCCCTCTCTACAAAATTGAGCACTGCATCAATATGCTTCAAATGTTCCTCCCAAGTACGGCTGTATATCAGTATATCATCAAAAAAAATCAACACAAACTTCCTCAACTGATCTCTGAATACTCTATTCATACAGGACTGGAAAGTGGCGGGGGCATTAGTCAACCCAAAGGGCATGACTAAGAACTCAAAATGTCCATAGTGGCATCTAAAAGCTGTCTTCTCCACATCCACCTCTCTAACCCGTATTTGGTGGTAGCTGGATCTCAAATCAATCTTAGAGAAGTAGCAGGCACCGTGCAATTCATCAATAAGCTCATCAATGCGCGGAATAGGGTATCGGTTCTTGATTGTCTTCTTGTTTAGTTCCCTATAATCAATGCACATCCTCATTGTACCATCCTTCTTCTTCACCAATACTACTGAAGAAGCAAAAGGACTCTTGCTTGGTTGTATGTGCCTCATGTCAATCAACTCCTTGATTGCCTTTTCTATTTCATCTTTATATCTCTTTGGATGGCTGTAGGGTGTGATAATGACTAGCTTAGCCCCTTCCTCTAACTCAATAACATGCTCAATTCCCCTATCCGAGGGTCTCCCTGGAGGTATCTCACCAAACACCTTAGTATGTTTGGTTATTATTTTTTGTACATCAGGGGGATACTCCTGTTTATGTTGCTCTGTCACCTCAGGCATTACTCTGAACTCTGCTGTCCACTGCACCTGGTCGTGTCTGAAGAAACTCTGCATCCGCTTGAGTGACACCACTCCTAGTCTCCCATCTGACAAACCTCTGAGTACTATCTTCTTACCATTTGCCTCAAACCTCATTTCCATTTTCTGGAGGTTAAATGTAAACTCTTCTAGAGATTTCATCCAATTCATCCCAAGCACCATATCCTGATCACCAATGTTGACAACAAAGAAATCTCCCACCATGTCATAATCTCCCAAATGAAGCTGCAAGTCGGAGATTTTCTTGGTACAGTCGATTTTGAAGCCGTCGGCAACCATCACCTTAAATCCCCTATGCTCTTCTGTATGTAGCCCTCTACGTGTCACAAACTTTTCATCAATGAAGTTATGTGTTGCCCCTGTATCAATGAGTGCCACAAATCTTTGTCCATCCAAAGTTCCCCTACCTTTGAAAGTGACGGCCTCCTGTATGCTGGACAACTGAGCTATCGTGCTATCACTGTGTGCTTCCTCATGTGAAGAATTATCATCTCCATCTAATTCTTATGACTGCTCTGAATCTCCATCCACTGACTCTTCGGCTGAAAAGTACTCCATCTGCTTGGCTTTTGCTTTCAATGGACACTTATGTGACAAATCCCAAGGCTCCCTGCAATGAAAACAAAGCTTCTTCTTCTTGAGATCATTAAGTGTCTCATTGTCCAACCTCTTAATTTCCTCCTTAGGTGGCTGACCCTCTCTACGAAAAGGTTTACTGTCCTTATCTTTCCTCGAAGGGAAACTCTTTGCCTGGAATTTATTTTTAGAAGCTGAAGAGGAATCCATGTCACGAGCTTTCTTAATGGCTTCCTGCAAAGTGGGAGGGTTGAGAGCTTTAATCCACCCTCTCAACGGAGCAGCTAACCCATCCATAAATAGAACCAGTATCCTCCGTTCAGATACATCTGTTACTAACACTGCAAGTTTTTGAAATTCTGAAATGTATGTTTCCAATGATCCCCATTGTTTAAGCTGAGCTAACTCCTTGAAATGTAGTTTTGGATCCTTCCTATCAAAACGTTCAATCAGTCTTTCCGTAAACTCCACATATGAGGTAATGTGTGCATGACCCATAGTGACCATACCATGATGCCACCACTCGTGTGCTAACCCATCCAGATGAATTGCTGCATAGTTAATAGCTTCTTCCTCAGGCATAGGGTTCAATTGAAAGTATGTATCAAGCTTTTGAACCCAAGCTCTTGCTGTAGACTTCCCCGAGCCATTATAATATGGTAACTGAAATTTCCCTACTTTCTTCCGTAGCTCATAGCTCTGGTTCTTGTCATGTCCACGTGGCATATGTTTCATCCACACATCCATATACTCCCTAAAGGTAATTGCAGCAGTAAAATTTGGACCTCCGGCTTCCCAGTCTCTTCTCAACTGGTCCTGTATATTAGTGATCTGGGGCTCTGGTACGGGCTGCTCTGGGGCTCTAGGAGGAAATGTGGGAATCATGGGCCTTGAACTCACTGTCCTAGCTTGCTGGGGTGCATGACCGAAATTGTTCCCAACTTGTTCACCTCCATTATGTGTCCCATCCTGATTGTTCCCATTCTGATTGTTACCATTTTGATTATTACCATTCTGATTATTTCCTCCACCCATGTTAGCATTCAACCCCATTTGACGAGCCATCATCTGCATCATAAGCTCCATTCTGTGATTTTGTTCCTGTGCCCTCTGTTCTGCTAATCGCTGTCCCTGTGCCAAGGTCTTTAATAACTGTAAGAATATTTCCTCTCCAAGATCTCGAGCATTCCTGTCTCCCATATTGCTGCCTTGATCAAAGAATATCTCCTCTGTGTCTGTATGACTGGATTTTATGTCCACCTGCACGGATGAACTAGACTGTTTGCTCTGCAGGTCTGAAATCCTGTTTTGTCTTGCTCTAGTATTGCGAAAATTATAAGGCCCCTATCGCATGCTCAAACATAAATGCTCTGATTTTAGTGTTTTGACATTTCGTCAAACACTTTCCCCTCTATCTGGTTGTTCCAAATTCCCTATAAGACCTCCACAGGATGGCAGGACTTATAGCTCTGATACCACTGTAATAACCCTCCTCAAATCTGCCCTCAAAAAATGTTGATGAAAGCTCAAGGAATTTCATCAAACAATTCGCATGCAAGGGACGTATGACTGATATAGTATTTCAGCTAGCTTCAAATGACTCTTTTACAATTTGCATCAATGAAAATCTTGTGCTAGAAGACTACAATGGACTACACAATGACCTAACATGAGTGTGCTACTAATTTTGACAATATTCAGTGCATATATATGATCTAAGCATGAGAAATGAACACCTACAGCCAACTGGCATTTTTACAAACAGTTGGTATGCAAACTAACTAGCTGATAAATAATGATATTAAATTGCTTAAATGACACCAGCAACTATTATCTTCTTAATTGCAATGAAAATTACAATGCTCATGAAATATGGCCAAGACTTCGGCATTTACATGGATTACAAAATGATAATGCTGGTATAATGCACACTTACAGCTGAAAGTTTATAACACCCTAAAAAACAATACTAATAAAAGACCCTGGTTGTGGATGGCTGAAATAATTTCCTTCTATGCTGCCCCTTTTGTTTTGCTTTTTTCGAATTGCTTTTTCGGCCTGTGTTTTCATACCCGCTTTTTCAGCCTGCTTTTTCGGTTCCGCTTTTTCGGACAGCTTTTTTCGTATCCGCTTTTTTAGCTTGCTTTTTCGGTTCCGCTTTTTCGGACTGCTACTATGTTGAATCTCAAGACCATATCTTTCAATGGCGTTAAGATTTCCAGCTTGAAGGGATTTCGTCCTCCAAACTATTGAGATATAATCTCGAGAAAATTTCCCAATTTCTTTAATATTTCCAACCATGAATAAATGAGAGCTATCCTCTTTCTTTTAATCCCTTCCTCACTTGCTCCACGCTTCCGTCTTGCCAATGTGGGATAATACATGACTTTTAATATTACTTCTTTTTTTCTTTTTACAAATTCCATGTATGTACTCAAAAGGGGGACTCTTGATTTTTATAAAGGGACTTTATGAAACATTATAATATTTAATTTAAATAGTCACTTTACCATTGTAACTTCAAACATTAAAATAATATACCAAATAAACTCGAAATCCCACATATAATAGCTCATTAGAAAGAGCCCAACAAAACGCATCTCATCCTGTCACTGAAAATTGAAGGCACTGCATCCCCCTATTGGCTTACTAAAAATAGTAAGTCTTCCTGACAACCCAACAAACGAACTCCGTTTGGCCTGAAATTAAATTTGAGTAGGCCAAATAACCTCAGGATCCCTTTTGACGTCCTGGTTAGCCCTCGGGACCATACAAGAATGGGCTAACGACAACATACCTCCAAACTGGCTAAGTGGGGGACATTACAATTAGTCTACATCTTGCTCTTCTCCTTCCCAGTAGCTCTACTAAAAACTATGGGAGTAGGAAGGGGTCTAGCCCTAGCAGTCCATTGTGGCTGTGGTTGTAGTTGTGTCTTAATATCCATCCTAGATGTAGCTGGTGTTGGTGCTAGCAATGACTCCTCATCTTCTATATCCTCACTCTCAAATGTCCTAAGTGTCCTCACTCTCACTGCTCTCCTCCTGAATATCATCCAATCTCGGTGCAAAACCACCCTCGTTTGAATTGGTATTTTCTTCAAAAATTTCTTTGAATTCACTTCAAATTCGCTTGCAATAAATCTACAAGGCTTCCAATGACTGTTTCTCTGCACCAAATCCTTCTCTCCTCTCCTCCAAAGGCTAAATTTTTTTAAATGGGCCACTAAATGGTATCTCGTTGGGCTGCTCGTGAGATTTTTTCAATTTCTCACGAGAAGTATGCCACTTTTCGGCGAGAAGTTTCAAACTTCTCAGCTAGGATTTTGGCGCGAAAAACTTGTATTTTCTCACTGCTCTAAACTTCTCGTGAGAAACTGATATATCGGCCACTTATTGGTGCTGTTTTGAACTATGATTCTACTAGTGGGTTTGGAACATTTCAAGTCATCCTATGTTTCTATTTAGGCATTGCTTCTCTTGCACCAAATGAAATTTGAATATGTGCACATGGCTTTTGTGAATTAGAGTGCATTTTCATCACGAGCACTATAGTTTTCTTATTTCAGCACTATATTTGGTTTTTTTGCAAAATTGCATGCACATATATAGCTTCGCTTAAAGGAGGTTGCCATTAACTCTCGTAATGTTGCCTTGAAATATGAGTGAGTTTTCAAAAGTGGCTGCAAGAATTTGGCCTTGATACTATGTAAGAATTTTCCTAAGACAAAGAATGAAAATGCCAAGGTCTAGAAGCTCAATTGATAGCACAAGAGAGACAAAATGATAATATCCTCAAATGACTTGATTCATTGATGGTCAAAATAATAGGGGGTAATGGATGCCCAAATCAGATATTCAGATAATTAGATACAATGCATGTAGGTGTGCCTCAATATATAGGCAATCAATATAACTAGGAGTCATGCAAATGATAAGCATAACAACTAAGCACATGACCACCAAAGGTGGATTATCCTCCATTGTGCATGAAAGTATGTACAACAATGAGAAGATAAGAACACAAAGGTGTATCACAAAGAGAGGTGTGAGACAACATGTGCTCAAATAAAGTGCAAATTCCTATGTGTTTACATGACAACTAATATAAAAATGCATTATGCTAAGTAAACTTAAATAAAGTGTAATGAGTAATATTTAATTACACCACTGACACTTCTACAAACTAGTGCCTCTAAATATCTCGGGCTTTTCTTGTATCTTAGTTGCAAATTGTCTAAAAGGGAACTTCAAGCCAAAGGGAACTTTTATTGAGATTGCAAATTGTCTTAAAGGGGACTTTTACTATATTTTTGCACATTTTTTGAATTGCCATAAGTATTTTCACTCAAATCTAACTAGTTGTTTCACCTCTCTCTTCTTTTTATATTTGGATCACTAGATTCATAGTCAAAGTCAAAGTCAATTTCAGATTTAATCTCTTCAGGCTCATCCTCATTGAAACTCATGCTGTGGAAGCTAGCACTCATAGTGGTACTAGAAGAAAATAATGTACCTACCTTGAAGATCAGTTAAAGTCTGAAGGGATACACGATTCTTTTCAAACCACCTCATAATGTTGGCTAGGAGTGCCAAGTAGATTAGACACCAAGGTGTAGGCAGCTTCTTAAATCGATGAGAGGATTGATGATATGTGTTAATTAACCGTTTAGTGAACAGATGATGAAGTTGATTAACTTCGAGCCAACTAGGTGATTGTAAATCGCTTAATGTCTAATTGACTAGGGTGTGTAGAGGATCAAGTGTGGTTATATGTCTATTAAAGGTGAATTGTGTATGTGAACAAAGTGATAAAAATGTTTAGACCATGAAAACTGAAAATACAAGTTGAGAGGATGAAAGCCTGAAACCAAAAAGCTTACTACCTTAGACAGTCGTACAGCCCTAGGACTGCAACGCAACCTAGGACGTTAGTGCTGCACTCTGGCATCTCGTATGGGCAGATTGCAAGGTCTATGTATTCAAATGGGAAAAATGCAAGGATTGAATTTAAAATAACAGAATAACAATAATGACAAGTAATAGAATGAAAACAAAATAAAACAGAGCTAGTAGAGATGCTTGTAATGAAAGAAGAACAACAAATATAATGGATTTTAAATATTCACTGGATAGATTTTATGAGAGTAACAAACTTGCAATCTATATATGATGAAATAACAAGGGTAATAGAGGAATGAAAAACCTGGTTCGGTGGTTGATAATGTGTTCCAAGGAAGACCTCCAAGCTCATGAGTTTGTGATAGAAAACCTGCTCAAACACAAAGCAAGGAAAATGGTTTTGGGTCATTTGAGGGGCTTGCCTCGGTCAAACCCCTGGTTTGGTGTTTCCACCTCTACGGACGACCAAATAGAGACAATATGATAACCAGTGATAGATAATTGGATAGAAGACACAATAACAATAACAATAATACAAGTGAGGCATGATCAAGATAACAATATGCTCAAAGACACAATGAGGGTATGACAAGAAGCTCTTCGAGTGAGAATAGAGAGAGCTTGAACGAGTGTTGTAATGTTGGATATAAGCAGTGAATAGCTTGAACCTGTTCGTCAATGGATGAGAAACGAGCAGTAAAAGTGGAGATATGAATGCAAAGAATGGCTGTAGTGAAGATTGGAATGCAAGTAAATGATCAAGAGAGTATGAGAGAGTGCAAGAGAGAGCCAAATGACATGAAAAATGTGTTTTTATCAAACCCAGAAGGAATCCCCGAGAGAAAGTCATCATTTTGGAGTGTTACAATTGCAGGTTGGCAGATTCGTAATGCTCCAACGACTGTCTGCACATCTGCAGATTTGCAGATGCGAGTGCAACACACGAATGTCTCTGTGGCATGCACATGCCTGATGCTGCCAGGGCTTACTTCCATGGAATTTTGACTGAGTGGTGACTTGGCAAGTGACATGGGTGGATGTGGGTGGCGGAATTGTCTTTAGGCTAAGGGGGACAAAGCACAGAAATGGCTCTTACACTAGGGTGTAAAATTTAGGTCAATACATAAGGTTATAATTTAAAAGTTAAAATTCAAACCATGCATAATGCAAGGAATTAAGACACAAGGATTTTGTTATTGTTTTGCTTTCTTCAAGTTGCACGGAGCATAAAAGAAGATGGTACACAGAACTCGAAATCCTTGTTTGTCAACTAAATTTTATGACTGAGTTTAAAGTCTGATGAAATACTTTTGCATTAATTTACAAAACTAATTAAAAATGATAGTGCTCCCATAAATATTACTTCGGTTTCTTATGTTAAGTCTCACGAAGTGTAGAAGCAGAGGATACACCAGATGGAATTCTAATTTGACTTCCAATTTTGAAATTGAAAACAAAGCCACAAGCCAATAAGGCAAAATAAGTTTCAAAATTAAGAGTTAAGATTTAAGAATGAAAAGATAAAAGGAGAAATTAGCTCAATGCATTAAATGTAGCAAATGCTTTCACACTTCTGAGTCTTCTTGTTGATCTCACTTTTCCTCTCCCAATGCTCTCATTATTTGCAATCTTATCATGCTTGGCTTGCTACCTCTATTTCCAACCTCAAGTTCAGTCAATGAACTCATTTTTCATTTGGAATGTGGCTAAATGTCTTTTCATAGTCTTTGTCAGGCTTTAAGGGCGTGAGTGACACTCATTAGCCAATAGGGTTAGGGCTATGGGCACTATAATCAAGATTTTATATAATATATGACTTTTTGAGCACTTGTCTGTAGGAGATGCCTGCACATTTCTTGTTAGGGGCAAGGAATGCCCCACAGTCTCCCTGACATCCCTATTTGGAGGGTACGCACCAAGAAAGATTTCCTCTTAGAGGGAAACATCTTAGTGAAGTCTTAGAAATAGTTTTGTTGATGGAGGGATGGTGGGGAAATGCCCTTATCTTGAGAACTTTTTAATCATTATATTGATGTACCTGAATGTGGTTTCTCAATAACATCTTTGTAATGTGCTTATCTCTGCATGATGAGAAAATGCAACTTATTTTCCTTTCAAGGCTGTTCTCAATAAATGTACACCAATTGCGCCGAGAGACTGATGCTGCCAAAGGTTCTTTTATATTATTTTGATGAAACTGAATATGGCTTACAAAAGACTTCCTTGAAATGTGTCCATCTCTGCGTTGATAACAGAACAAACTTGTTTTCCCGTGACAGAGATACAACAAGAGTACTTTCAAGATTTAAACTTTTTCTTCTCATAACCTTTAGGTAACATCTTCAATGACTGCGTTATTGGATATCTCTGGGGACATGACCAAGTCTTAGAAATTTAGTGAATAACTGGATAAGTTCAATAATTGAGGGAATCTAGCCAAATTTTGGATAACGGTTTGTAGAAGTCTACCCAATGCTTGGATGAGTATAATAAGTCTTGGAAATCTAGCCTATCAGTAAACTTGTAGTATAGTTTTGGTAAGGTTTTTTAAATTGTTGATACATGTGCTTGTGTTTGCGTTGATATCATAATGCAAACTTATTTTCTCTCCATGGCTGTCCTCACAGATGTATATTGATAAGTAGGAGATATTTCTACAACAAGTTAAATTGTGATATTGCTATCAGGATATAACTGTGTAGTATTTGAGTCAAACTCAATGACCCATGTTTCATGAGTAGTGGCTCACACATGAATCCATCTCTCATGAGAATAAATGGAACACTTAGCACTCATTGGATCTAGGTGATGCTCATAGAGGTGAAGCACGAGGACTTCCTGGGAGGTCACCCATCCCAGTACTACTCCAGCTTGAGTGCACTTAACTACGGAGTTTAGTTTGGTACTGTGCTGATTTTTTTCGTTGGCTTTGCTATGTTTGTGTTGAGGCAACAATACTTTTACACAAAATCACAATTTTAGGGTTAGGGTCTGTTTATTACTTCTATTTTGAATTGGGATTTAGTTTGGCACTTTGCTGATTTTTTTGTTGGCTTTGCTATATTTGTGCTGAGGCAACAATACTTTTACACAAAATCACAATTTTAGGGTTAGAGTCTGTTTATTACATTTCTTTCTTTTCAATAGAAGTGGCATGCTTGTTGTTGTTGGGCCGGCTTTTACTGGATTCTCCCAAGGTTTTGCTCTGGTTTGCGAGATAGCCCCAGGTATTTAATAGATGTACCGAGGGTGAACCCAAAGCCCTGGCTAGAGCCCTGTCTAAACCCAGCCTGTCCCTTGACTGGGATCATAGCCAGTTCAGACTGGTCTTGTTATGGGTTTAGTTTTCAGAGAACCTGGTAGCATAGAGGTACAACACGAATTCACGTTTCTTTGGTTGTAACCTTTATGTTACATCTTCCTTGGCTGCATTATTGACTTCAATATGAATAAGGTTATTGTGGACTTACTACTCAACCTTGTGAACCTTCCAAACTGCTAGTGTAGTTGGATTCAGTCTGAAATTGTCATATAAATATTTAACCAATATTGCTCAACCATTACTTAAATCTAGGAGAATCTGAAATCGCAAACCTTATGATTTGTAGTGGATAAAATCAGTCTGTTTATTACAAATGCTAGGAAAGGTTATTATGCTTTCACTTGATCTATGCTATTGTTTCAATTACAAAGGTGGTTTGTGCGAATTACTGCTATTATATCTTAAATTTGTTGTTTTGCGTCAATTCTAATCGTGGTATATTCTCTGTGCATGAACTGCACCAATTGTTTTATGTAATTTCCAGAGCTCTGTTCAGTTCATTCTCGTTAATGAGTGTGTTTTGTTATATCAAGTTGATTTCTATTGTTAACTTCCACATTCTTTTCTCTGTTCTCGAAGTATGTTATCATAATTTTCTTGGTTCTATTTCTGATGAGATATGCTTGACAAATTTATGTGTTACTAATATAAAATGGCAAGAAGAAAACATTCATGGATGTATCTTTTGTTCTGTTGTTCAGGTAGAAATGATTCTTCAAGCATTCGAATATGAAAGTGGTACTTTTTTAACTCCTCATTTAAGAAATGAGATGTTGGTTTTTGGAAGACAGTTTTATTTTCAGCATTGGCTTTAAACTATACTTATAAAGTAAATTGGATAGGTGCATCTGTAAGTTATCATATGTAGTTCTGTCTCAAATGTGTCACCGTGAAATTTCCTAGGATATTTAATCTGCACTAAACTTTTCTAAAGACAAATAGGAAATCTGATAGAGTGATGGGCTTTTTAATGATAAAACATGAAATTTGTAAGAAACTCTACTTAAAAGTTTACAATAAATATTGAATTATATGAATTCAATCTGAAAATTTCTCATATCCAATGGTGGGCATGGTTAAGTATATAAGCCTTTAAAGTGGGTGCAAATGTCAATAGAGAACGCATTGACTACAAAGAAATCTATACTCCTACAACAAATATGAGCACCATCAAATTAGTTCTCATTAGGGCAAGTCAATTTGGGTTGATAATCCATCAAATGGATGTCAAGGGTGCCTTGCTCAATGATGCAGAAGGAAGGCGGCGAATAGACTATATTTCACAATAGAAGGTTCTATCGAAGGACAAATTCCAACTTTCGCCAAGGACCTTACAAAGTATGCACAATTAGTCCTGCCTGCTAGGAGCCCTCCTACAAGATATTTTTGAGCATAACTTTCTGTACAAAGGTCATAGGTGAAATCCAAAAGCATATTGGGATACCCATTTTGCCCTTCATCAATATATTGGGAACCCATGACTCAATGATTGGCAATCTTAAACTAGGCCTAATTATGCCATTTTTACAAAGAACCTGTTGAACTCCTTCAGTCCAGACTTCTAAACTTCATTTCTGAACCTTAGACATGTCACGTATGGTCTGAATCCACAATTTCCAACACTTGGAAGCCTCATCAACTGACCCTTTTATCAAAGCTTAGTCCACCTATGCAAAACAAGCCTAATACATGAAGATATTAGGCTAGGGCATCACCAAAATGGCCTCTAGCACTCTTCTCTGCAAACTTATGGAATGCAAAAAACATCCAAAATCCATCTGTTCCACCTATTTATAGAATTTCTCAATGGGGGAAATTGTAATGTCTCCTCTTCTGGTATAAGGAATGAATGCTGGAATCGGCAACAAATGGTTAGTACATCATAGAAACTGCATAACAAAACATGTTAGAAGTATTAATTAACTAAATATCAATCTAAATACTATCCCTTCTAACCCCTCCTAATCCCATCGGAAGAAACTCTTCTCAAATCACCTAGCCTTCTAGTGAGACTTATTTCTCGATTAGGCAATTGTCATATGAAGGTGTCATCCTAGGGCCTCTTGGGATCTCTGATCATGCACTTAATAACACCACTTGGTAGAGGTCCCATCTCTAACCAAGTCTCTTATCTCTGACATATGCATATGTCTGACCACTACAATATATATGTCGTCTCTAAGGATTCATAACAAATCCTCCCCTGGATTCCTATTTGGAACCTTAACATTCATTTGAATGCCCTCTGAAGTCTGAGTTTTCCTGTAATGAAAACTCAACATTCAAATTGAATATCCTCTACCAAGATTCTTCTTGGTCTCTATGAATCTTCACCTAGTTTGTAGATTCAACATTAGAAATTTAACATACCTCTGTTGTCAGTGACAACTCTCGGACAGTGTCTTTTTTAATGGCTCTAAGCACAAGTTGGATTGTCTGTATTATAATGTTATGGGCTTTGAGTGTTTCTCTATCACTGGATGGCCTCGAGAACTTGGAACTATCGATATGTGAAGACTTTATGTCTTCCTTATCACTTTGTCTCTAACCGGTGATGGATTACTGTGATATGTTTTCTCTGTTCTTGGAATGATGGGGAGTCTGTCTACGTTGTAGGTGCAGAAGTCCAACTCCTGATGCGTGGATGTGTTTGATTATTAACTTCTGCTCTGAATAAGTATAAAGGCTCTGTGCAATTACTTCTGCTCTTAATAAGTATGAAGGCACTGTGCAATTACTTCTGCTCTTTCACCAAACAATGGTAATGAGTCTGTGCTTGGTGATTGTTCACCCCTGTATTGGCTCACACAAATGGTGTTTAATGTCTTATGTTGATGAAGGTAGAAACCTGTAGATGAATGCTCACTTCGACTGCATATATGAAAACCTTAGTCTGGGCATCCTTTACGATCTCTATTCCTCTCCTCCATTCTGCCTCCACATTCCATACTACTTATATATATGGAGGTCTTCGATAGGAGCAGTCGTGTCTCTTGGCCAGACATGATTTTGGGTCTATTAGTTTTATATAGTTTGTGAATGTTTTGATAATATTCAGTAATTATATATTTCATATTAATAGTAGCTTAAAATTTATTAAACATTTAATAATATTTTATATTAATAGTATTTTATATAGTTTATTTATTTATTTACTTAAGTATAAATCTATTCAATTTCTTAATGCAAAGATAATAATATAAAAGAAAATTGGTTCTATTCACTTAGGAATATATATATATGATTATTTTTTGTTTATTACAGGAATGGGTCTTAAAAACTTATTTTTGTGATTCAAACCGTCACTCCGAAGGGTTCCAAGACTGTTTTTGGTCAAACTGCTCTAACTTACACAAATCTCAATGAAAATAGGCCAAACCAGATTCAATTGAAAGAGGATTCAGAGGTCCATCCAACCAAATAGGTTTCACATCATACACAACTGTACAAAGCTCTGCAACAGCGAGAAAATCAGAAAAGACACAGGAGATCAGAGATATCTTATTGTTTTCACCATCCCTGGTCAATGACACAATGTATTTACATGATTATCCATCATCTCTGTTAATGTTATCAGACTTCGACTGTGAGAGAAACTATCTGATATATATCTTTGGTCATCTATAGTGATATTATTACATAACTATAGTCAATATCACAGGGAGTGAGTAATAATATTGAATTGTAGTAGATTAGAGGGCATATACCAGATGGCTTTTATAAGTTTCAATGCCTTTGTTATAATGGAGATCACTTTCGATGGTTGACAGAAGTAGACATTGCAATAGCTACGTGAAAGAAGAATGCTGCAGATAAACCGTAGACGACTGTATTGAATGCATGTGTTCTGTTGTTGCTTCACGCAGATTGCAGAAGACTTGTATTTGGAAGAGGAGTCACGTTCATGATGGGACGTGACTCCACACGACCTCCATGGTGGAGTCCACTTCCCATTGGGGAGACGACTCCTCGTGATATAAACAAAACACCAAAACCATAATACTAATGCATGCGGTCAAGTAAGAGACCTGTCAGTGATGATGTGTACTTGGTCAAACAAACAAGCCCATCAGTATATGAGGTAATCAGTTTACATAGAAGTTGTATATATATATATATATATATTCAGTCTTCTATGGTTTATCTGCAGCATTCTTCTTTCACATAGCTATTGCAATGTCTACTTCTGTCAGGCATCGAAAGTGATCTCTGTTATAACAAAGGCATTGAAACTTATAAAAGCTGTCTGGCATATGCCCTCTAATCTACTACAATTCAATATTATTACTCATTCACTGTGATATTGACTATAGTCGTATAATAATATCACTGCAGATGACCAAAGATATATATCAGATAGTTTCTCTCACAGTCAAAGTCTGATAACAATAGCATGGTATTAGAGCAGGTCTAAGAGATGATTGTGATCAGACTTATGTATTGTGTGCTGAAACATTCTTAAAATTCATATTTGTCAAAATGGTGAACAGTATAAGGCTTGAAGGTGATTCAGATTTTGTAGGATGGAAATTACGAATGAAGTTAACCTTGAAAGAGAATGTTTTAAAACAATTCATTGAAATATCCAAACCACCACTCAAAGGAAGTACTGAGTTGGAAAAATTGGAAAGTGATAACACCGAAGCCATGAAGTTAGTTGTGAATGGTGTTAATGCCCATTTACTTCCAATCATCTCAGAGCTAGAGACAACACATGAAATGTACAAATCTCTCGAAGAGAGGTTTGAGATTAATAACACTATCAGGATTATCACATTGAGAGACAAACTGTCCAACATCAAGATGAATAAAGGAGAGACCATTTCCTCATATTTTATGAAAATAACTGAGTTGAGATATGAATTGTCCACAATAGGTCATATCTGTGATGGCAAAGAGTTAACCATAATGGCACTGAAAGGTCTCCTAGCATCATGGGATACTTCGTCTTTTAGACAAGGAGTCTGCTCTCGATCCAAATTTCCTAAACTTGATAGACTAAAAGCAGATTGCATACAAGAAGAATGCATGCAAATATCTTGAGGCACGAATATCTCTTCCACGAAAGAAGATATGCGAGCTCTTTCTACACAAGTAAATAAGAAAAGAAGAAACAAAAATTCAAAAGAAAGAGGAAGCAGCCTGACTACTGCAAAATGTAATGCTTTAGATGTGATAAGTTTGGTCATCCAACACCTAAATGTCCTGATAGAATCAAGAAAAAAGCTTCATTTGCCAAAGTCAGCAACTTAAATGAAATTTTAGAAAATAATGCTTTCTATTCAGCTCTATCTAGTGAAGTATCTAACAAATCAAATACATGGGTGATTGATAGTGGAGCTTTCCGACATATTTCTGGTTTCAAAGATCAGTTAGATTCTATCGAAGAAGACTATGTTGATGATGTAACCATTGGAGATGACACGAAGTATCCAGTAAAAGGCATTGGAACATGTACTATAAATCTGAAATCATGAATTTCAGCTGAACTCACTAAAGTACTATACGTACCAGGCATAAAGAGAAACTTGGTCTCTATATCCACACTGGAAGATGAAGGATGCATGGTCATATTTATGGAAGGAAAAGTCTTAGCCTGGCCTAAGAACTCAATAAAAAATGCTCACAAAATTGGTTCTAGACATGGATGTCTATACAAACTAAACTCTTGCTCACCTACAACTCTATTTCATGATTCTATCAAAGAAAATGAAATCTGGCACAAGAGACTAGGGCATCTTCATTTCTAAGGATTGCCCTCTCTAGAGAAAATGGTAATAAGGTTACCCAAACTCCACCCTAACGATGAAGGAACCTGTAAAGGTTGTCCTTTAGGGAGAACACTAAAACCACCTTCCATAATAGTGAAAGCAAAAGTAAAGAAATCTTAGAGCTTGTTCACTCTGACTTATGCAGGCCAACATATGTTACTTACTTAGGAGGTTTCTTATACTACATCATCTTTGTGGATGACCTTTCCAGAAAGACATGGATATACATTCTAAAATGTAAAGAGTTTGAAGAGATTTTGACTAAATTTAAAGAATTCAAAGCTCTTGAAAGAAAATATATCAGGAAAGAAAATTAAAAGTCTAAGAATTGATAATGGTAAGGAATATACTTTAGAGATCTTTCTTAGTTATTACAAAAGTGTTGGGATCAAAAGGGGTTTTTTAGTTCCTTACAATCCCCAACAAAATAGGGTAGCAGAAAGAAAGAATAGAACTATTGTTGAAGCTGCTAAAGCCATGTTACATGATCAAAACCTAGAAACTTTCCTTTGGGTGAGCCTCTAACACTGTTGTTTTTATTCAGAATAGATGGCCCCGCTCTCATCTTGAACATAAAACCCCTAAAGAAACATTTTTGGGAAGAAACCTGATCTCAGTCATCTAAGAATACTTGGATGCCCTATCTATATCCATATTCCTAAAGAGAAAATAACCAAACTAGAACCTTTAGGAAAATGAGGAATCTTTGTAGGATATAGTGAAACTTCTAAAGCATTTCGTATACACATCCCTGGACAAAGAAGTATTAAATTAAGTCAAGATGTAATATTTGATGAAGGCACTACTTACAAAAGATCCTAAGTTCACTTAGTAGCAGCTAAACATATTCTTAGATATCTTCATGGTAGAGTTGAATATGGCCTAAGATACATGAATGTTGAACTAAGTCTAAGTGGATATACAGACTCTGTTTGGGCAGGAAATTCTTTAGATCGAAAGAGTACATCAGGATGTTGTTTTACATTGGGATCAATGATGATATCATGGTTTAGTAGAAAACAATCATCAGTAGCTTAGAGCTCCATTGAAGTAGAGTATATAGTAGCATCCATGGGAGCTCGGAGAGCTGTTTGGTTAAGGAAGCTTCTAGTTGGATTGTTTGGGAAGCCTTTACCTCCTACTACTATCTATTGTGATAACTAGAGCTGCATCAAACTCTCCCTGGATACAGTATTTCATAACAGGTCAAAACACATTGATATACCATATCATTATATATGAGACATGGTTGAAAATAATGTGATTGAATTGAGATATATTAGTATAGAGAATTAGATTGCAAACACTCTTATCAAACCACTTGCTGAAGCAAAGGTGGAATATTTTCGTAAGGAACTTGGTATGATTGTAATTTCTGAGAAAATGTCTCAGAAAAATTGATTATTGTACTTTATATTATTATAAATGTTATAAATTTTTGAAACCAGAAAAATTGATTACTGTACTTTATATTATTATAAATGTTATAAATTTTTGAAACCCATGTACATCATGAGAAAGTGATGACTTTCAAATGATTTTCACTTGTACTTGCAGAAGTTATTGGAAGATGACGATCTTACAATAACTTAAATCATGATATACATTTTGTGTAAATGTTAAAAAAGATCATGAAAGGCTTTATCTTGTAAATCAACAACTAAGTGTTAGATTTTGATATTGCTATCAAGATTTAACTGTGTAGTTTTTGAGTCAAACTCATTGACCCATGTTTCATGAGTAGTGATTCAACACAAATCCATCTCTCATGAGAATAAATGGAACACTTAGCACTTAGGAGAGTGGGTTTAACCATGGAGGAAACTCCGTAGTTAAGCGCGCTCAAGTTGGAGTAGTACTGGGATGGGTGACCTCCTGGGAAGTCTTGGTGCTTCACCTCTGTGAGCATCACCTAGATCCAATGAGTGCTAAGTGTTCCGTTTATTCTCATGAGAGATGGATTCGTGTTGAATCACTACTCATGAAACATGGGTCAATGAGATTGACTCAAAAACTACACAGTTAAATCTTTATAGCAATATCACAATTGATTTGTTGTGGAAGTTATCTCCTACTTATTAAGTGTTAGATGCCATTTTATTGACTATTTATAAGTTGTTTGTATTGATATATGTTAGGTACTTCATGAATATCTTGCCTTGATATTTTGATAGGCCATTACCGCATTGAGTACTTGGTGAATATCATTTAGTTGATGCTTTGATAGGCCATTACTCTGAGTACTTCGTGAATATCATTTGATTGATATTTTGATAGGCCAATACGCACTTGATATCATTTTTTGGAAATCTTCTTATCAACGATTTCTTTATATGTTAATTCTAAATATTAATAATGAAGTTTTATTTTTGGATGTTCATCCTTCTTAACTAAGAGTGAGTCTTGAAATGTTAGTTCAAATCAGGATCAAAACCTTATTATTGAAAACTCATATAAATGAGCATTAATTATATATATATATATATATATATATATATATATATATATATATGTATCAGCACTTGCATTGCTCCTATCTCTACCCCTAGGGTCACCCTGTTTCATTAATGGTAGTGGGTGTGAACTATAGTTCTATGGGGCACATTAATTTACTGATGCCATGGTAGTGGATGGGAATCATAGTTCAGCCCTAATTATATATATATGCAGGGGTAGGGCTGAACTATGATTCCCATCCACTACCATGGCATCAGTAAATTAATTTACTCCATAGAACTATAGTTCACACCCACTACCATTAATGAAACAGGGTGACCGTAGGGGTAGAGATAGGAGCAATGCAAGTGCTGATATATATATATATATATATATATATATATATATATATATATATATATATAATGCTCATTTATATGAGTTTTCAATAATAAGGTTTTGATCCTGATTTGAACTAACATTTCAAGACTCCCTGTTAGTTAAGAAGGATGAACATCTAAAAATAAAACTTAATTATTAATATTTAGAATTAACATATAAAGAAATCGTTGATAAGAAGATTTCCAAAAAATGATATCAAGTGGGTATTGGCCTATCAAAATATCAATCAAATGATATATATATATATATATATATATATATATATATATATATATATATATATAATGCTCATTTATATGAGTTTTCAATAATAAGGTTTTGATCCTGATTTGAACTAACATTTCAAGACTCCCTGTTAGTTAAGAAGGATGAACATCTAAAAATAAAACTTAATTATTAATATTTAGAATTAACATATAAAGAAATCGTTGATAAGAAGATTTCCAAAAAATGATATCAAGTGGGTATTGGCCTATCAAAATATCAATCAAATGATATTCACGAAGTACTCAGAGTAATGGCCTATCAGAGCATCAACTAAATGCATATATATATATATATATATATAATGCTCAATTATATGGGGTTTCACTAATAAGGTTTTCATCCTAATTTGAACTAACATTTCAACACTCTCCAATGGTTACAACTTCCATTTGAATTTGAATCAACTATAAACCAACACTTCTCTGTTATGACAACCTTTTCACAAGCAAAAGTTGCTTAGCAACTTTTACAACTTTAGTGCTACTTTCTTCAAATGGCCTCAATCTCTATATCTTTTCTTCAAATTGAATTAATCAAAATATAGCACAATGAGAACTTCAAGAAACCAAGCAAGAAAACACAAGGAATAATGCACAAGAATGTGACGTGAAATCCCAATGCGGGAGAAAACCTCAATGATAATAGCTGCTAGGATCTAGTGTAAGTACTGAAAACAAAAGAATATTATCCTTGCGTTCTTACAATGTCCCCATTTTTAGCAGGTTCTTGCAGTGGTCTTGGTTAGCTCATCATCATAACCCTCGTGAGTTTACTGTGAGATTTGAGGGTCTCAGATGTGGATTTGCTATTTTTAGTAATTCTATTTTAGGCAGTTGCCATATTTGGAGTGCAGTTGGTGGCGTTGGTTGTTGGCCATCATTTTCTTTGGATGGAGTTATTTAATTGATGGGTTCATATTTATTAATTAATTCATGAGGCTTCATTATTATAAAGGTACTTTATGTTATTTAGTGTTATAAAATGAAATTGTGAAGATGAAGCTTCTTAAGTGAAAAATGTGAAGAAGAAGCTAAGTGTCATTTGTGTTATAAATATGAGCCCATTTGTGAGAGAAAGGCAGCCAATTGTCTATTTGCTTTTAATTTGTCTCTTGAGGGTTTTGGAGTTTGGTGAATTCAATTCCTTTGCTAAGCTATAAGGGTTTTTATTTGAGGTTTGTGAAGATTGAGTTGTACATCAATCCACTCTTGAAGTATAGTGGAATCGGTTTGCATTTCTGAGTATTGTTTGGGTCTTCCAATTTGTGGTTTTGTGGCTAGGAAGACGTTGTAGTTACTGGAGTTACAAATTACATTCAATTGAAAAATGGAATCCTTTACCCAATTTACTTTTTTGGACATCGTGTGATTGAGGAGTTAATTGCATTTCCATTTGCAAATTGTGGAGTTCAGTTTGGCATATAGGTGCCTAAAATTTGGGAATTTTAGCGTGGACTTTAGGCAATTTTTTTATTGGTGTTTACCATGCTTTCAACCCTACACTTGGGCGTCACAACTTGTTGAGAGATTGGACGCCACAACTAGGCATTTCTTTGGTTTGTTTTGAGTGGGACTGCTACCCACATTATTGGCTACCATTTCCCACTAAATTGGGTGTTTTTGTATAGCAAATCAAGCCTTTGATTGTCTAGAAATAACACCACTACAAGCACTCTTGTTGCACATGGTTTCAGTGATTAATGTAGGGTTTGAATTTTCCCATATCGGGCTGTATTTGGTAGTGCCTTGCTTGGTGTTTGGATTTGCAGACATAGCTGTTATTGGGTGTCATTCTTGCAGATTATCACCCAAGATTTGGAGTAGTGAGTAGGGTTGCCTTTCTCAGACATTGCAGAATTTGGTTTGCCAAGTGACATTGGTGTAACATCAAGACTGTTGCAATCATTCTATGAGCTGGAGAATTACCAGGTTCCTTTAATTGTAAAACATTTATAATATTGCAACATATTTGAAAATAGTCGAGTTGCATTTCTTTTTGGTGTATGAGCAAAGAAACTTATTTGAATAAATTGGTAATTGTACAAATATTTTTATTTATTTTGGCATCATATTTTATATATATGTATATTTGAAGAGAGAAACATTGTAAATTCACTAAAACACAACCAAAGGAACAACTATTTTTAGTTGAGCATAAGGGCCAGTTTGGATTCATCACAGTGGTATCAAAGTGGTTTCCTGCCAACCTACAAGAATTGGGTTAGAGATATTGTGATCAATGCTTGTATTATGAAACTATTGATGTTTGATTTAGTGATTTATTATTCAACACGATAGCTTAGAGATTTATTTCAAGTAGACATTATGCTTGTAGAGGTCGTACTTATCCTCCTAGCGATGGAGAACCAAGTATTCAATTTGGTACTATGGGCGATAGAGGTGCTTGTAGTCCAAGTGGTTTGACTCATATGGGTTTTAGAGATGTCAGCACTAGTTCAGAGGTGGATAGAGAGGCCCAGGAGACATTACGGGATCTTGCACATGGTCAACACCATGCTGTCGAGGTGTTGCAAAAACTTTCTGACACATTGCAATGGATTGCACTCCCTAGAGATCGGAGTAGGGAGCAAGCTGCTCGTGATGCTTCTGCTAGTTCACACAGGTTCTGAGTGGTTGACAGGTTTAGAGATGTTGACAGGATTAGAGTAGAGGATTAAGATAGGATAGTTGATAGGGTTGACAAGACCATACATAATGACACATATGATAGGCTAGAAGCCCATGTTTTTGAGACCTGGGATAGATGCGGTTGGTAATGAGACTGAGGATGTACGTTTTGTAGATGGCGTGGTAGCACATTCTGCTAAGTGGGATGCTCTATTGCAAGAAATCAAACGATACTTGAACTTTGACAGGTTCCTGACGTAGAGGTGGGAGCATTCTAGAGGGAGGGCCTGCATCTAAGAGACAGAGGCCTCGACAGAGTAATTTATGTGAGGTAGCTAATAAGATGACAGTGGAGCACTTTGATGGCAGTGGTAGAGTGACAACTTGAGCTTGGGTCCATAAGCTCGACACATTTGGCGTAGCATCTGATGACTAAGGAGGACACTATTAGATACATAATGTTGCACTTGGATAGAGTTGCTTGTGACTGGTGGTACCATGGGTTAGTCTCCTTCTGGCATGATCAAATCACTTCTTATCAGGAGTTTGTGGATCAAATGACTGAAAGATTTGATAGGAAGGATCCTAGGGCGTACTTTAGAGAGTTGGCTCAACTGAGGCAAACTGACAATTTAGAGGTTTTATCAATGAGTTTCAAAGGCTCTCAGTGATGGTTTATGACATATTTGAGTGGAGTGAGTGATGTTGTTTATGGAGGGTTTAGTCGAGCCACTTCATGGGTGAGTTAAGTCATTGGACCCATCTTCTCTTCAGGAGGCTATGAGGAAAGCAAGAGACCTTGAGGCATCTTCTCGAGGTAAATTTGCTTCAAAGTCTTGTACCCCTTCGCTTGTTGATGAGGAGCATCCACCAATTATTGATGACAAGGGGAAAGAAATTAGGAAGGTTGATGAGGCTTCACGAAAGGATCTGAGGAGACAACTTTTCTTTTGGTGCAAGGGGTCTTTCTCAAAAGGTCACACTTGTGCATTGAGGCCTAAGGGAGCAACAAATCGTGCCATTGGTTTATTTTGACATGATTGAGGCATAGTCATCACAACAACCCAAGGATTTTGATGGGGATGATCAGAGTGCCAATAAAGTGTATATGGTGATGAGTGTTTATAGTATCATAATTGATTAGCATATTCAGGACTTACATCGGTGTAAAGTTTGTTTGTGCCTAAGTTAGACTTTTGGCAGGATGGCTAGGTTGATGCAGTGAAGGAGAGTATGTTGAGATCTCCTATGGAGTTGTCTTCTGATGATACTTTGGCTTTTACATCATCAGTATAGGTATTGGGTACTATGTTACAAATTATGCTATTGATTTGATGATGTCATTGGTATGTATTTGGTTCAGTGATGATAGAGTTATCACGTGCTTCTTCATATGGGATTCGGTTGGAGGTTGGAGCTCTGTGTGTTGTCCCCTTTTTTAGAAGGTTCTTGTAGTGATCTTGGTCAGTTCATCATCACAACCATCGTGGGCTGAAAGTGAGATTTGAGGGTCTCAGTTGTGGACTTGCTCTTTTTAGTAGGTCTATTTTGGGCAATTGCCATATTTGGGAGTGCAGTTGGTGGCGCTAGTTGTTGGTCATCATTTGCATTGGATGGAGTTATTTAATTGATGATTAATTCATGAGTCTTCATTACTATACAGGCACTTTATGTTATTTTGTGTCATAAAATGAAACTGTGAAGATGAAGCTTCCTAAGTGAAAAATGTGAAGAAGCTAACTGCCAATTTGTGTCATAAATGAGTCCACATGTGAGAGAAAGACATCCAATTGTCTATTTGCTTTTAATTTATTTTTGAGGGTTTTGGAGTTTGCTGAATTCAATTCCTTTGCTGACCTATAAGGGTTTTGATTTGAGGTTTCTGAATATTGATTTATGCATTAATCCTTTGTTGAAGTATGGTGGAACTAGTTTGCATTTCTGAGTATTGTTTGGGCCTTCTAATTTGTAATTTTTGTAGCTAGGAAGACGCTGGAGTTACAAATTACATTTAATTGAAACTGGAATCATTTATCACAGTTTACTATTTTGAACGTTGTGTAATTGAGGAATTAATTATATTTCCATCTGCAAATTGTGGAGTTCGATTTGGCATATAGTTGCCCAAAATTATAATACTACAAGTAGGGTTGCCTTCATTAGACCTAGCGAAATTTAGTTTGTCAAGTTGTTCTGAGTCAGAGATTGGAGTCGTCTCTTGATCTCCAGAATGATATTGATGAGCCCTAGACAAAGATTGGAGCTTTTTACTGCGATTACATAGTGAGGAGTACTCATCATTTCTTTTTCGACCCACATGTAGAGGATTTGGTTTCACGCAGGTGTGGGTTGGCTCCTTTATGGGATGGATTTGCACCATTTGTAGATAATGGGGTTAGTAATTGCAAGTTAGGAGCAGGCTACTTGTAGAGTCACCATATCCACAATAATAATGTAGAGGATGGAGATGGTGGTTGTGTCACATGCCCCTATGGTTGTTACTATCTTTGCAGTGCAGCTGGATGGGAGTGTCAGTTATATTAGGAAACAGGTGTTGATAGAGCTAGTGCTTCAGTTCGATTGAGTTCTAATGAGTTGTCTATTCCATCAGCGCCTACAATTAGTTTCCAAATGATTATGTTATTGATGTCGACTATTTGTGTGTTGATGCTACAATAGTCAATTGTGCACATTAGGGATATCACATAGTTTTACGCTTGGGATTCGAGGGGACTGTGATGTTTGTTTTTTTCTCTAGGATTGCTAGGGAACAAGCAATCTTAGGGAGGGTGGATTGTAATGTCCCCATTTTTTAGTTGTGGAAGATTTGATGGATTCAGTCTATTATTGGGTCCTTGTAGGTTGTACTAGTGTTTAGAGGACCTTGTTGTAGAGTTCTTAGGCTATCTAGTGGCCTGTTGTTGATTTTGGTTCTATTTTGAGAGACTTATTATTTATAGTAAGTCAACATTTGGTTTCAATGAGCTAAGATGAGTTAGACGAGTTGAGTGATGCTCTCAATTTTTATTTTTAGCTTTTGGTTTGGGCTCCAAGAATCTCGGAGGGGTGCCTATTTTTAGTAAGTCACCCCGTTAGGTTCATTAGGTTCATTCATCGTCTTTCATCATCAGGATCACTCATATGTTGTCAGATTTTGATTTTGCTACTTCTTTAGTCATTTTTTCAAGACTAGTGAATTATAATTATTATTCAATTAAATATGCTGAGGTTGCTATT
Organism: Cupressus sempervirens; assembly: GCA_028749045.1. Classification (NCBI taxonomy): domain Eukaryota; kingdom Viridiplantae; phylum Streptophyta; class Pinopsida; order Cupressales; family Cupressaceae; genus Cupressus; species Cupressus sempervirens. Next base: position 298,190,304 of record CM053785.1, on the reverse strand, counting down.
TTTGTTGGTATTGTATATTGACCACCTTAATGTCATAGCTCATTGGAACTAGGTTGAAAAGTTTTAAATCGTGGGCACAAGAAACAATGACCTTGTGTGTCATAAAATTATAATATGGTTGAAAAGGTCATTTTTAGAGCTAAAGGGAAGTAATAAATTGTAATATTCAATTATGTGCCTCAGTATAAATTGTAATATTCAATTAAGTGAAAGGTGTCTTGAAGAAGCCATCTTTATTTATTATAAAAGCAATGCTTTGTGAGAAGGGAATTCATTCTTGTCTATTGCTTTTTGATATTTTCTTGTGAGGGTTTGAAGTGTGAATTTTTGAGGACTGATTCCTTTTGATTTGAGCATCAATTTGCTTCTGTTGTATAGCAAATTGATTGGCCTTCTAGTCTATGACTACTATTGTTTTAGAAGGTAATTGTTATGCGACAAATTTAGTGTCTAATTTCTGCTGTAGACATCCAAGCTGGGTGGCCAAATTTGAAGGTGACGTTGAAGAATTTGGAGCAGCCAAACCCTGTCTAAGGCTGTGATTTGTTTGCTACAGCAGTGGCTATACTAAGGGCCGCATTTGGTATGAGTTTGGTGATGCAAGGTCAACGTTGCAATCTGCTGGCAACGTTTTCCATTAAGCGGAAAGGTTGGAGTTGGCGGGGGAAATTCTAGGTCTGCTACAATAATTTTATCAGACACCAACACTTATCCAGGTTTCAAAAGTTCTTTTGCTTTGAGCACTATTTGTAATAATTGCCTCAGGTATAATTGCAATTGAAACTATGCTGGCAATCATTTCCAATTATTTTGGTTTAAGTTATTTGTGAGCACTCATTGTAGTAACCCTCAGCCGGTTACCTCTTAACAATTTAACTTTAACAACTTCAATTTCCTTAACCAATCAGAAATATGTCATTTTATCAAACACTTAGCAAGCAGAGTCAATTAACACTGTATATGATACTAAGTCTCAATCACAATGCTAAGAAATGCAACCATACAGCTCACAGAATCTGGCCTAAGATGTTCTGCATAAATGATTATCCAATGATGCATACAGTCTGGAAGAGATTTACACCAAACTCTGAACTCACTAATTAACAGTCTACACTGCATTGAGAATGAAATTTATTTGCAAACTGATATCTTTCGAAGAATCATGAACCCATCCTCCAGTTGGTTTATTTACTAATTGGGTAAAATTCAGAGCCAACTATACATTCGAACTAGATGACATAGATTGAAATTACATTTGAGAAATTAACTGATCTTAATCACAAATGGAACCTGGTGATCATGCCTACTATGAGATTTATAAATTGCAATAAATGCTCCAGAAATTGCAGATTATTCCCTACAACACTCACGATGGGCAAAATAACATGCCTGCTGCTTGCAGCTCTAAACCATTTACAGATTTAGCAGCCACGATAGCCACAAATGATGTATGTACGATCCACAAAACTGATCACAGCCTTCCTTAGTGGCTGTGTAGACTTCCAGCAGCTGATGTGGCTTCTTAATGCAAATCGCAGGGCCTTGTGTGATGTAGAAATACACCTTTGGAACATTTCTTATGGGATTAAAACTCAAGAGGCTTCAACAATGGGCTCTTACACCTCATGTAAAGATTCAAACCAAAATTTATAAGTTGGGACAGCATCCAAATGCTTTAAGATTCTTCAATAACATTTACAAATGAAAAGATAGGGCAAATTTCTTTTATGAGATTGATTATTAATGAGTTAAACACGTTTTCCCCAGTTTATAGCTCAATACAATCAGTCGAATAAAAGTTATTAAACTTTTGCCAAAATTGTTATTATAAAAAGCAGATTCTGACGGGTCTGCACTAAATTGATCATAACTTTCATAAATCACAATGAAATTAATCCAAACCAACACCAATCATAAGCTAACTCAAATACCTTTCCAAAAATATAAGTTTTAGGTCTATCAATTCATATGTACACATAACAACAAAAAGAACAGTTGGATTTCTGAAAAATAAACTTAGAAATTTATCGTAAAACTCTCAAAAACAAACTTCTCTTTATTTCACTTCTTTCAACTTCTCCAGCCATTACATTCTGAAAATCACCACCAATACATCATATTTTAAAACCTTTTCAAGTTCTATAACTAATTAATTACCCCTCATGACCATTCATCTTCTCCCTTATATCATCTTTACATATTGTAACATTTTATGACAATATTTTATTATATATTTGACAATTTTCATCCATCTCGACAATATGACTCTAAACATAATAAATGGACCTAATACATATCAAGTGTGATTAAATAACATGTTTGAACAATATGACTCTAATTGACTTTATAATATAAAATACTCCTGGAGTCTTCATCCCATGTGTGGTCCTGCATCATGCTCCCGACTTTCAAACTTTTCAAAGTCCTCTTGGAAACTGCTGCTAAACAAAATGCTAGTAAACAAATTTTCATGTTCACTGTGGGGTTGTATTTCTCCTCATTGTGCCATCTTGTGGCTTGGGCTTTGAGCACCCACAGCTGCCATGTCATCTTGAGTTTGACTGTAGGCTTGCTTCCTCTTGGTAACATCATCATGTGTTGAACCATCTGCTGTCCATAGCTTTCCATAAACATCATGTGTTGAACCTCTGTTGTTACTTTACCAAATATACTTTCTAATGACCTTTGTTGTCAATATGTACATGCCATATATCCATGCTTGGAGGATACATAAACTCTCAAGTCTTGTCATGGCCCATTACGAACTCTTCTATAGTCTCTTCTGTTGAGAAAAAACCAGACTTCACAAGCTGAACCTCTTCATCATGTCATTGCTTTTGGCATACCAAAAGTTTCTCTTTCTCCATGACTACATTCTCTATCATAGGGGTACTCTCTTGCACCATACCCTTCTCACTACTTAAATGACATATCATTGTCCCAATCGCTACTGAACCTTCAGCATACTCAAACTCTGTCTTGTTCCTCTATTTTTACTCCAAGAACCTCTTCATTATTTTGTTCTACATGCTCTTCTTGCTGTACTGCACTCTCTTTCTCTTTCAATGGATATATTTTCTCTTCCCTTTTTAGGATCGCTGTCCCAAGTTCACATACATCTACACCTTGTAAAATTTCATTATCAAAAAGTTCTTCCTCCAAACATTCTTTAAGTTTCTCTTCACATTGTTCATGTGCTGGAAATTCTATTTTATCAATCAAACTTATGCTCCTTGTCATTGGCCATGATGCATCATCATCATCTAATGGAAACAAATTAAACCTTTTTCCATCCTAATTGAGAGAATATGTATTCTTTCTACAATCACATAATCAGAAGATGCCAAGAGTTTGTTTGGCAAATGTTAAATGATAGATTGCAAAATCTCACCAACATGTATGAAAAAAGAGCTGAAAATTCAATGAAAACTAACTCTTAGGCAATGAATGAGTGAACTTATAGGCAACTAGTTGACTTGAGATATTATGCAAGTTTCATTTCTAGATACATAACAACACCCAGAGTAGAACATACAAATTTAGCGAAGATGGTATTGAGATTGTGAAAGGAAAACTAGAGTTTTGGAATATTATACAATGAAAGCAAAGATCTTAGGCTGTTTAGGTTTAATGGTTCAAATGATAGAAAATCCACTTTTGGTTATCTTTTCAACCTTGGCATATGTTCAATCATATGGACTAGCAAGAAACAAGTAGTAGCTCTACCATCGATAGATGCTGAATATTGAGGAGCAATAAAAGTAGCATGGCTTTGAAGGATGCTTTCCAACATGAAGATGCCTCAAGGAAAGTCTTCACCCTTGTTCCATGACAATCAAGGGGTGCTAAAAGCAAGGAATTTACTCTTCAGCAAGTGCTCCAAACATGTGGAACTTCATTGCCATTTCATCAAACAATTTGAAGATGGATTGGTTATGCTGTACCCAACAAATTTGAAAACTACTGGAATAAGCTTGGTGTAGTTAAGATTTAACCATTAAGGGGAGTATTGAAGTAATGCTTTTTTTTAATGTTCAATATATTTAAGGATAGACTTTGGGAATATTCTTTATTATTTTTGATCTATTAGTTGTTATTCTTCTCCTCTTAATTGAAAGTGTTTGTAAGCTTACTTAATGATGCTTCTACTCCTCTTCTTAAGATCTAATATCTTAATAATCATTCTATGTTTAATTATTTGTAAGCTTACTTAATGATGCTTCTACTCCTCTTCTTAAGATCTAATATCTTAATAATCATTCTATGTTTAATTATCATTTCTGAAAGCTTTAATTAAAGTCCATTAATTGCCAATACTTGATTCAAGCAGCTCTGTTATTTGAAATGCTAATATTGAAGCAATAAATTAGTCGTAGAAAAGAACCCTTTCCAAACATGTAGATGCCCTGCAATAACCTGATTAGATGGGTTGAATGGCATTGATATCTGCACAGTGCTGTTCTTGGGAGGATAACCGTGATTATTGCATAGGCATATTTGTATGGTAACCTTCAAAATAGTTTTCTTGGTTGAAGACTGAGTATTTGTGTGTTTTGAATAGCTTATTTTTTTATTATTCTTTGATTTTCTGTCACATTAATTTCATTTTCTGTTTTTCATGCAGATCAAGGCAAGAACTTGGATGATTTTTTCCAGTCAACAGCAGGTATTGACCAATTTCTCGAATTTCATTGAATTTGTGATTGGCTAATTTAATTTCTTATACAAATTACTTGCACAGAGATGGTTCCATTTAAACTGAGAAGCCTCATGTAATGGATTTTTGGCTATGCTAGAGTCCATTACTTTTGCATGAACCCTTGGTTTGTGAAGAAGCAACTCTGACATGGTTGTTAGATGATTTGACCTGATTGCTGATGTGCTGTGTATAATTTGTTTGTATAGTCTACATACATGTAAGCATGATTCAAAATATGCTTGATTTGTTTCTTTTGGTCTTTATTTTAAATCACTATGAATAGTTTCCCACTGCATAAAATTTGGTTTCAGTACACAAAATACTGAGGAATGGTAAATGTAGAAAAGGGTTACTAGTACAAATTAACAAGGAATCTCTGATTCTATTGTGGAGATTCATTTTTGCGGCAATTAGCATTTTAGTTGTTTCATTTTTTTATCAGTCAAGTGGATTGAAATTATTTAAATTGAGCAGTTCCTTTCATCAGTTGACAGGATTTTCATTTGAATTGCCAGTTTCTTCCATCAATTTGTATTGTGTGCTCAAAAGGTTTGGCTTGCTTCTTGCAGGAAAGTTTCAAACAGATATTGGCAAAGCATGGGCTGCTGAAATCGTTTCCAGAAGAATGAAGAATCAAAATCAAGCATCCAAGTAAAGGCTTTCTCTCAAAAGAACTCAAACAGTAGGTTTGGCAACCATTCCTGTGTGTCTATCAAAAAGCTCCCGATTTAACCAATTACAGGGATATGGTTGACTGCCAAGTACTTACTATAACAAGATGAATTTTCCAAAATCATTAACATGCTGTCTTCCAGATCTCTCTCATGCTTTATGAAGTATGAAATTTTGCCATTATGTAGTCATCTGCCATTATGTAGTCATCACTCTGTAGTTTAAATGTTTGATTGGCCAAAAATATCACAAAAGAAAATGAAATCACTTTCAAATTTTATGGGAAGTGCATACTGGTGGTAAAGATGTCTCATTTATCATTTCCCTGTAAATGCATCTCCATTGGAGGATTCCTCTTGGTTATGAAGCTTTAGCATGTTTTTACAGAATGAACATTCCTTGTTTTAAATATGCCAAATTACAATGATGATTGTGTTGCCCTTTTGGTGAACAGTGGCATACAGTTTTTTGAAAAAGTTATTTTAAGTAGAAAGTGTCATTTTGTGTTAAAATATCAACAAATTATCCGAGAGGTAAAAACGAGTACCCCATGTTTCCCGGTTTCCGGAACATTTGCTAGAGCAGGGGACTTGTATATATAAATATATGTTCAGAATTATATAACATTGTCACATTTGTCATAGCAATACAATTTGGCTTATCTCTTAAAATGACAGACTACAATATACAAGAAATCTGAAAAAATGACGTGTTTTTTTGTTTATTAGTAATAATATTTATAAGTTATGATTCATGAATACTTATATATGGAATATTTTTCTTGTTTAAAAAAATAAAACTTGGAAACAAAAACAATAAACTGTAAAACATAAAATAAATAATAAAGCTCATCTTAAAACTTCAAAACCATTTGCAGTCTGTGCACAAACACTCATTTGCCATGTGCATCCAAAACACCCTTTTTTTGTGCGTCCAAATCTGTTTTGTGCTCTATGTCCAACAAAATCCTCCTCCTCTGTGTGTGTTTGAGTAGAAATAATGAAGTGAAGAAAACTTTAACATATGATATGTTAAACATAACTTACATATGTTATTTTATTTTTTAATGACTTCCAATCCATAAGGCCTGCAAATGGGGCAAAAAATTTCCAATTTTAATACTTTTTTGGTTTAATATATTTTTTGGAAACCGGAAACCTTGATTTGTCCCCGCGATGAATGGGAAATAGCTAGGCAGTCCTTGGGACAATCGATAACAATTAGAAACACATCAACTGTTTTCAAAGTTTTGGGGATGCATTCTGATTTTTCTGCCTGGGTGGGGACAGCTTGGAAATGTCCATAGAAATGGTTTCTGAAACCTGGGTCTAGGCCCTGAAACATGTCCCCAAGTAACATAGGCTGTATCAGACAACCAGCTCACACAATTGACATCTTCTCCTCTATTTATATTACAAGTATATCCTAAATGATTAGATGTTGTTTGTGTACATTTTATCTATTCCAGGTATATCCTACACATATAGGTAATTCATTAATAATGTTATTATAAGGGCAAAAAATGGATCCCTTACAACTTATTTGTTAAATTTAACACCACTTTGTGTAGATGTTCTAAGTTCACAACACTAGCAAGTGATTTTGATTGATTTGTTGCTCCTAATGACACCACTCAAATTACACTCAAATATATCATTTTAGTAAGTTAAAGACTACAGTTGTGGCCTTGACTTTGTTTAGGGCCATAGACATTGACTCATTTTGTCAAATTCAAGTTTAGTTGTGGCTCTACACTGACTCAATTCCCAACCAGCCAAATGCATGGACTACTACCAAAATTTCAAATTGTGTGCATACATCATACATAGCAAGACATCACCCCCTGGTCACTTTTGAAGCTTTCATGAGATCACCCTCCCATCATTGTTAGTGATGTATGCATTTGTTGTATGTGCCGCTTGAAACAATGTTTGCCTAATGTGGGAAGTGGGAAGGAAGTTGATTCCCATTCTTAGCATAGTGAGCTCTAGTGATGTGTTTAGTTTCCTAGTTGGAGATGTAGGTATTGTTGCTAGTTTTTTCACACAATCACCCCATTGCAAATAAGAAACCCCTTTTTTCACTTTGGCAGTGAGTAGGTGCTAGTCTAGGAGCATATTAAAAACATTTTTAAAGTTTGTCTTGGGGGAAAACCTAGGTCTTGAGGTAGTCCCTACTCTTCAAGTTTGACCATCAAAGTGGAGGCCTTAGACAAATCTAGTGTTCAAGTCTTAGAAGAGAAAGAGAGAGTTGATGCAGATGACCAAAGGGTAGTATAAGGTTGGAATGACAATGATAAATGAAAGAACATGAAGTTGGAGTAAAGATTAGAGTTGGATCATGACTCAGGAATTCTAGGATTTTCTAAGTCAAGCCCTTGGGCTTGACAAATTGAACTAAGTCAAGATCTTGAGCCACAAACTTAATCAATTGCATGTCAACCCTCAAGGTTCGATCAATGACAAGTCCAACGCTATTGCCAAAATCAAGTTGGGCCTAAGGTATTGGCAAGTACCATGCCATGAACTAAAATCCTAATGTTCTTTTCCATATACTTATGCCAATTTTGACTTGACCTTGTGTACTTTTCCACATCCTTATGTCAAATTTAACTTGATGTTATGTAACTTGCCAAATTGTAACTTGCATTTGCCACATGAGTGTTCTATCTTCGACTTGACCTTATATCACTTGCCATAGAGGCATGTGAATTCCGAGTTGCCTTGTCATGCATGTCCTTGATTTCCAAAAACCACTGGGTGTCTTTACCTCGTGACCTTGTCAAATCCAACTTGGCACCATAACCCTTAACACATAATCCCTTCATTTATGAAAATCTACATAAGACCTTGTGATGCAATAAGAAAAGCACTTTGGTAAGGTAAGGTCTGAGTTAGCAAAGATAAGCTCCAAGACAAGGTTAATATCCCAAGTTTTCCTATGGTTTAGGCAATCAAGTAGTAAGGATATAGGTGCTCACAACTCAACCTGTCACCACAAACTCACCTATTTCTACAACCACTCGTAAGGCTTCACCAATCTCCCAATTGACTCTTCACCTTCCAAGCAATTCGCACAAGCATTCTATTATCTTTCAACTCCAACTCCACTAGGGCATCTTAGAGGCTTTAGCCAACCCAACCAACCAAAACACCCACAAAGTGAAATTGTAAAACAAGCCTAAAATAGACCTAAAACAATTAGGCCTCCAAATTGAGTTTTTGGACCTAAATTTCCTTCAAAACATCCCTACAACAAATTGGACTTTCACACACCCATTTTAGAGTACTATTGGGGTCCAAAGTTCTAGATCTCCATCCTTTTTAAAGTTGTTAACCCACAAAAGCCCTAGGCTTAAGGGGTTTAGGCCTATGAATCAAGGTATATGTTGTTTAAGGGTTCTAAGCTAATATCCACTGTCCAATCTCCATTCCTATAGTCTAAACACTTCATAAGCAATCTAATTTTCACCTTTCTCTAAATCAATGCCCTTCCTACAATCGAAGTATCTTACTAGCAACACTATACATGCTTTACCCAATGTCCAATCTCAATTCCTATAGTCTAAAGACTTGATAAGCAATCTAATGTTCACCTTTCTCTGAATCAATGCATCAACACCCTTCCTACAATAGAAGTATCTTACTGGCAAAGTTGTGTATGCTTTACCTTTTATCCTTAATGATTTGTTCAATCTTGGGCTTTGATCTTAGGGTTTTGTAATCTTAATATTTCCATAAACCGTTTCCCTCTTCTTCCATCTGTTAGATGCAATATGATGTTCCCTTTTACCTATAGTCATTGGCTTCCAATAGTTGGTTCCTTTACTTCAATAACTATCTCATCATTAGATAACTCCTTTGTCTTGTTGATAATATAATTCCATACCTATTAGCTTATCCTCATCAATGTTTGACATGAATGAAAAAACTTAATCGTTGATTTCCAACTATCATGACCCTTCGAACACGAAACTATTGACTGCAACCAACTGCATTATCATCGTGTTAGCGAACATATTTGTCTTCCCTTTATGAATTTCAAATGACTAACTCTATACCCAGGCTACAAAACAAACAAAGTTCACAACAACTAGGTAAACACATATTAATCGTTTCCCTTTGAATTATAAGAGGTACAACTCCCTCTTGATAGATTTTCAATGAATTTATGCTTAAAGAAAAGCATACATGTGTACTTTTACCCGAAAGTACTTAAGGATCTCTCACATACTCTTAGGTATAGAGGAAGAATTCAGAATTTACAAAATATTTGAGCAAATTGAGAAGTACAAAGTTTCCTCAAAATCATGCAATACTTGAAAAATAGAGAAAATTCAAAGATATTAAATAATATATCAAAAGAATGATAACTTGAGATGAACAACAATCAATCTCAAGTAAATCATAGACTCCATGTTAGCCACCGTGGTAAAACCTTGAGGAGTTGGGGTATCGCTGTCTCTGATCTTAAACATGGTGTCTTGGAAACTTTTTATCAAAGTCTCTGGATCTGTATTTCTATCCTCAATTTGTAAAATACCGGTGGGATTAATCATTTGCATGTCTTTCAGGACCTTATGCATTCCTTTGATTTCATTCTCAATTGCTTGTATTTCTTCAAAGGTGGTTGTAAACAAGGATTTTTTCCAATTCATATTACTTTTTAGTATAAAGAGCATGCAAGGATCTACAATTTTCATGGGATTGTCAGTAAGGAAGTTTATCACTTTGTACTTCTCAACTTCTAGTACCTGAAAAGCTATTGCCTAACATCGAGCCTGATCTGCTTCCCACACAGGCATAAGGATTTGGATTTCTCCAAGCAACATCTCCTCTTTTGTATATGTAGTAGTAAATACCAGAATGAACTTACTTCCTTCTTCTATAACATACCCAATCCAACTGTTCATTGCTTCTAGAAAGAGCTTTCCCCTTTGCTTTTGCATGACCAATTGTTGATTGTTAGAAGAATTGGGGTCAAATGATTGGGGAATTTGAATCAGGGGGAGCGTGCCAACATTCATCAAGGAGTCAATATATTCAACCATAATGACGACCAGTCACCCTTTTCCTCTTTTCCTAGCTATCTTTCTTAGATTGATTTAACATATGATCGGTTAGGAATTTAAAAAGATTATTACTAGTATCCTAGCTGAGGACTCCCAAGTCCATGGTTATGACCTCAAAATCTTCAGCTTCCACTTCATGTACGCCTTCTTTCTATTTATAAATGGCTATTTCTGTGGTCACTTTTCCTGTAGTAGGATCCTTGGTTAGGCAAGCATTGTTTTTCACCTTCTTGTTTTTAGGAGTGCGAGTGGCGTATTTAGTGACTATGTCATTGACTAGCAAAGAGATAGGCTTTAGGCTGCGTTTTGCTCACTAAACTGGAGAACTAGGGAGGTTTAGTTCTTGCAACTATCACCCCTTCGTCCTATTTAGCAGGAGTCATGAAGCTTGGTTGAATCACATTTGTACTACCCATCACTTCTATGTCCATCTCTTGATTTTCTTGTAGTATAAGGTTATCCTCCTTATCCAATTCTAAATACAAAAAGTCGGTTCTTGAACTGTTGTCTTAATTAGTTTCATAGGCTTAATTTTAGATCTTGTTATAGGAGTAGATGGATAAACTGGTGGCGCCTTGGTTGCCGATTTAGGTGGGGCTATTGTCTTTTTCTTCTTAGCTGTGGAAATACTACATGCATCATCGAAAAAAAGGGGAAAATTAGAAGGCGAAGATTTAGAGAAAGAAACATCCTTTGTAGGTTTTTCAATTTGCATGGGCATGGCTGATTTGATTTGTCTCTCACAACTAATTGTCTATGCATTCTAGTATGAACCTGGACTTGAGTTTTATGTCATCTTCTTCATTTCTATCCCAATTAGTCTCAGGAAGGACCTGTTCAATTGCTCCCTTACATCTTGGTTCAATGACTTCTGAATCGTCTTCAACAAGCCCTTATGTTTTGAGTTTCAACTTTAGCAGTGTGATTTGAGGAATTGTCAACCTTTAGTGATCTATTTTCGCAACTTATTGCTCATTGCTACAATCTTCCCACAAGTCTTCGAGGTGAGGTGTTGACTGAATCGGGTCTCTTAGGCCAAGTACCAAATTTACAAAGTTTTTATTATCAAAATCTCTTGTTTCATGATAAAACCCCGAATTGAAGTTCAACAAATCACTCCTGATTGTTGAAGCATTGATCATTGTATTGCAAGCCAGGGAACTGAGTTTGATGGGGTTCCCATTTTTCCTCAAAGAGATTGTCTTTGACCACAGAAAACATTTGCCTACTTACTTCAGCAAGAACAAAACAATCTAGCGCATACCTTGGCAACTTGATTGGTTCCTCCTCAAAACCTCCTATTCTTAAATAGGTGAACCTGGGGAATTGGATGTAGAAACTCCCATAGTTTTGAACTAAAATCAGGGCTTTTGGAGACATTCTCTACATCGGGGTTTTAGTGAGGTTGAGATGTAAATTTCCCAAGAAAACATCGTGCACTTTTATGAAATCCTCCAACACTGTCTTTTCTCAATAGAGGATAGTATTGATACACCGTGATGTCTTCGCTCCATAGTTTGTGAGGAATTGCGATGAGATTACACACGCATGCAAGGCAATAGGTTAAATAGGAGGACATATAGAATTCCTAGTAGCTTGTGAATGCTTAAGCTGGCTTCTCAATGAACTAGCTTTCAACTCAGCCCAATCAAATAATTGTTTACCACTCAGAATGATATTTATATAACGAAACATCCATTCTTCGAAAACAAGGACATCAATCAAACCTCTAACTTTGTGTAACAAAACCATCAAATCATGTATATGAGGCTTCATGTGATCTTTAGTTAGTATCTTCGACAGCCTTGAAACTCCCCTATAAAAAGTCTCGGTCCACTTTCTAGCTATCTAGTTACGATTCCTTGGAGGGTCTTCTCGAAATTGGACCACGGACCGAGTGGAGTTAAAAATAGAAAAGGAAGACTCAGGTAATTTTAGAATAGATGAAATGGTCTCTCTGGTAATAGATAATCATTGTTTTTAGTCTATATGCTCTTAGACTTGACATCATAATGGTTAAGACAATATTGAAGTAACTATGGACTTTGAAATGTAGGAGAAAAAGTGGTAGCTTCAAGGAGCTCGCTTGTCAAAACTTTAAGACATCCTTTAACTCCTGCTATTCCAAAAACTTTTCTTGTAACTTCTCAACCTCAATTCCCATTGAATTTGTATAAGAAATTATGGGTCATCAACATTCAAGACGAGAAGTATTTTCAAAGAAATGCATAATAGACTTCATACTCACAACAAGAACAAGAACTTTCCAAATTCTTCCTTAAAGAAAAATGACATAAAAGGAGCAAAAAGAAAATCTTACAACCCTCACCTGTGAATAGCTGAAACCCAAAACCCTTTCTCCATCCACTGCTTTACTTCCAACTTTGTAGACTAGAATAAAAATAAGCTCAGAATGGGTTTTAGAATAATTTGCATACCGAGGAAAGTAATACTAAATATTTGGGTTTTAGTGGAGAGATTATCCAAAGCAGTATACACGCTTCAAGAAGTTATGATGTCCTTTCATTAAATGTTCACTTGGGGAAAGTGTCTCAATCATCATTAATATTCTTCTGACAATTTGGATTTAGATTTCATTAGAAGATTTGGCTTTCCCACTTAGCCGCCAACTCACCATCTATGCTCAGCGATACTGATTCTAAGGGGGTCTTTAGATCATCATTAGGATGTCACCTTTCTCACTTTAGATACAAATTTCATATCAATCATTGATTTTACTTCTTGGTGCCAACTTTCAATGTTGGAACTTGTTTGAACCTCTTAGAACCTTGGTACAAAGTGGTTTGGACACATTCTGTGACATATATAATAGGTCCTGGCTGCAAAACAAAAGGTTAGTCCAAAACCTTCGATGAAACCGGTTTGAACTACTCTGAACCTTGGTACAAAGTGGTTCAAAGTGATTCAAAATAATTGACATGAGCATTTCACAATAGATTCAAGCCTATACACCTAGGACAATACAAAACCTTTGGACGGATCGACATAACTGACAAAAGATAAACTTCGGTAGGTGAGACGAGAATAGGGATGAGATGAAAAAGCTCAAAAAATCTGATTTTAAAGAGATAAACAAAGAGAGAAAGTACTAATTATGGCGACTAAAGAACTTAGACTAACATGGGCTCTGACTCGAGACTATGTGCGTGAGGTCTGAAGACAGATCACTGGAAAAAACAAACTGGCCACAAGGGAAAGAAACAAAAACAAAGGCAACAAAAATAGAAAGTGGAGGATAAACTAACTATTATATACAAGGGAAGAACCTAGGAGAAGCATTACAACTTGAATAATTTCAAGTTCTGCCCATTATGGGTAAAGGGCAGGAGGGTTTCATCCAAATAGCTTCAATGGAAAGCATTTGAGCCAATCACTTCTGAAATAATGAAAGGGTCTTTCCATAAATAATTGAACTTCCCATGTGCTCCCTTTGGTTTTTTTCTTCTATCCCACAATAAAAGTTCATCTCCTTTCATGAAATTACAAGCCTGAGCCTTCATGTCAAAAATATGGTTGACTTTCATCTTATGTTCAGTGATATGATCCACCAATTTATCTCTCTTCTTCAAGCTTGGTGAGGTGCATTACTCTTTTCTCCAAAGAGTTCTAAAAAAATGGATCTTCAATCACTAATTGTAACTTTGCAGTTGACAATTTCACAAGTAAGGACACTTGTGCTCCTACTCAAGAGATCAGTTCAAAAGGTGACATTCTGATAACTCTTTTTGGTGTAATCCTATCAACCCATAAGGCTTCATACGATTTCTTGTGCCAATTTTGGACATTGTCATTCACTAGTTTCTTCATTATTGCAATCACATTTTTATTGTTGGATTCTGCATGTCCATTTCCTTGAGGAAAGTAGTTTGAAGAGTATGCTAGAGATATTCCATGTTCATAATAGAACATTGAGATCTCTTCAGAGGAAAAATATGTAGCATTGTCTGCAACTACTTTATGAGGAATTCCAAACCTGACGAAAATGAAATTCATCAGGAAATTACACACCACTTGAGAATTTTCTTTCTTCATAGGAATTGCCTCCACCCATTTGGTAGAGTAGTCGGTCACAGTCAGAATATAAGCATGACCGACACTGGATGACGAGTTCAAAGGTCCTACGTAATCTATGCCCCACTATTTGAAAGGCTCATTTATTACCACATGTTTTAGAGGTAGAGATGCAAGTTGAGGATGACTGGTGAATAGCTTACATTTCTCGCAAATCTTCACGTATAGGTTGGCATCTTTGAACATTCCCAACCAATAAAAATAGTTCTTGAGCATTTAGAAAGTTGTTATTGTGGAGGAGAAATGTCCACCGCAAGCGTCAGAATGATAAAGTTTCAACAATTTTCCTTGTTGTTCAACATCAACACATCTAAGGAAAGTCTGTCAATTCCCTTCTTATATAACACTCCTTGTGAGATCACATATTTAGTAGCCTTTAACCTAAGATTGTTTTTCTCCTTGTGATTTAGGTGTGTAGGACATTCACCATAGGTTAGGTAGTACACAACATTTGAGAACCAAGGATCGATCGAGCTAACTAGTAGGACCATGTGAACGGTGTAAGCACCCTCTTGTATCGGTTCCTTGTTTTTTGCTATTAATTTGCATAATCGTCGTCCTCTAAACAAATTAGTGGGTTTGATAGTAAGGTCATACTCTTGAATTCTAGCTACCCATACAACTCTTTTATTTACTTTGATTTCTTATTGAGTCAATACACTCTTAACTGCTATTTCAAACACATATATAGTTGAATGTGAGTGTAAAACGTAGTACTTGAATTGTTTAACTACTTTTACCATGACAAATGCATGTTTTTCAATCTAAGAATAATTAAGCCCATGTTTCTTCATAGGCACACTCATAAAAGAAATGAGGGCTTCTTCATCTTGATCATTCTTTTCAGTAAGGATGCCTGACAGGGTGTGCTCTGAAGCGTAGCAGTACATGATGAATTCTTTCTTGAAATTGGGACTGAATAACATTGAGGCTTTAGATATGGCAATTTTGATAT
This sequence comes from Cupressus sempervirens, assembly GCA_028749045.1. Classification (NCBI taxonomy): domain Eukaryota; kingdom Viridiplantae; phylum Streptophyta; class Pinopsida; order Cupressales; family Cupressaceae; genus Cupressus; species Cupressus sempervirens. The sequence continues at coordinate 298,174,815 of CM053785.1, read as the reverse complement.
CTTTAAAAGATTTCTTCCCTTCTTTGACCCATTTAAATGGGCATTTTTCACTCATCATGATCAACATGTGTCTTACTTTTTCAGAGAACTTGAGGACATAACTTCTCAAGAAATTGATCTAGCCAAAGAAGGATTTTAGATCACTTTAATTTGTAGGAAGAGAGAGTTGTTGAATTGCTTTGACCCTATCAGGATCAATTCTTATTCCTTCCTTTGAAACAATGTGTCCCAAAAGCCTCCTTCTTCCATAAAGAAAACTGATTTCTTGGGGTTTAAAGATATACCATGTTGTCTACATCTCTTCAATACTACTTCAAGGTCCCTCAAATGGTGTTTCCTTCTTTTAGAATAAATAGTCAAATCCTCTAAATAGATCACAATGATCTTGTCCTAGATCTTTGAACAAAGAATTCAGTGCCCTCTAAAATGTTTCTCCTACATTAATCAGTCCATAAGGCATCCCATTGTAAGCATAAGTGCCCCAGGGTGAAATAAAAGCTGTCTTATGTTGATCTTCTTGGGATACACTTATTTGGTTATACCTTGAATAGCCATCAAGCATGGTCATAACCTCAAAACTTGCTACACATTGTCGAACGTGTTCCATTATAAGAAGTGCATAATGTTGGATACAATTGATTAATTGTATATTGTTTTTTCTATTACACAAATGTCATATCATTAGCAGTTAGTGCATGCCGAGCTCACTCGGGCAGTGAAGACAGTTTTCTGTGTCTACCAAGCATTCCTATGTTTGCCTAGTTCAGAAGGTAGTGTCTACTGAGTTCACTCTGGCATTGAAGGAAAGTTTGCAGGAGATGAGTGTTAACCAAGCTCACTCGGTTAATGAAGAAAAAGTTGAATGGAACCAGTGTTAACTCACTTGGTTACCAAAGGATCTTCGCGAATATGCAATGTTAACTAAGTTTCAGTTGGTTAACACAGGAAATCATTTCTAAAGTTAGTGTCTACCAAGCTAGGTTGACTAACATAGGATTTTATTGTTTTGGCATATTAAGCTTTATTGATTTATCTATTGGTTCTAACCGACTGAGAAGATGAATTTAAGTTGTATATGAGCCGACTTGACAATATGAATGATATGAGTATAAAGTCAAGTTGTTTGTTCAAAATTTGAGAAGTGTGAATGTATTGAAGATTCAAAGATGAAGAGAGAAAGCAAAAATTGAAGGATAAGTAAAATATCCTTGTGGAGCAGAAACGATATATTTGGTCAGGAAGGATCAAGTACAAGCCAAAACATAGATATGTAATCAGCAATTTAGTTGCATTCAAATCAGGTCATCTCATTGTTACTTTCTAACCATTGTAGCAGTGATCTAAATCTCTTAACAGAGTTGACTTAACAACTATTTGTAAATCCTCTAACAAGGTGGTAGTTCTGTTGAATTGTCTTAAGACCTCTAACAAGGCCACTCCTAACAGGGTGATTAAATCCTCTAACAGGGTCATACCTAACAGTGTGTTTCGTAACCTTTAACATGGTTGGCTCCTAACATGGCTCACTTCAGAAGAGTGAAAATAGTAACTAGTTGCAATTGGCAGTTTTTCCCAAATTGGGTTTCCACGTTAAATCCTGGTGTCAAATGTGTTCATGCTATTTTATTTTATGTGTTTGCAACTAAGTTAAAGTAATGGTAATCAAAGATAACATCTAAAGATTTGCATGTTAAGTAGTTACCGAGCATATTTAGTATTTACCGAGTTACAACATTTTATGTATGTTTGCCGAGCATCAATAGTATTCAATTTTTAGAGTTTATTTTTGTATTGACATCTAAGGGATCTGGGATTTATTTTAGTGGTAATGGATTCACCCCTCCCCTCTCAGTTACTCTCTTATATTTTCAACACATAATTATCTTTTAGGCTAGCCCGGTTGAGGTTTCTGAAATCTATACAAATTCTAATCTCGTCATTTTTCTTCCTCACATATACAATATTAGCTATCCAGGTTAAATGATGAATAGGGTAGATAATTCTTACCTTCAACATCTTCTCCACCTCCTTTAATATGGCCTCAAATACCTTCAAATTGTAATTTCCTAAGATTTTGATGATGTGGTGTTGCACCAGGTTTCTAAGGTATATGATGTTTGAATTCTCCATTTCTAATATTTTTTATATGCCTGGGAGAAAACATCTATTTACTTCACCAACAACCTTTTTAGACGTCTCTCTCTCTTATCGAGCAAGCCTTGCCGATTGAGATCCATTTGGGGTTACCTTCCTTGGCAATATCAATCTTATCATATTCTTTCAAAACTTCATTATAAGTTGTGTTCTTCTTAATGGTGCTATCATCCTTTATCTGGAAAAGGTGTTCAAGGGAAACTAATCCCTTCAAAATTATATTTCCTTTTAATTGCATCACTTCATCAAACTCATTGAATTTCTCACCAATATCTTTACCTTCTGCTTCAGAACCTTCGAAAAACAAGTCAGGGAAGTTTTGGATACATCTTATAAAGTCTTTTAATTGTGAGTCATTGTCAAAAGCCTATTAATGATCAACATTATCTAGTATACTTGGTCTATATATCCTTTCTATTCTATAAGCATCTGTTTTAAAATTTGAGTGAGGTAGGAGCAATGAAGCAGAAACTACTAAAGAGTCAACTCTAGAATTTTGAGACCGAGGAAGAAATTCAATGGAAAAAGCATCTAAAGATTCTAGTTCATCCTAGACCAAATTTCTATAATGTTTTAACCTATCGTTTCTTACATAAAATTGGTTCCTTACATGTTTTACTATCAATTCAACAACACCTTTAGGTACCATCTTCCTTATTCCTTTTGACTTGGTTTCTTGTAGTCCCGACAACAACGCTTCATAATATGTTATGTTAGTAGTATTCTTGAAATCCAATTTGAATGCGAAAGGAATAGGCTCTCTTGAAGGAGGAATTAGAACTACTCCAGCACTAGAGCCCAATTTGGGAAAACTACCATCGAACTCCATTATCTATAATTTCTTTTCTTCTAGGTCATCAAAAATTTCTTCAGGTTCATTGTCAGGAAGAATCACATAATTCCCAAACTAACATTCTTCATATAGTATGTGAGCTTTAAGGTTGTCATAAGAAACCACAATATATTTATTTTTTTCTTCTGGTTCTAATTTTATCTTCCTCTTGCCCACTGGGATCAGTGCCTTTGACCAATTGATCTTAATTTCTCCTCCCATTTCTTTGCAAAAAGTCATGCTAAGTAGCATGACATAGCTTGCATGGATATTAGCCACCAATATGGTAAATTTCAGCCTTTTGTCTGGACATGGAACAAGAACAACTTGCACATCTTTAACTTGTTTCCCATCAATAGAATAATATTGCCCAAAGGTTTTTGTGAGGGGGAGACCAAGAGCTTTAGCAACAGGGGAAGGAATAATGTAATCAGAGGCACCTAAGTCTACAATACAATTACTAAGTTTCTGAGCATTTAATAACAAAGAGATGTAGAAAGGGTTAGGTTTCTTTTCCTTTCCTTCACTTTCCATGGCATGGGTACTATAGACACCTAAATCTGATTAGATCATTAAGTAATCATATTTAGTCATCTCCTAGGACATTACTAATTAAATATTTATTATTTAATTAATTAATTGTCATCCCCGAGTTAATTAATTAATTAAATTAACTATAGTCCAATTGATAAAATCAAAGGATAATCCAATATCAACTTATCAATTAAATCCCTGTTCCTCTATTAAATTAAATAAATCCTCAAATCTATTTAATTTAATCTCACATCCCCCATTTATTAAATAAATCATTTAATAAATCATCCTAAACCCCTAAGCCATCCCCAAACCCAATCTTTACCCCTAATCCAACCCATTCACCCATACTAACCTCACTTAGCCTCCCAACTAACCCATCCCATCATAACTAAGCCACTTGCCCCCTAATCCCCTTTCTAAACTAAGCCTAATCCCCCTCCTAAACATGTGCACAACTTAAGGAAAGGTTAAGACTTGCTAACCCAAGCGAAAGTCAACAATCTCATCCATACCCTCACCCACAAGCATTTATGGCTCTTACAAAGCATTTATGAAGCCCTTATCTCTTGAGCCTCCTTTGTTGACCTTTCATATTTCCATTCCCTCCATCCAATCACCCTTTGACATGTGTCACCTCTTAATTGGCTCCAAACAAGCACAATCCATGTGCTCCCCTTTGAATGCATCTTGACCCTCCCTCACCATTTTGTCATCCTTACATCCTGACGATTCATTTCTCTACCCCTTGGCCTATAAATGAAATCCTCTCCCTTCACAACAATAACTCATTTTTCATGCAAAGTTATAATGCTATTTTGAGAGCCTAAAAACTACCAAAATATCATCATAATGCTAAAAACCCTCCATATCTCCATTGTTGAAACCCTCATCCATACACACATTTGATAATCACCCACCCACTTGAAGCTTGAGCACACCGTGAGCATACATCCCCTCCCATTAGGGACACATCTACGTCATCAAGGGTTATGCCATAAGGAGCCTACCATTCTTGGTTTGCCTCCTTTCTTGGTGATAACCTCCATCCTATCATAAGTGTTTACTATTTTTTAGTATTGAGAATGCTTTAATAGATTAGTATTCAATTTACACTACTAGAATAGGTGATACAGGTACAAGATCCATTATTAGATTCTTGCAATGCACCTTCTAATACAAAAATAGGATTTACAGGGGCTGTTGGAACTTCAACTATGTTGGATTCATTGAATTGGGTATTTGAACTAGGTTCCTTTTCACATATTGAACCAGTTTGTCCAGTTCTTTGGGATTCATCCTTAGATATTTAGCTGGGGAAATAGAAATGGTGGAGGATTTGCGGAATTCAACAATGTCAAAGGCAAAAAGGTTGGTCGTTGATTTTATTCTGGACAAAATCCTAAAATTTGTACCTTTGGTATTTTGGAAGGAATCATTGTGTATATGATCTTTCCCTTTAGAATTTGTGCAAGTAACATTGGCACTAGTGTTAAATTTCTGACCTCTTAGATTTTGCATGAGAATGGCACATGCAGGATCTTGCAAGATGTCTCCTCCTCTATCTCAGTCAGACTCATACTTCAAGAAATAAGATCCAGAGCCTTCAGCTTCCATTCTTTCATTTTCCACTAGTTGTTCTCCGGTCATGGCATCTCTCGTTGCATTAATTTGAACGCATCTCAACCAATCGAGACATGTTTGACCATCATGATCCGTGGTTAGATGAAAAGAGCACATAGTTTCTTTAGGAACTTCTTCAATTTGTAGCCTTTGTTGGGGTGCTTTCAGAAAATGAATCTTCCCATGAGTTGGGTTATGTTTTCTCTGGTTAATGTCTTGGTACGGTGATTGATATGGTGTGTTGGCTTTATTTTATTGCCTCTTAAGCATGGCCATGTCATTCATTAACCTTTGTATGAGAGGATCTGTAGGAGTAGATGTAGAAGAAGGCCCAAAAGTTGACACTTCTCTCTTCCATTTACCTATTGTAACCAAAACATCTTCTAACTAAATTGTTTGTGTCTACGCAACGACCAAATCAACTAATGTGTCTTTTAATGAGTGGAAACTTATATCAGGTAGGACAACATTCAAGAAGAAAATCTTTTTGTTCTCATCACTAGGCTTGTAAGCTATGGGAATCCTTTGCAACAATCTATTGAACTTTGCTACAAAATCCCTCATAGGCTCATGAATTACCTTTTTCAACTGACTTAGTTGGAGCAAGAGGGTGAATCGTTATTAGGAGTTTTGAATCTAGCTTCAAAGGCTACTTTCATATCATTCCAATTTCTTATATAAGCTTGAGGTAAATGATTGACCTAGTTTGTCGCTGCATTGGAGAGTATCTGGACAAAGAGTCTCACTGCTATCTCTTGAGTAGGTACACTAGTAACACCACATGTTGTGTAGAAAGAACTCATATGATCATCTATGGACACCTTTCCATCATCGTTGAACTTGGGTAAAATCTAAGTTGCTCCTTTTGGCAATGTTGTAGGGTTCGCTCCTAGGTTGAGGGGGCCTATGTTCTACCCCCAAGGCTGATTAACGACCATATTTGGAAGTCTAAAGTTTAATGGCTAGATGTTAATATAAGATGGTATGAAAGTCCTTGGTGGGATCAAGGTTTGTACAAGAGGTGAGATAGGAGAAGCCTTGGGGGTAGAAGTAGGTCTTTTGCAAGATTTAGTCCTTTTTCCCAGTGTGTCAAAATCAGGAAGGAAGTTCATGTTTTTAAGAGGCTCAAAATTCTCATCAACTACTCCTTTGTCTCTCTCCCCTCTTGTGTATCTTTTATTAGCCAGATTTAAATACGCTTAGTAGGTTTAGGGTCTTGTCGGGGCTAGGGAAAGTCTATCCACCACTGTCGCTTCTTGAACTGTGGGTAAACCTCTTGAATTCTCAGTTCGTGTTTCTTCCCTTTCTAAAATTATGAGGACTTGTTGAAATTCTTGATTACTTTGTCGATATTTCCAGGCAATAGAATTTAGGTCTAAGATTATAGCTTCTTGTGTATTCACAAAACTGAAATTTGGTTGCAAAATAGGGAAAACATGGTTATGTGGAAGAACCATTATGATTCATTATCAATTTTAAGGGTCTAGTCTTTTCCTGATACTTCCCTAGTAGAGTTGCCAAAAATTTGTTGGCAAACATATTTGTCTTCCCTTTATGAATTTGAAATGACTAACTCTTTACCCAGGCTGAAAAAAAGAGAGTTTACAACAGTTGGGTAAACATTTATTAATCGTTTACCTCTAAATTCTAAGAGGTACAACTCCCTCTTGATAGATTTTCAATGAATTTATGCTTTAATAAAAATATAATGAATTTATGCTTTAATAAAAATATACATGCATACTTTTACTTGAAAGTACTTAAGGATATCTCACATACTCTTAGGTACCGAGGAAGAACTCAAAATTTACAAAATATTTGAGCAAATTAAGAAGCACAAAGTTTCCTCAAAATCATGAAATACTTGAAAAATAGAGAAAATTCAAAGATATTAAATAATATATCGAAATAATGATAACTTGAGATGAACATCAATCAATCTCACAAAGAAAATGATATAATATCCCACAAAGTAACTATTATATCCAAGTTCAAACACAAAGTTTCAAACTGTGCTATGTATTAAAAGATGTGTGTGTGTGTGTGCGTGCGTGCGTGCAAGTTTCTGAGGTCAAAGTCTCAAAACAAACATTCAAACGATCAAAACTTTCCTTTCTGACTCATCCAAAAAGAAAATATCTTAAGCTACTATAAAACTATCTTTTTCTATCTAAAATTTAACCCTTAACTAGTCTTATGCTCCAACATATATAGTTTCAAATCAAAAGAGGCCTCCATCAAAACCCAACCGTCTCGATTAAAAAACGGTTATGAAAACTAATTAATTAAAATAGTCTTTGAAATAAAAATATTTCAAAAAGACAACTGCCATGCAACTAATTTGCTTCATCAAGCTTATCTTCCTCTGACATGGCCTTCTTAACTAGCTTCCAACTCCTAAAAGCACTCATGAACTCCTAGACTATGTGAGAACGTGGATTCTTCTGACTAAGTAACTTCGGCCTACATGTGTCCTTTTTCCATTTGAGCATTTATTTTATATACTTGAAGTGACTATCATAGATACCATCCTTTAGCTATAAAATCTACAGTCCAAGGAAGAACTTAATTTTTCCAATCATTGGCATTTCAAATTCCTTATTCTTCTCTTGTATAAATGTTGAACTCATTTCATCATCTCCACAAAAAATTATGTCATCACAAACACTTCAACTATTAGTGACTTGTCTCCTTCAACCTTCAAGTATACATTTATATCTTCACTTGTTCTTTTGAAACCACTATTGACAAGATGAGAGTTTAGTTTTTAATACCATGTTTTAGGTGCTTGTTTCAGTCCATACACAATCTTTTGTTACTTACATACCATATGTTTATCTTTTGTCAATGCAAACCCATTTGGTCATTCTATGTATTCTCCCTCCTCAATAATTCAATTTAGAAAAGAAGACCTAACATCCATTTGGAAAACCTTGAACCTTTTTAAATTGCATAAGAAATTAATATTCTTACCTCTTCAAGTCCGTCCACAAGAGAATAAGTATCTCCATAATGTAATCCTTCCTCTTGTGTGTAACCCTTACACATAAGTCTTGCCATGTTTTTGGATCACTTCTCCATCTTCATCAATTTGTTTCTAAAAACATGTTTTGTACCAATCACATTCTTAGCTTCTAGTCTAGGAGCAAGTGTTCCTGTGTCACTGTTTCAATTTGATCAAGTTCCTTTTCCATGACTTTTATCCAATCGTCATTCTTCAAAGATTCCTTCACGGTCTTAGGCTCAAACGTTGAAATTAGGCATGCACTTTCCCCAAGTATTCTTCTTGTTTACACTCCTACATCTTTATCACATATGATTTGATTAGTCAAATGATTCAACTTTCCATACCTTGGAATAATTGGTTCATGTCTAGGAGCTTCTTTTTCTAGTTGAGCTACTTCTTCCTCAATTTTCTTTTCAGTCATATCTTGTACTTTCAATTTCACATAAACAATCTCTTGGACATCCTCTAATTCTTGCTTGATGGATTCCTTAGATTTTTTATAATTATTATCCACCTTCACACTTTCACTTTCAATGCTCTTGCTTTTTTTCGTTGAAACACTTGTAGGCCTTACTTTTAGTAGAGTACCCAAAGAAAACACCTTCATCAATCTTAAGATCAAATTTACCTGTGAACTTATCTCTCTTGATATAGCATCTAGTGCCAAAAACTTTGAAATTCTTAATACTAGGTGTATGACCATACCATAATTCATAAGGTGTCTTACGTGTTCCTTTTGTCACTTGTATCAAACTCAAAATGTATACTGTAGTGCTAATAACTTCCCTCCAATACATATTAGGTACATTAAATTGAATCAACATGAAAGAAAACTTCAAGAAACCCCTCCTTAGAAAATGTATGAAATCTTGGAATATCCTACATTATTTTTAGTAGGAAAACAATAATATTGTTGGCAAAATAATTCACTTTGAAAGAAAAAAAATATTAGTTTGTACTAGCAGTTTTTTTAATTGTAAGAAAAATCTATAAAATACTAGTGAATCTTTCATTATTAAAGAAAACCATAGCCATTATCCATGCCTAGAAACCATCATTTTATCATTATTATTATATGGAACCTAGTTAATTATTAGCCTTGAAGGCTAAATCTTCACCACTTTTATAGATGCAATTTCCCCCCAAATTATTGAATGGGGGTCTTTAAGCAATGCCCCTTATAGGGTCCAAAGGCAACCCGAGTTAATTTTATATTACTTAACATATAGTAACCCTATTTTTTAGAACTTTTGGATTATCCTAAATCAATGACATAAATCCTATTTCGGGCCAAGCTTTTAAAAGACACTAAGTTCTATAGAAAGTCTTTGAAATAGAGACACATTTACACAATCAAATTTATTTTAGGCCAAAGTTTGAAAGGATAAAAATTTCCATGGAATCTTTGGTACAGAGACATGTAAAATCTATGTACTTAACACATACCCTAACTTAAATTTTGATCACAAATTGGCAAATATGACCATTCATTAAGATAAACTTTGGAAATTGTAGGTGAAAATATACAATCTACCATGTGGAAAAATTAGATGCTATTGAGGAAGTCATTTTTGAAGTACAAATAATTCCATATCACTATTGGTGATTGGCCTAAACATGGGACCCATTTTTTAATAAAGCATGAGTGACATGGCCACCCTAAAAGTCCAAGTTGTTTTGCCAAATTTTGGGTTCCCAATGAGTGGCATTTGCTAGTTGGAAAATAGTCACCACTAATGTTGTCCCCAAGATTCATCATAGTTCTAGAAGCATCCACTATAATCATGTTTCTCTATTCTATAATATCATTTTATTATGGAGTTCTTGGTCCTGACATTTGTATTTTGATTATGTTCTCCTTAAAATATTCAATAAACTCCCATGAAGTAAACTATCATCCACTGTCAAACCTTAATCACTTCGATCTCCAACCTATTTCATTCTAAAAAAGTGCTCTAAATACTTTGAATTTGTAGAAAGCTTCTAAGTTATCCTTTAATAAGGTCACCCACATAATCCTTGAGTAGTCATCAACAAATAACATAAAAGTATTTATCACCATGATGACATCTTGTTCTAAAGAAAATAACATTTTGTTGCCATGATTTCAATTCTCCTATATTTTTTAAACTTCTAGGACTAGGGTTGAGTCAATGTGATGTCATGTCTATGTCTAGATTACCCTTAAGGAACTTCTCTCATCTATCCCTTTATCTTCACCTAGGTGGGAATTCAAAAGCAATCTAAAGCATTCGTTCATATAAGGTGATTAGGAAAGGGAAGGTAAGTCTATGCATTTCCTAGATGAGAGGGAAGTTGTTCTAAAACCCTAATACTTTGATCGAGTGTTCATTGTGAAGACATGATACATTCGAAGAGAATATCACACTTATATTCAGAGCAAAAGGAAATAGAGAACACTGATATCAAAGTTAGAGGATATGATGCATGTCATGGAAATAGGTTAGAAGGAAGAGCATTCAAATTTGATGTAGAGGAAGAGCTCAAATATCCACTGGTTGAAAGGTCAACTGCCCTTAGAAATGGATTCCTAACTGTCAAATGGGGATCAAATCGATGGATGGTTTTTCAAGATGAAATTATAAGTGCCCTTAAGTATTTTAAGTTGCGAAGAAGTGAGAGATAACCATAGCAGTTAAGGTCCGAGCCATCACACCATTGCAAGGAGTTAAGGCTGACTTCTAGTTAAGGTAGCAATAGAGTGAAACTTCTTCATCGCATTGTCGCAAGCAATTAAGAGTAACCTAAGGTTAGTGTTGTGATAGAGAGAAAGCATACATTCGCAACTTCGCAAGGTTAAGAGCTGAGTCAAGATTTCAGATTGCGAAGTTGCGATGCATGGTAGCAGTTAGTTTCACCTAGTTTTTGCATTATCACATGGTTTCAGTAGAAATTAAATTCTTTGGTCTCTAAGCTATGAAATAGGATAAGATACTTCTATGTAGTCATTGTAGTGTCATAAGGTGTTAATGTTAGCTCTCAAGGAAGGTTGTGAAGCTACAAAATGAAATAACAGTTAGTGATTGCAACACAATTAGTAATGTAGTTAAAGGATTTTAAGTTGTGAAGCTATGAATAGTAACCCAGATCATCAACGCATCCTAACCATCCAACAAAGATTAGATCAATGACTTTGATGAACTTAGGACCTAAATGTCGAAGGATAAAAAGTTTTGGAGAAAGTCTTTAGAATAACAACACATGTCCACACTTAAATCCATTTCGGGCCTCAAAAAGGAATGCATCAGAATAATTTTTCCATATGGCACACTCAGGTTGGTTGGAGTTTTAGACTGTTATAAAGGATCTTCACTTTATGGAAGTCATTGATCAAAAGCAGATCAATGCCTTTTGCTTTCTCACTTTTCAAAGATGCATGGAGATAACCAAAGCAAAAATGAAAGAATTGGACATGTGTACAAAAGGACCCACGAAGGAAGTTATAAAGGAAAAAATAAGGAGGATTGCTAGGTTTTAATCGTGATCATTAATTTAAGATCGACAAACAAACTTCAAACTTGTTGTGACCATTGAGATTCGAATTACATGGATTTGGAACCAACAACAGAATATGAAGGAAATAAAGATTTTCACAGGGTTTTTGAAGCCACGTGAAGATAACTGGTCTCTAGGTGTTCTCAGAGGTTCCATGGGATCACGATCATCACTGGGAAAGATGCCACACATCCATACCATGTTGTAGATTAAATATTTTCATGTTTTATTCATGTTTTCTTTCTATTGTGTGATTGTTGCACTGCTAGACACTAATACATTTGGCATCGATTTGCGATGGCTAAGTGTCGCCATTGCGACGGCAATGTGTCACCACTGTGACGGTAGTAGACATCGTTGTTTTTTAGTCACAAATTACGACGTCTATCCTTAGACGTCGCAATTTTGACGCCTATTCGTTGCAATTTCACCATTCTAGCCCGACATGACTCCCGTCGCAATGCATGCGAATCCCGTCGCAATTCTGACGTCTTCCCCATGCATTGCGGCAGGGTGGCGCCGGCATCTGCCCATGGGTTCGCTGAGGCGAGAGCCTTTCCAGTTCTTCCTTTGGCGTCACACTTGCGATGGCCTTGGAAAATTGCGATGAGGACGTGATGGTGCTAGCGGCGCGGTAGCGCTAGTGTCGACGCCGCTGGCTTTCACAATGTTTCCAAATGTGTCGCAAAGTCAAGAATTGCAACGACGTTGCTAAGCATGCGACACACATTTTTTCGCAATGCATGGGCGAACGTTGCAATTGTGACGTCCGCGGTTAGCAATATGGCAGGGCTGCTGTGGCGGCGACGCCAACTGCCTTCGTCGCCACAACGGCCTCGCAACAAGAATGATGCATCATGGGGCATATGAATTCATATGCCCCCCAGGTGATAGAAAACATGCATTCTTTCCAAACGACAACAATCTCTTTTAGTGTTGCAGGTGTAAACAAGATATCCCAACAGGTAGAAAATTTGTCAAATGTCAATTTCATTTCAGAAAGTCTAGAAAAGAACACAAGTTCTGGCCAGTCATGCAGTAAATTCAGATCATTAGCAAATCATGGTGCATCATGCTTGCGACGAGGCCACTCGCGTTGCCGCCACAGCGGCCCCGCCGCAAGCATGATGCATCATGATCTATTGATGATCTAGATTTATTGCATGACTAGCCAGAACTTGTGTTCTTTTCTAGACTTTTTGAAATGAAATTGACATTTGACAAATTTTCTACCTGTTGGGATATCTTGTTTACACTTGCAACACTAAAAGAGATTGCTGTCGTTTGGAAAGAATGCATGTTTTCTTTCACCTGGGGGGCATATGAATCTTGTAAGTGGTTTTCCTTTGGATGTCCAATGTTCAATGACACCCTCTTCTTTAGTTTAGAGCCATTATACTGAGATTCAGAGCCACCTGTTGTTTGAATGCTAGTTTTCTTATCTCGTATATAGAATAGCATGTAAGCTTTCTAGGAAAGCACACTTTTCTCACTAACTGAATAGACCTAGAGTACAAAATGTCATAAGAATAACTTCAATCAGTCTAAGAAACTTCAATATAATTAGTGTTACCATATAAAGAAAAGGTTCTACATAAAATTGTAGTTCTTTTGTGTATCCTGTTATACACAAATTATAATGAGCTTGCTCCACAAAATTAAACATGTCTTCACAACTGTAGCAAATGTATACCCGATTATCATCTAAAGCATGCCAGATGCCTGTGGATGAACGAATAAAGTAGAAATAATGACCAGAATGTGTGCTCCAGCCATCATGAACAAGAACACCATAAAGAGTGTTCTTAAAATTGCCCTCCTGTGATTGATCAATAGACAGAGAAACTAGAATATCATTCAAATGTGCAATATTTATTAAAAAACCAGTAGATATTACAAAAACTATATTATTAGATTCCACTGAAAATGTGATCCACAGGAAAATAATATTGTAAGGTTTACTTACATGTGAACTGCTAACAAATGGTTTGAGATCCAACGTACAACCAAAGTCTACTTTTTTGTCAATTTTTCCTCCAGATCCAACTAAACTGAAGCACTTGAGATGAATTGCAAGAACATGTGGTGCTTTATCAATTTTGAGTTGTTCTAGAGCCTTCACTTTTACTTTGCATCGTTCACATTGATCTCTTTTCACACCCCCATCTAACTGCTCCACTGCCGTGTAATGGGATAATGCTTTCAACAAGGAATCTGCTCGAATGATCTCTAGGCTCAAATCTAAGAAAGGATCAAATTTATTTGAGCAATAAGAACATTGTGTGCACTTCACCTACAAGCCAGATTAAAGAAATTGTTAATGAATAAACTACTTTTCTAAGACTATAACCTAGAGTTCCCAGCATAAAAATAATTTTGAAAGGTTTAAGTGACTCAAAAAAGCAGAAATAATGACCAGAATGTGTGCTCCTGCCATCATGAACAAGAACACCATAATCAATCATTTTCTAACATCTTTTTACCCATTGTGTACCCATTGCATATCAATGTAGTATTGCTAGTTTTTTATTCATGTTATGCATGGAAAAAGCATACAGTAAGGGTCACATCAAAGTTTTCATTGGTAAGGAGAAACCCAACAAATTACCCACCATATTACATGGGCCTAAGGAAAGCTTTATGCTTGACCAAAGGCAAGACACCTGCAGCTAAAAGTCAGGATGATCGAACTAGAGTGAACAATGACTTTACAGAAAACACTTTGAAAACTTGTTAAGAAAATCTATCAACCTACAATAAGATTGTATTAAAACTAGAATTATATAGATCCATATTATTAAAACTTAAAATACCTGTCAGTATTAGGTGTTCAAAAAAGCACACGCAGGACACCTCTTGGAATGTTCAGGGCCTCCATAACCTTTGCTACAATAAGAAAGAAATCCAAATAATATTAAATCTTTTCTGAAACTCCAATTCACAAGGATGTATAGTTATGTTCTAATAATTAAATACTAATAGTAAAAAACACAAAGCTGAAATGGATATGTCGCTAGTTTTTCTCCATTCATTCATAAAACAAGCTTGATACTAAAATGTAAGTGTTTTCTCTTTAAATTATATCATGCTGATCACAAATACTTATCACAGATTAGTTATCCAAAAGGGTGCAATAATGATAGAGTAGCCAAATACTAAAAGATGCAATGAAGAGTTGCAATTCTTCAAATGATATTAAAAAGGCATCAATAACCAGTCCAATGACATTATTCAGATAGAAGATTACTTTATATTCTATACAGACATAAGTGGTAGTAATCCACTAGATATCAGAAAGCCAGATCCCATGAGTACAATGATTAAGATTAGGAACAGTGACATATATATCACGTAAGTAACAAGAGTTACATCAGAAATTGCAACAGTACAGATCACCCATCATTGGGTCATCACCATTACAAAGATATTATATCAGACAGAGATCAAATAAATATCCAATGCCTTTACAAACCAAACAGAATCAATCATATCACATTTCAATAAGGCAGATATCAGATACAGTGAATAACTTCGGACCAGTATGGTACATATCACTTTTACTTTATGATAAATTTGTAACAGTGATTACTTGGTCTTCCAAATTGCTCTACAAAAATTCTAATGATACTTATTGCAGATCAGTAATCAAAATTAGATCATCAGGATCTATGACATTAGGTCATTTAGTTGACTATCACTATACTTCCAACTTCAATATATATAATCCTTGTTTAGTCTTTGATATTGATTGGATTGGGAATTTTCACAAAGTCATTTCCATCATTATTGGAAGTGTTTTTGGTTATCAAAGTTTGATTGAAGATATCAAAACTACTTAAAAAGACATTTGCATATTGTTCATCTATATTCTTTACCAAAGATCAGTTGTATCTCTCTAGCAGTGAATTAAAGAATATATCAGAAGCATGGGTGATATTACTTGTACATAACATCAAGATACATGCACAATTGCATTGATATATCTACCCCGAAAAAATATTTTTATTAATACCTAACATTTATTTGTGGCAAAATAAAGAATTGAGTATAAGTAATAATAGAAAGAAGTTTATTGTGATTTAAAACATAAGGATTTAGTCACATACCCTTAGGAGTCATATAAGGGAACATCAAACATTAGCTCTAACCTCAAATAAGGGATTTTTAACAAGCTAAAAGTTATCCTTGTTTCTAAAGTCAAATCTCTCTTCTTCCAAACTTTCCTTGTCTGATTTCTCTAGACAACGTTTCAAGTCATAGGTCTCAGCTAGGTTGTCCACTTTATCATTTCTTCCTTTGTCTTTTGGTTCCTTGAAGTGTTTTGTTCCTACTCCTTGATTTTCTGTTTTTTATGTTTTCATGAACATCTATCAACTTATCATTTTTTCACTTATATCAATCCAAGGTCCTACGATATATAGCTGTTGATCTATTCTTGCTTACTATCTTGTTACCTCATCCTTAAAGGACTTCAATGCTATATGTTGAGATTTTTGACAAGGTAAATGTGAGTGATGTTCTTGAAGCAATATTTGAATTACAATACTTAGTCTGAACAATCTCTCCTATTTAATTTTCTGCAACTTCTCTCTTTCTTGTGAAGCTATCGTCTTGGCATGCCTAGATATCATAGAGCTCTTTCAACATCTTTAGCACGATCCCTTAATTTCCCTAGTTCTTCGCTTGCCATAGTTTCATCAAAAAAATTTCTCACCTACTTGTTCCTATCCTTCACTATCACATCTCTTTGTCTATCTTCATCAAGGTGATTAGATTTGACACACAATGTATTTTTTGATTGACTGACATTAGAAATATTACTCTTCTCATGCACAAACACTGACATGCTAGTCAATGTCATGTAATTTTTAAAAGGTGAAGGATAATTTTGATCAACATCCTTATCTCCAAGCAGCTTCACATAATCTGAATGATGACCCCTAGATTCAATCCCTACTATGTCATCCTCAATGTATGACGTTGAGATGCAGTAAGAACAATCTCATAATCATCATCAATCCATGTACTCATTTCATTTGTGACAGAAGGAGGACTCAAAAATTAATTGCTTCTATTCCTTCCAAGTGTCAAAAACTATTTTCTCTCCTTGTATCTTGTTACCACTATTTTTGGTAGTCTATTAAGGTTAGATTCTGAAAATCTTCCTCCCATTCACTTCCTAACTTGGTTTTTTCTCGTTCTTCCTTTTTCAAGTGAGGCTTTAGTTTTTCCTCTTTCTCGGTTTAAATGTTGTGGTTGTTGTATGGAGACAAGTAGCTTTAGGATTTAAATTCTCCACCTCTAGCTCATGGAAACCCTTTGCTTCTACATATGCACGAATCGGTCTTTTGTACATAGCACTATGCATTGGAGTGGCAGTTAGATTTGTACTTTTTACACCACTTACCAATATTTGGCATGAGTAAATTGAAAAATAGTAATAAACACAATTTGAAAGTTAACATCGTGGATGGCCCCAACACATGAATATAGAGGATGGTCCCTCACAATGACCTTAAGGACAAAATTTTGAAGAAGTTTACAAGGACACAGACATAAGGCTGCTATCTTCACCTTTATACATTAGAAAAGTAACAACTTAGTACAAATAAATAAATAAATTAATCATTTACTAAAAATTTCAATTTATTTTCCAGCTTTTCAATCTCTACATTTTGTCTTTGTAGATTTGTAGTGAGAAGATTGTGGTGCACAATCTTCGAAGTTTGCTAGCCCTGTAGCAGTTCTAGTTGTGAGTGGAATTTGAGCACATTTGAAGCCCTCCACACCAAGAAGTGCAAAATACTGACTCAATAGTACTTAAATAACCCTGTTCTTGTGCAATACATTTAGCATCTACCTCTCATTGACCTTCACGACATACTTTCATATTTAAATTCAACTGTCAATGATATGGACGAGCCTAAGAGACACTCTTTTCTAAGGAAGGTAAAACTAAAATTAATAAAGAAGTAGCAGAATGGGCAGAAGGTATAACCACATAAGAAGGCAGAAGGTATGTGAATGGATGCAGCTGCCTACAATATGCCTATTAAAGAGATAATTTTTTTCAAGTTGAATCAATATCATCAACTTCAAGAGCACCCACACAGCCACTAAGAAGTTCTACTCATAGAAGAAATTTGTAAAATATTAATTGTAATTGCAATTTTTTATCATATAACACCGTGATTGTATTAAGCTTCTTTATTGTTTGTGAATGAATGACAAACCACTTATTTTCTCTCTGATATCAGTTTTATAAATGTTGCTAAATGTGCTTTTTTTATGTTTGAAAATTTTGTTGAGTTGAGTCCAAGTCAAATTTGGGTTTGTCAAGTTTTATAAAGTTACAAGTTTCTTAATTAGTAACTAAGGAATAAATAATGAATTCATTAGTGATGTCACAGTCACCTTACTGCTCATGAAAAGTAACTCTTCTCCATTTTCACTCTTCCATGAGGTCACTTGTCCACCATACAGCAATACCTACACAAATATAACATTAATAATTTATACATGACCTAAAAGAGAATTGATAAATTGAAAATGACATTAGAACCACAACACAAATTAATCCATTAATTTCCGTTGACACAATGTTAAAATCAAGGGATAGAGAAAATAAAAAGGAAATAGGAAGTAGATCTAATGAGCCATATCAAATATAAGATCAAGGTTACATTAAACCATCCTATGCTCTTAAACTAGTATCAGCAACCAACAACAAATGACACAAGACCTGCTTGGACTTGTTACAATCCTAAAAACTAGAACCAATTATTTTTTCCTTTACTCACAAGGTTATAAAAACTACTGTTAGGATAAACCACAGACAGAAATAAAAACTACATGCAAATATAACCTATAACAGAAAATAATAGAACACACAGAAAATGAACACAAGGCACCAAGATTTAACGTGGTTCACCCAATCCCTGGGCTACGTCCACCAAACAACAAGTTCGATCTTATTACAATCTAGTGATTACAACCTGATTACAATCCGTAATCCCTTACAGCTCAATACCGCCGCATGAACCAATTTCGTATCACCACACATATAAAATACCCAACCCTAAGCCCTTTTTATACAAGTATTAAACCGCTTTAGGGTTATAACATGTCGGCCATATGTCGGCCATAATATGTCGGCTACCATGTCGGCTACTTCCCAAAAAATTTTTTTTCGCCCCGAACCCCACTATTTATAAAGTATGTACAGTACTTTCCTGATCAGTCACCATAATCTAACAATCTCCCACTTGGGGACTGATTAGGCTCCACACTAAACAAAAATCTCCCACTTGGAGACTGATCCTGTAGCAATACAACTACCGCATGGGGCTCCCACTGGATCAAACCACCCTGGACTCTGCTGTTCTTTTATTCACTTATAGTCTAAAAGACCAACTGAAGCTAAAGAGGAGTTCAGCTTCTCCCTTGTTACAACCTTTGTCAACATATCTGCTGGATTTTCATTGGTATGTATCTTCTCCAACTTTAACTGTCCATCCTCCAAAACTGACCGAATGAAATGGTAACACAACTGTATGTGTTTGGTCTTAGAATGCAAAGCTGAATTCTTAGCAAGATGAATGGCACTCTGACTATCTGTGAACAAATAATTATCCTTCTGAGGATGTCCCAATTCTTCCAAGAAGAACTAAAGCCATATCATCTCTTTGGCTGCCTCTGTAGCAGAAACATACTCTGCCTCTGTAGTGGAGAGAGCATTAATCTTCTGTAGCCTAGAAACCCAGCTCACGGCTGCCCCACCAACAGTAAAGACATAACCTGTAGTACTCCGCTTGGTATCAATATCCTCAGCCAAATCTGAGTCAACATAGCCCTGTAAATCAGTAGTAGAGCCCCCAAAGTGTAAACACTTATTGGATGTTCCTCTCAAATATCTGAGAATCCACTTGACAGCATTCCAATGCTCAAATCCTGGATGACTCATATACCTGCTAACGACTCCCACTGCATGTGCAATATCTGGCCTAGTGCATACCATAGCATACATCAAACTTCCTACAGCTGAAGCATAGGGTACCTTGGACATCTTATCCTCCTCTTCCTGTGTCTTGGGACACATCTCCTTAGTCAATTTCAAATGACCAGGTAAAGGTGTGCTGACAGCTTTAGCATTCTTCATAGAGAAACGTTGCAACACCTTCTCAACATAATCAGCTTGAGATAGCGTCAATGTTCTGTTCTTCTTATCTCTGCAAATCTTCATACCAAGGATTTGTTTTGCTGCCCCCAAATCCTTCATAGCAAATGCATGTGCTAATTGGCATTTCAGCCCCTTAATATGATCCATGTTAGACCCAGCTATAAGCATATCATCAACATATAAACATAAAATAATGTAGCTATCATCATCCAACCTCTTAAAATAAACACAATAATCTGAATGACACCTATTATATCCATGCTCATGCATAAAACTGTCAAATTTCAGATACCATTGCCGAGGTGCTTGCTTCAAGCCATATAAACTTTTCTTCAATTTGCACACTAAGTTCTTCTTACCTTTGACCTCAAAACCCTGTGGCTGAGCCATATATATTTTTTCATCCAAATCATCATGAAGAAAGGCTGTTTTAACATCCATCTACTCTAAATGCAAATCTTCAGTAGCCACAAGACTTAAAACAGTACGAATAGAAGTCATTTTAACAACAGGAGAAAATATTTCATCAAAATCAATTCCCTTTTTCTGTGCAAATCCTTTTACAACTAACCTGGCCTTAAATCTTTTCTTACCTCCTTCCTCTTCTTTCAACCTGTAAACCCATTTATTCTGTAAAGCCTTTTTACCTGCAGGCAACTTGCACAAATCCTAGGTCTTATTTTTCAGCAAAGAGTCCATTTGATCTTTCATTGCAGACTCCCACTGAATCTTAGTATCCACCTGCACAGCTTCATCATAACTTTCAGGTTCACCAGCATCAGTAAGTAAAATAGAATACAAAGAGGGAGAAAACCTTTGTGGAGGTCTAATTGGCCTTGTTGACCATCTAACATTCACTGGTGTGTGTGGTATTTGTTGTTGCAGTTGTTGCACATCATGAGGAATGGCTGGAACATTAGCTTTTGGAGTATCATCCAGCACTACATAATCATCTTCTTTCTTCTCATGTTGCTGCAACAGATCTTTGTACAACACTTTGTCATTGAATATGACATCCCGGCTTCTTATAATTTTATGATTTTCAAAATCCCAAAGCCTATAGCCAAATTCATTAATGCCATATCCAACAAAGACACATTTCTTTGATTTAGCTTCTAGCTTGGTTCTATTTTCAGAGTCTATATGAGCAAAATCTTCACAACCGAAGGTCTTGAGAAAAGAATAACTCACCTTCTTACCAGTCCATGCTTCCTCTGGAATACCACAGCCCAAAGGAGTAGAGTGACCTCTATTAATCAAATATACTGCAGTATTGATAGCCTCCGCCCACATGTGTAAGGGCAACCCAGCATGCAACCTCATGCTCCTTGCACGCTCCATTATAGTCCTGTTCATGCATTCAGCCACTCCATTTTCCTGTGGAGTCCTTGGAACAATTTTTTGTCTACGAATACCATTAGTGGAGTAATAATCTTCAAATTCGTGACTGCAATACTCACCACCATTATCAGATCTGAGACATTTTAATTTCTTACCAGTCTCATTTTCAACCAAGCATTTCCATTTCTTAAAAGTTTGAAATACATCATATTTTTGTCTAAGGAAATAAACCCATACTTTTCTAGTTGCGTCATCAATAAATGTAACATAAAAATGAGAGCCACCAAGGGAAGATACCTGAGCCGGTCCCCATACATCTGTATGCACAAGCTCTAATTTCTCCTTTTTGTTTTCCTTTCCTGTCTTTACAAAACTCACTCTCTTTTGTTTTCCATACACACAACTTTCACATAAATCTATATTCACACATTTTAGACCTGGTAAAACTTTCCTTGAATGAAGTACTTTCATACCTTTCTCACTCATGTGCCCAAGTCTATTGTGCCACAACGCTGTATCGGAATCTACAACAGGTATTTGATCTCCCTGCTCAACTGCAGTAATTGTTCCTGAATATTCATTTTTCTCTGAAACAATCAAAGTAGAAGGAACAATATGACCTGTACAAAGATATAAGGTGCCTACTTTCACACCTTTTGCTACTACAAGGGAACCTTTTGAAACCTTCCAATTTTTAACATTAAAAGTAACTACACAACCCTCATCACCGAGTTGCCCTGCTGAAATTAAATTTCTACTTAGTTTTGGAACATGTCTTACCTCATGTAGTAGCCAATGATTCCCATTCTGCAACTTAATCTTAATTTTTCCCTTTCCAACAATCTGATAGGGTTCATTATCGCCCAAATAAACAAGCCCAAAATCCCCTTGGACATAATCAATGAAATAACCTCTATGAGGTGTAGCATGAAAAGAAGCACCAGAATCTAAAACCCATGAATCATCAACACTCTCTAAAGACAGAAGCAAAGCATCCTCTTCGGATTTGTTACTTACCAAATTTGCCTCTTTGTCTCCATCTGATTTATCTCCTTCATTTTTCTTTCGAGTCCAGCAATCTTTCTTTTTGTGCCCTGGTTTCCCACAGTACCAGCAATCATTTGGTCCTCTCGATTGAGACCTCCTCCCCTTTGACTTTCCTCTTGATTTCCCATGATTTCCAGAGTTACTTCCTCTTTCAGTCGTTCTGCCCCTGCTTTGTGCATTTAAAGCACTTCCTGATGTAGATCCACCTGAGGATTTTCTACGAGTTTCCTCACTTAAAATAACACCGATCACATCATCATATTTTAGGGTACTAAATCCAGGAACAGAATTACTCACCGCCATTACCAAGCCATTCCAGCTTTTAGGCAAAGAACACAAAATCAAGAGAGCCCTAATTTCTTCATCAAAATTGATACCCACAGAAGATAATTGACTAGTAATAGTATTAAACTCATTTAAATGATCTGCAACAGATCCACCTTCTGCCATTTTCATATTAAATAAACGCTTCATGAGAAATACCTTATTTGAAGCGGAGGGCTTTTCATACAGTGTCGCTAGGGTTTTCATCAAATCTTCTGTCATCTTTGCTTTTGTAATATTAAATGCCACCGATGGTACCAAGCATAACCGAATGCTTCCGAGTGCCTTTCTGTCCAAAAGATCCCATTCAGCCTCTGACATAGTTCCCTGATTCTTGGCTTTTCCTTCCAACGGCTTCCATAAATCCTTCTGATATAAATAGTCTTCCATTTGCATCTTCCATAACTGGAAGTTCTGCCCATTAAACCTGTCAACCCTCAACTTACCCTCATCTGCCATTGCTCCCACTCAACTGTGAGACTCCCACTTAACCGTGAGATTTTCCTGCAGAGGATAACTGAAAGACAACCTTGCTTTGATACCACTTGTTAGGATAAACCACAGACATAAATAAAAACTACATGCAAATATAACCTATAACAGAAAATAATAGAACACACAAAAAATGAACACAAGGCACCAAGATTTAACGTGGTTCACCCAATCCCTGGGCTACGTCCACCAAACAGCAAGTCCGATCTTATTACAATCTAGTGATTACAACCTGATTACAATCCGTAATCCCTTACAGCTCAATACCGCCGCAAGAACCAATTTCGTATCACCACACATATAAAATACCCAACCCTAAGCCCTTTTTATACAAGTATTAAACCACTTTAGGGTTATAACATGTCGGTCATATGTCGGCTACTTCCCAAAATTTTTTTTTTCGGGGCGATGCCCCAAACCCCACTATTTATGAAGTATGTACAGTACTTTCCTGATCAGTCACCATAATCTAACAACTACCATAACCAAAGTCCAAAAAATCCAAAATCCAAAAAGGCATGAATTGGAGAGAAAACTCAAAAGCTTGATAGAAAGAACTTAAAACAATAGATCATTTCAAATCTCAGTACAACCTCAACGATGAACACAATTCAAGAACAAAAATTATTTATTGACCAAAAGAATACCTTAGTGCTTCTCTTAGATTGAGATTCCTGTGTAGATTTACTATTATTTGAACCAGACATTGATGTCCAGGCATGGTTCAACATAACTTGAGTTTCTAAGCCTAACTTTTTAACCTCTGAAAATGGAAGTTCAAATGTCGATCCCAAAAAATTAGTTGAATAATTGACCTGCAATAAAAGAAAGTGAGAAAAATTTATATACATATTCTATTAAACGTTTGAAGACATGAGATTTCTACATTCCATCAGGTGAAAATTGAAAGAGCTTCTAGCAGTAACTGTGTAGACATTTTTCAATCTAACTAAATCAAATTAAAAAAAAAATTATGTTAAAAGACCATACAATTAGAAGTTACAGACTGCACAACATTTTTGTAGTAATAGAATCTCGACAAAAATGTAAACCATATCTAATACAATGCAATTACATACCTGTGTCTTCCCAAACAACTAAGTGGTTGGTCATGACTAAAAATCTGAAGTACAGGATCAAACATTGTTGGATAGAAAGGCTTCCCGGCTTCAAGCCATCCAATCTCATGTTCCAATCTGTGAAATTTTAAAAGGTTATTGTTTCAAGTGGTTCATTTACAAATCTTGTTTCATTTGAGATGGTTAACAAATTGAATCTACCAAGAATAGCACATGTTAGGCCTTACAAAGCACAAGGATTGGATGTTGGATGTTGTGTTGATGTGAAGGAGCAAGCTTATGTTCCCTTCACCATTGGATCATATAATGATGTTTTGCTGTGTGACATTGTACCTTTGAGTGGTTGTCATATAATTTTAGGAAGGGCTTGGCAGGTTGAGAAGAGATCCCTACATGATGTCAGAAAGAACACCTACACTTTCACAAATAATGGAGAGAAGATGGTATTAATACCATTGGAGGAGCACAAGACAACTTCGAAGGTGTCAGCGAGCATTGGCATCTTTGAGAGGGAAAGGTTCCTAAGAAAAGAGGAACATGGTGAAGCAATGGAAGATGTTTTGATAAAAAAGGATGATGCTTTGAAGCAAATAGCTAATGAGAATGAGGTTGAGGAAAAGAACCTAGAAAAGGATGATATGAAGACAAGTTGTCCATTTGAAGGACAAATAACAAATGAGCAACAATCAAGTGTTGAAGAGCAAGGAGAACCTAACACCGAAAAGGTTCAAAAGGTTGTAGCAGAGGTAAAGAGAAAGGATGCTGATGAAGACAGAAAAAGATCAGGTCTTGAAGGGCTTGAGGGAAAGGAAATGATTGGAACAAAGATGAAAAGTACAAATGCTGATGTAAATAGCAAAGAAACAAGGCTTGGAGAAGCAGATATGATATTGATTGGTTCTATATGGTGTCCATTGAAAGTTGGACAAAGAAAATTCACAAAGACAATGATGACTGAATTAGATAGAACAGCCACCAACTAGGAGTTGGTATACCAAGGCAAATGGCAAGGGTGTGAAGACATGTTGCAGATAGCAGTAGAGGTCTCAAGGTGCAAAGAGAAGGATGAGAAGACAATGGAGATGAAGAGCCAAGGGAAGGCTAAACAAGGTGATTATATTCCAAGCATGGAGAAGTATGAAAATATGAGTTATTTTTGGTTATTTATTCTAATTTTGTTGCAGGCATATGAGAATATGATGGAGATTCCTAGTGTGGGGAAGATAGCAATAATCGGTAAGAGTTATGTTCTAGAAGGAGCTTGTTATTGCTTCTTGTTTCTACCTATTGTTAGTATCTTATTGAGCTTCACTTTGTTTCGAGAATAGTTTAATATTCTCTACTAAATAGGGCCAACCATGTGAAGGTGGAAGCTCATTTGGCCCCACCCCCCTCCCCCTAACATCACTCTACATTCCCCGTTAACATCTAACATTCATTCATTCTTTCAACCATTAATAAAATGTAACATTCAATCAATATCACATGATAACATTCATTAACACATTAGATTCGTTAACATGCAACATTCATCAATATTCTGCATTAACACATAATTCATGAACATTCATTAGCACATAATTAAATTCATTGAGACATAAAATTCATTCATTATCAATTAAGGTATGTAGATGAAAATCATTTCTTTTTTTTCTTTCTATTTCTTTTTTCTATGTAAGCTCTAAGAGGAGCATCAGTGTCATCATCAATTCCCCCCTCATCAGTTCTATTCTCTGTTCTTGATGATCTCAAATTCCTATGCTGTTGCAAAGGGGGGTCCTCTGCAATAACAAATAAAAGAGTCAAATTAAAAATAATTTATTATAATTGTTACAAGTATTTAATTATTTTAAATAACATAACTGTGGCGCTCTTTACTTGATCTGACCACATCATTTTGTCTGGACTCAACATCAACATGGTCATGAACATCGACCCCTCGATCCTCTACAACTGCTATAAAAAATGTTACTTTAATCCAAACACCAATTGCAATTACATATAAAAAATTTAATAGGAAATGTATACCTCCACCACTGGGATGCACATCATGCAAACCTTCGGCATCCACAGATTGTGTAGAAGGATTGTCAGGCTGCATTCCAACATCCTACGCATTTTTATCATTGCTTGCTTAAAATAGATATACTCACTTTATATTGGAACTTAACATCAAATAGACTAATTGGTAAAGTATTCAATTTGAAATAAATTTCATTTAGCTTATTTACCTGTGGCTCAGATGCATCATTATTAGAACCTTCCACATCGATTTCAGCTTGTAGCCATTCAGCCATGGCTCTATAGCCTTGTTGGAAGCCAATTCTCTTATCCTCTTCTCTAAGGCATCTCTTGAACTCTAAGCCCTGCATTTTTGCGTGGTATGGTGAATTTTACTTGCATTGTTTCATCAACCAATGGAGGGTAGTTAAAATATCAACAACAAATCATCTATATCCATGACAATATAATAGGAGAAAAATCGAGCAGTTTTGATGGAGCAATCTACTATATAAATGTTGCGTGTTTGTATGCTTTGCTTGTACCAACATATTTTCTCCAAATTCTTAAGTTGGGTAAGAGTTAGTTCAGCTCTTTGGAAATAAAAATGGCTGCAAGTGCTGCTGCATTCCCTCATTTTTTCAATCACTGCCTTTATTCTCAACTATTGGAGGAAAATTCAGTCTCAATCATGGCCTCCATTTGTGAGATTTCTTCATATGAGGATTTTTTGAATGAAGAGAAAAGTAAAATATTAGTGATTGGAGCCACTGGTTATATTGGTCGCTTTGTTGCTCTTGCAGCTGTAAATGCAGGCCATTCTACCTATCCTCTCATTAGACCCATCACTGCCCATGATTCTGCCAAAGAAAAGTGCCTCCATGAATTGAAAGATTTTGGTGTTAACATTGTCTATGTATGTCACTAGCTCTGTTCATAACTAAGATTTTGTGGTAGATATGTATGGCACAGTTGTAAAGTGTGTGTAGTTGTTTAAAATATTGATTTTACAGACTGTAGATTGTTTTGATTGGTCATATAGGTTTAGAATATATGATTAAGCTTTTCTTGTTTGTTCATGGTAACTACTATTGCAGCTGTTTGCTAAATTGTTAGATAGCGGTCATCTCACAAATAATCATGTTTGACTATCTTGTTGTGAAGTTGGGTATTTAGAAATTATGTTAAGAAGGGGTGTTTGGTTAGTGATCTCCTTATCAATGAGTCTAATTTGGTTGGGATCATGAGCTGTATTATAGTTGTAAAAATTTGTGTTGTAATGGGTTTTATTAATGTCTACATGTTCTGTAATGGGTCTTATTAATGTGCATGTATATTATAATGGGTGTTCTGTAGGGAGATTTAAGTGATCATAATTCAATGGTAAAGGCCATGCAAGGCATTGATATTGTTATTTCAATTGTGGGCGGTGGTCAACTTACAGATCAGCTTAAGATTGTAGACGCCATTCAAGAAATTGGCACTATTAAGGTCAGAACATAGGACCCTAACATTATTACCATGAATGCTTGTTAACTGTAATAGACTGAAGAATTGTTAAACTTTGATGCAGAGGTTTCATCCTTCGAAATTTGGGCATGATATAGACAGAGCCAATCCAGTAGAACCAGGGCTAAGCTTTTACAAAGAAAAGAGAGTTGTTAGGAGGGTAATTGAGGCATCCAACATTCCATACACTTACATCTGCTGCAATTCTATTGCTGGGTGGCCTTACTTTTATCATACCCATCCCTCTGAGCTTGCTCCTCCCCAAGATTAGTTTGAAATCTATGGAGATGGAAACATCAAGGGTGAGATTTTAAATAATGTCATATTAGTAAATGAAGGAATCTTCACTAATCTAGATTGCAGAGTTTGACTTCAATTGTTGAATTGTTTATATTGAATATGAAAATCCACTACTGTTATTATATTCTATTGACCTATTTATAATTGATGAGCTAAATAAGGGAGTCCTAGCATTTCCCATCACATTATATAAAAAATTTGATACAATTTTTCATTTACTAATACTTACAACTCTTGCTTGAAGTTTCGAAAAACCACCAGAGCCGAGCTTGTGTGTCCTGTGCTTTTCTAGTTTTGCCTTTGTTGCCTTTGATGTGTCAGGCAATCTATGAAAAGTTTGAAATATGTTAGATAGTATAAATATAGAGGTTAATTAGTACATAATTAAATTCTCAATAGTATCACATACCTTGCTGTACTCTCCACTGGTGTAATATTATTTTTCTTGTCAGCTTTATACTTTCCATCCAAAATCAGAGCCTACCACTCAGCCTCAGGAACATAGGGCGGACGCTCGTACTTGGGGTTATCCCATAAATTTTTTTTGTACTGGTCCCTAATATACTTCAAACATAAACCAGCTTTTTCAAGGAGCTTGTTTCTCTTGAATGCACGAGGTCCAAAGAGTTGGGTCATGCTCTCTATAAGATTATCCTTCAACGGTTTGCGTTGGTTATTCCACCTTTTAAGTAAAAAAAAACATGTTAGACTCATAAATGAAGTGAAGCTACCTTTAATATAGTTCAAGAAATGGATGAAAAGGAAAACTATTATAGCAATGATATGAAATCAAAATAGTGGTTTGGGGTTTTAGTTAGGATATGATGTTCCACCAGGTACACATGGTGGGCCTGAATATTCATAAACACTCATCACCAAGTTTTCTCCAAAAAAGATCATTCCCTACAAAATAATCATGGGATCATTAGTTGATGAAGAGTGATCAAAAACTAAATTACTATTATATCACTATAGAATAATAATAACTTTAAAGTACTTGAAACTTTGGCTACTTTTAATGGAATGCCTTCATCGTCGCTAACAATCAATGTGACATCCTTCACCGTTCCCGTACTAGGAACATAGGAACATCTAGGAAATGATGCTGCAGCTCCTATTGCAAAAAGTTTCATAAGTTTCATAAGTCTTTGTCACGAAGTATAAAAGAACAAATGATAATTGATGTTAAAAAGTTGTTAAAAATAATTGTTTGTTGCTGTCATAAGAGAGAAAAAGAGGGATTTGTGTACCAGCAGATGGTGCAACAGTCGATGCCTATAAGCTGCGTGTTGCTGACTCAGTAGTTGGAAAGAGATTTGTGGTTGTCCTGGATGGAGGCGGCGTCATCATAGGATTCAATTGATGTGAAGCTGAAGAATAAAATTGTTAGAGCATGCATAAATATAGAATGCGTGGACTAGCATGGACAAGATTGTTAGAGCATTAAAAAAAGGATTGTTTGAGCATGTATTGTCAATGATTATGATCATTCCTATATATATTCAGTGTAAAACAGAAGTGGGGAATGGAACATGCAATCTACCTGAACCACCTACAACACCCTCATCATGGGAACGAGGCTCAAAATCACGCAAAAACTCTGTAAAGACAACGCATCCATATTTTAATTAATGCCATAAAAGAGCATAACATAAAATCATTATTGAACTCTTGTTATAATTAAAAATTTCATTAATACTTACTTTTAAGGTTTCAGAGGTGTGCATCAATTCAACTCCCCTTTCTCTTATTTCCTGAGTAGTAGGGTTTATGGTTGCGAAACCTAAAATTTCTTTGCCAATTTTCTTTAGCAACTTTTTAGTCGAACCGATCAGGTCATCGGTGTCTGCTAAATCAATATAAAAAGGGTCCTCCTTAGGGGGGGGGGGGGGGGTTGCTGATCAGGGACTGCAGGTTCCTTTCCCTCCCTCCGACCACTGGCCCTCTGTGACAACAATAGTATTAGTATTATCAAAATTACTCCAAAACAATGAAGAAAACAACATTAAAAAAATAACATTTTGCTTCTATCTAGTTTGCACAATTACAATGAGTTTTACTTGCTCGTGTGTAGATGAGTCGAGAACATCGCCAGCATCCCCTCCGGGCAGTTGCTCCATATTGTGCCCCTGTGTCAAAGATCAAGTATAAAAATGTTAGCAAAAAATTTATTGACTAAATGGTATGTTGGAGTCATTGATTAGAAGTTGGTTTAATAGTATGTACCACCCCCATGATAGTAGCCTTGTTTGTATCTATGTGGTTCAAATTGTAATCAATAAGAAGCTATTCCCCTGCACGTATTGATTTTATCACACAGATGAATACATGATTTCCCTCACGCGCCTCAAATATGCAATTGAGTTGCTTTATAGTTGACCTAGGTTGTGTACTATTTATAAAACCCGCAATATTCCCTGTTGCTTTTGGCCTTCCATCAATGTATATAGCCACACTTTTACTTTGATTATTGTCTTGCTGTTGTATATAATTTTTCGAGAGGGCATACCTATGCATACTTTTTTTATATTTAACAATATGCATCCAACTTTTGTAATCGTAACATGGTCCAACATACTCCATCAATTCAAAAACTTTGTTGTAAGACACCTTTATGCCATCCATAGAAAATAGGCCCAAACCATGTAGTGATGATGGTGCTATGCGATATATCCTCTCGTTAACACAAAAATTAGTGTTTATTGGAGGAAGTTCCTTGGGTACCCAATGTTTCTGTAGAGGTTGGTACCTCAAGGGCACCTCGATGTCACCTTCCGTCTCATCATCATAAGAACATGACCCCCCTTGAGCAAGGAAAAATTTCATGCATTTATTGAATTTCCTTCTAGTCCTTTGACCTCTAGTTAATCTCCCCGTTCTAGATAAACTGCATGTCTCACTTTCCTCTTCTATTCCTATATTTCCCTCACTCGAGGAAGACACTTTTGACAAATACCTATTCGCTGGTACCTGCAAATGGGAGAGATCTTCGAAGACATCAATCTTACTATTGATTAGTGTATTAAAAAGACTGTCTATAAGGAGTATTGACTTATACCTGTCGATCCATGAGACTGTGCGGGATGCTCCTAAAAGGGGTTCAGTTTCCTACAAATGTAATTGAATTATCATGAGAATAATCACATCATAATCATAATCACATCCATCATTAGCATCACATAAAATTTAAAAACATTAAAAGGTACACAATAAAACACTTAAATTAGGCTCACATTATAAGCCTACTAGGGAAGTAGGCCTAGTGAAGGGCTAAAACTGGGTTTTTGTATCAGCTGATGAGTTGAGGGCTTAGTCACCTTGGGGACATGCTATTTGAAGTTGTTTGATGTGTGTGGAGGTGGAGGAAACACCTAGTTAAGGTGAAGTCAAGTTTGGCGCCTATTGAGTTATTGTGAGCATTTGATAGTTTGTTGATTAGATTGCTTGGATGAATCTATTGGATGGATTGAGGGACATTCATGGGATTATTCCAAAGATGTAGAACCTAAGGTGGCATAAGGATTTGGTGTGCACTCTGATAGGTTATGGAGTTGGCTTGGATCAAGGAGAGGGATCTTATGAAGATGCTTGGTTGGTGTTGTGAGAACACTATGGAAGTCCCTCTTGTTATGAATGATTGCAAGACCACCTAGGGTCTCTGCATCACCTATGGAGGCAGAATTATTAACCAACAAATTGGGTAAGCACTTATATTATGTTTTCCCTATGATATTCTAGGTACAACTCCCTTTTATATATATTTAATGAATTCCCTTTTCTAAACTAAACACTTACAAATGCTTTTGACCTGAAAGAAAATAAGGCTCAATACATTCACACATCAATATGTGTTTTAAATAGTTTTATTTAATTAATTTAGATTAATAGTTAATTTAGATTAGCAGTATTCTATTTTTAGTTGAAACTTGTAGCTTTTAAATAGATAATGAATAAACTATGTAACCATATATATAAGACAAATATATTTCTATCAAGAAATGAATATTAAATAGATTAAGGATTGATGGCATACCTCTAAATTCCATCATCATCATCTCGTCGTCGTCGTCATCATCATCATCATCATCGTCGTCCTCGTCATCATCATCATCGTCCTCGTCATCATCATCATCGTCGTCATCATCATTATCCTCACCATCATCGTCGTCATCGTCATCATCAACATCATCATCAACATCAACATCATCTTCATCATCATCATCAGTAGCAGCATCATCGTCATCATCTTCTTCTTCTTCTTCATGAAAATTTGTGTTAGGAACATCATCCAATAACTGTCGATCGTGATCACCATCTACATCATCTTCTACTTCTTCAGTATCTTCTTCTTCCATCGCATTATACTTTATTGGCATTCCTTTTAGTTCATGTCTAACAAAAAATGACCAACTCGGTTTATGTGGAACCTCTGAGTAAAATACCTGCTCACATTGGCTTGGAAGAACATAAGGCTCATCCCCAACTGGCTCAAATGACCTTGTATTAACCATTGTAAATCCATTATCATGTTCAATAACAGTTCTATTAGGATCATTTGGATTAAGTCGTAGCCTGTACCATTTGACAACAAAGAGTACTAATTTGAAGGAACTAAAGTCACACTCAAGTATCTCATCCAAAATGCCATAGTATCAATTTTCAGACTCTTGAGGATGTAAGTCATTTCTAGATGAAATATTAGTCACTTGAAAGACTGCAATTATTCCTGAATCACAAGTTTTCTTCGTGTCATCCAACACTTTGATGCAAAATTTTTGACCATTATAGAACATAGCCTTGTGGTGTTTAACCTGCAATAATATGTGAAACATATCAAAATTATTGTATCGTGAGTTGATAAACATACGGGTGATTAATAAATTTGTACGTACCTAGAAATCTCTTGAACCACGTGCTAAATCTATTTCCCTTTGTGTAACATTGGAATCTCCATTACGATGAGCTTCTTTAACCAATGAAGATACACCTTCCATTGTTAATGTGCGACCAGAATGTTGACATCGTTCGATCCATACCGTCATCCAATCAAGATTGTTTACAATATACAAATGTATGCATCCCACTCTCGAGCACCTGTACAAAAAAAAAATAGACAAATTACAACCGATTTATTTTGAATATTAAGAAATAATTTATTACAATAACATCTTATAATTTATTACCTCTCACTTTCCTCAATGTACCTTTTCCAATCAAGTACTCCCCTTCTAATTTTTTAAAAGGCTCGGGATCCCAAATGCGATCTACATGGATATTTGATGCAAACTTAGGAAGATATTCAGTAATGTACACCATAGTCTAGTATACCATATATCCCTCTACCATATAACCCTCAGGATGTGCTCTTTTTCGAACCAAAGCCTTCAAAGATTTCAAATGCCTCTCAACCATCCACATTGACCTACTGTGTACAGGTCCACACAATTCAATCTCCTCAACTAGGTGTATGAGGTAGTGTTCCTATGCATCGAAAAAAGTTGGAGGTAGACACTTTTGCATTTCACATAGTAAATGAGGAATTCTTCTCTTCCAATAGTTTATATCTTCTTTATGGATTTCTTTAGATGACAACCACCTACATTAAGAGATTCAAGTCACAAAAAATATATAGATATGAGACTTTAAAAAATAATATACAATAGATTACATAGCAAGAAAAACAATCGCGAATATAATAAATATATACAACAAATTGAACAGATATTACTGCTTACCTCATATATTTTCCAAGATCGTATATCACTTGTTTGATGTTATTGTTGAAGTGCTCTAGGAGAGATAGAGGAAGCACGTACTGCAATAATTATAAACCAATCATTTCATTTTTTTCTAACATAACATAACGAACAGTACACGTAGTTTATGAATATATTGTAAATACAGAAGAACATAAGTTACCTTGATGAAAGTATGCCAATCATGCGTTTTGAGCCTTGGCCCAAATTCACTTTTTTTTGATATGAGATTGTTTATGTTCGAAGCAAATCCTGTGGGAAATCAAATTTTTCGTATGAATTCTTTTATGGCATCACTTTGCTGCTCCGTTAATAACCATGGAAGGGAACTTATATTAATCTGATCTTTGTTGCTATTTGAGTGAATGAAATTTTTCAATGCATGATTGGATTCATGTATGTCATTACAAATTTTGACAATTTTTTCTTTGTCACGCCTTCCATCCAATATTTTCCACAATGTCTCTGTTATATTCTTTCCAATATGCATAGTATCAAACAAATGCACAATTTGTAAGTGCTCATAGTAGGGAAACTTACTAAATTTTCTGGGATAGCTTTTTAGTCCCTTTGGAAGGTTGTCAGTATTGCCTTGACGACCTTCACGATCATCAATTACACAATTAGTCAACAAAAATCACAATAGAAACATATAAATTACAAACATAAACCATTAGGTGGAACGAAATTACCTCAATGATTAATTCTATTATATTCCAACTTCTATAGGCGAGGTGTCATTCTTCATGGCTTTGATGTAGTCTCTTCTTTCCCATTGAAAAGAGGTTTTTCTGTACTTCGATAATTATGATTCCTATGGAGGAAGTGTCTACACTCATCAAACACCTGCTTTCCTAAACTTTTTGAATGACGAGATTTCATCTTTGGACCACAAAATGGACATGAAAAATTTCCCTTTGTTTGAAGACCTACAAGATAATGATGTAATTGGATTATTAAATATGTTGATTTTTATAATTAGAATTATTGTGTGCAACTTGAATTCACTAAAACATACCAGAAAAATGTGTTAGCCCTGGGGCCTCATGTATTGTCCATGCAAGTATTGCATGGAATTGAAATTGTCTTTGTCCTATTGGTCTAGACACGTCATACATAGTGACACCGTTCCATAACTCCACCAACTCATCGATAAGAGGCTCAATATATACATTCATATCTTTTACTTGATATTTACCTACTTGAATGAACAATAACATTACATAATTATTGTGACCGTTTTACTGCAAGATTTGTAAGTACATGTAAATTAATAACTATCAAATGATAAGATACCTGGAACAATCATTGCCAATATAATGTGCTCCCTCTTTATTGACATCCACGGAGGAATGTTATTGTTGATAACAAAAATAGGCCACACCGAGTAAATAGATCTCATCTCTCCAAATGGATTGACACCGTCCGCTGCCAATGAAAGCCTGATATTACGAGGTTCTTCTTTGAAGTGTTGCCACTTTTCCTCTATCTGCATAAATTCCGAACCATCCACAGGGATTCAAATAATGTCATCTCGACTTCTATTGCGTGCATGATAATCCATAAATTGAGCCAAGCTACTACACCTGAATAATTGTCGCATCCCTGGAATAATGGGGATGTAACGAAGAAACTTTTGAGGCACCTTTTTTGTTAGTCGATCTGTTCGATATCTACTCATATGACATACAGGGCATTGTGTTGCAAATTCATGTTCTTTATAATATATAATATGATCATTGGGACAAGCATGTATTGCTTCATACTCCATTCCAATATCTTTCATAACAACAGTTAATTCTTGATATGAGCGAGGTAGAATATTTGATGATGGTAACAAAAAATCGCCTATCAATCTACAACAAAAAATATAAGTTGTTAATATAAACAATATTAGTGGTACTTTATTCACCCTTTGTTAACTATAAAGACATATATGACATACCTTAACATACGTGACATTGTTATGTTGGATAAACCATTCATAACCTTCAAGTTCAACAACAACAATACAACAGAGAGAAGAGTTGTTTGGGAGTCTTTGTATAGGGGCTCGTATGCCTTCTAAAGTAGAGGTACATCGAGGCTATCATCATCATAATGATCAGATACGCTTGGACTAGATGTGTCATGGATCAATGTATTTATACCATCCTCTTCAATTGTGTTTTCTGGCGCATGATCGTCACTTCCATGGGATCATTATCTTCACCTTGGATATTTGCACCTCCATGTTCCTCCACTTTGAAAACCATATTCTTTGGATTGTTGTGGTTCATATCATGTACTTCCCTGGGAAGATCAACCTATATAAAATTGATTAACATAAATAAACCATGATCATCAACTCATCATCAAGTGATTTCATATGTATATAAATTGTTAAAATGATATAATGAATGACTTACCAGTGGATGATAGTCATGCCCCCCTTCAATGTGACCATTCTCCCTACAATGTCTCTTAACTGTTTTGATTAGCAGTCTTCTACGGTTTAAGCCCTTACAAATATTGCAAGGACAATAACATTTTCCATCACCTTTTCTTTTCAAGTTAGACCACAATCTAGCGATTGTCTCCCTGTTTTGTTCTTCACTTATATTATCTAACATGATCGTTCTTTGCAGGAAGCAAAAATTGGGCTATGAAAACTTCGGTCTAAAACTTTCACAAACTAAGAAAAATTGTTGAAAGTACACAAATCTTCTTAGACCTAGCTAAATACTTTAATATTTTAAAAATACTTTCTTTGACTTTATTCCTAAGATTATTTGTAAAACTTTGACCAATTGCCCGAAGGTCTTATTTCAAGAGACCTTACAACATTAAGCCACTAAAAGCAATTTAAAAACATATAAGCTAAAAGTCTAGTTAAAATATACATTAGAATTAAAAAAAAACAATTTTCATACCCGAGTGCATGGCTATAACTCGTGCAACGACCTTCTTGCTTAGCTGTAGAAGCTCTCCAGCAATCAAATTATACAAACTACAAGGCCTAACAAAAATTTCATAACATATAAGCTACAAGTCTAGTTAAAATATACATTAGATTAGATTCAACAATAGCAAGCAATGTTATTCAGAATTAGATTCAAGAAACCTTAGCAGTGTAAATAGCCATCTCCTCTAAATTGGACTCTAGACACGAGGGGGCATTCACATACTCTTCCCCTAAAGGTATCTTGAAGAAAAAAAGCCACTATTCTTGAGTTTGTGAATTGCACCTCGAGATGAATGAAGCTTAAAAGGAATGAAAATTGTTTTCATACATTTAAATCAGGATGTAATATTTATTCATAAGTATATACCTTGCAAGCACTTAAAATTGTTTCTATATGTGTTGCGAGAAAAGAAGAAGTTTATACTTATGTGTATAGACACACTTCCTGTATGTGATCCAAAGCTCGAATGTTATCAAGTGTGTCTAATGATGGGAGAGACCTCCGCGCAAGCAAAAGATCTGCAATGAAACAAAAGAAAAGAAAATTTTCTTATAGTAAGAACAAGTTTGTTGTGCTACACAGGGTACCAACAAAATAGTGTATAATATCTTTTTCTTTACCTGGCTTTCAATTCAGCATGAGAGCCTTTAATAGAAAAGTCAAGTTGATAACATATTTAACAAGAGCTGTAGGGCAGCATAGTTCCTACGTAAGTCCAGGAAAATGTGTGAGGATTGAAATAGATTTGCATAAGTCCAAGAAGATGTATGAGCATTGACATAGATTTTGTGAACATTTTCTATGTAATGAAGATTTTACTGCAAATGGAATGAACCTAGGGGTCGATTGGTAAACTGATTATTCGTATCAAATGGTGTAAAATTGAAACTAAAACCATTTCAACTGGCCACGCCACTCATGGACTGTTCCTCCATATGTTATAATACTTTCATCACATATCACAAATATGAAATAGAATATGTAGCACACTGAAAGAGAGAATTACAATTAACTCTTGAAATGAGCTAGCCTATTACAATTAACTTTATCAATGTGCTGGACTATTAAAATTTTGATTGGAATTACACGATATAACAATGCACTTGTAGTCTGGTCTATTGCAAATTGACCACTGTTTCCAAAAGAATATGTTGCATTTTATTCCATTACATAGAATATGATACTGCGAGCCTACATTCCCTTCCAAAAACCACACTATATTATGGTTATGGCACACAACTCAAGAATTTGACTTCAATTCTTTTGGCATCTTTGCTGCTCTTGTAGAAAAAAATGATATTGCAAATATATAACCATGCAACTCAAGACAAAATTGTAAACCTGCTATATTATAAAACCCATTGCAACCATACAAACTCAACAAGAGAATCATCCATAGGACAATGCAGGGCTGTTGTGCCTCCTACCAACATTCCTCAGGGTGAACTAAAGCAATAACGAACTCAGATCACCTTGAAAAAAGAAGCGACTAGGTTACCCCCAAATTTTCTCAACAATTGGGTTGCTGCCATCAAGCAAACCCATAGTTAAAGAAAGCGGTCAGAGAAATTAGTTGAAAATTCCACCTGAATGTAATATATTATATTCCCAAATAGGGATAATAGAAACATAAATATTTCCAAAAATAGGTCACAGAAAAATCTGAAAATTTACTTGTAAATAAGAAATTTAACAACCAACTCAGATTTATAATCAAATTTATTGATCTTATTTTTCTGTTAGAACAAATAATCACTGAACTTTGTAAAGTGTTCAAAATCCCTTTAATTTTGCTCAGAAATTTCAGAAATGGATTACATTGATTTCCTCTTATTGTCCTTAGATAAAGATGATTAAAATATGCAGATAAAGATACAAATTTCTCAGTGTTGATCTTCAAACCTTATCCGTTCTCAGAAAAACTTTCAAACCACCTTGTCAAACTCCCCATAAATTAGTGCCAGGTCTGATAATCTCATCCTTTTTCTTGCTGTCCTCAATGATGGTCAAAAGTATGAAGATACCTTTCTGTAGGAAGTCCAAATCCGAACTTGTAACTCTGAATTTACATCTTAATCATTGTCCCTATGAAGATACCTTGCTGTAGGTAGTCCAAATCTGAACTTACAACTCTGAAGTTAACTCTTGATCCTCCCCAAACCTAGTAAATAATTGCAGCCCTGAAATATGATGTACCAGGGTTTTATAAACCAAAGCTTTTACATAGTATCACCCCATTCTTACTAGGGGGAAGCCCAGATGTCCCTTTGAACCCAGGGATACTCAAGGGTGTTAGACCATAAGCCAAGATTGCAGCAACAATAGCTAACAAACTCATAGCATAACATAATGAGGTCTAAAAGAACCCTAGAGAGCTATATGATAAATCCTAAAGAGATGAATCAACCTTTGCAATGTTCCCTTTCTCAAGTAGTATATTATATTTATTAACAAATAACAATAATAAATTTGGAAGACAAAAATAAGGGTATGTGTGTAGCCGAGTTGCTGTGAAGTCTAATGTTCCTGGTCTATGCATCAACACTGGTTTGATTCTCTCTAGATGTATCACAAGCCCTTTTAAAGAGCACATTTGTAGCCGAGTTGGTGCGAAGGCAAGTCATGAGGCATAGTGTTAGGCTAATGTTCCTAAGACTACACATCAAATCTGTTTCAATTCTCACCTGGTTAACCACAAAACCTTTTAATGGCGCACGTGTAGCCAAGTTGGTCTTAAGGCAGGTCGTGAGTCATAGTTTTAGGCTAATGATCTCAATGCTACACATCAACTCTGGTTTGATTCTCATGTGGTTTACCACAAACCCTTTTTTGAGCCTGGATGTGTAGTGGAGTTCACTTGGACTTTGGGTTTGCTCCCAATTGGTCTCAGGTTTGACTCAGGCTCAGTATCTACTGATGGATCTGAATTATGGGCAGCTTGGTACATCTGCAGGGATTAGTCTCGCCTCAACTTGCCACATAGTAGGAAATGTGTGTTGCTGTGCCTTCAGGTGGGGATACCTGAAGGCATCTAAGTATCATGTTATTGTGAAGTCTCTGAAGAGACAAAATTGGTAAGGGTTGGAAAGACAATTTTAAAAGTAATCCTGAAGGGTGCATCTTTTTGCAAATGAGTTCTGATATTCCGAATAATGTAAGTGTTGAGAACTAATTTAGCCTAACTAAAATATTTTTGAATTTATCATCTATTGAGCAGAAATCAGTGATATTGTTACTTGATATGATATTGATTGATTAATAAGTGCTGGCTCTGTTGACTATAAGCCGTCTCAAGGAAGAGCTCAAAGATTTTGTTTTGTTTTGTCATGGAATCGATTTCATATGAATTTGTTATGATTGTCTAAGGATTATCTCAGAGTGCTATGAGACATTAATGATAAAAGGTTATACTTCTAGCTAAGAAGCATCAACAAATATTTGTGCCTTGACAATAGAGAATGCAAAGTTGAGGATAATTACTAATCCTGCAGATTGAATACAAGTTAGGCTATGAGATATTACAGTGAAACTATTATAAAAGAGTGACATTATATTAGTTATTGGAATTATGCCAATAAATGAAAAGAGTTTGTGATGGAGGAACAATGGATAAAAGAAATATGATATTAAGTGACTAAGACATGGAAACATTGAAAAACATGGAGAACAAAGGAGTAATGGGTTTATTTGTCTTACACCTTGCCAATGCGCATCTCTACCCGACCCTCTAAATGCCTCGAGTTCGCCTCAATTCCCCTCTCAATGCTGCTAAAGTGATCTCCCGCGTGCGTGCCTTTCCTTTCAAAAGAACCATGTGTCGCGCAATTTCATTCAAATGAGGGTTTTTGGCTTTTTTTTTTCTCTTATATCCCGCTGGCGTCGCAATTGCGACGGTATCGGGCTTAAATTAAAAAAAAGAAGCCAAAACCACATTACCTTTTCTTGCCGTCGCAAATTAACGTCGCAAATTGACCCCTAATGTATTAGTGAGAACTAAGGAATGACATAAAACTATAAATGTGATTTCTTCTAATAATGAAAGGGTCGACAAACTTGATGGTGAATTGATCTTGTAGTTCCATCTACTTGCATCTGTTGCTAAGGTTTTGTTGTTCCACTTAGTTTTAAAGTAGTTTCTGCATGAAGAGTTGAAAGATAATTGTGTGCGGCTATGTTATCTTCTTTTGGATTCCATTTCATCATGGTGTTATCAGTATAAGTAATTCCATTTAACATCCATATATGATTATGTTTCTTCTCTCCCTGTTTTCATTTTACTTTGTTAGGGTTAACAATCATGATTGAATAAGTAGAGATAGATTGTAGTTAGAGGCTAGATAGAAGTGTTGCAAGATAATTCATGACAAACATTCCATTGGGGATTGTGAGTTATCCAAATCCATTTTTCCTGAGTTGTTTGTGTCTATAAGCAATATAGTTAGCCTTTACTGCTCTTAGGTTAAGAGCTTATTCTGTCATAAACTTTTGACCTAAGAAAGACATATTCATTGCACATCATTGCAAGTCCTGAGGGAGCTATACCTTTTATTTCAGAAGGTAGTGATAGAACACATACACTGACTCATTTTTTGGTGACATCCTTTTGTTCCTCCAAACATTAGGCATTAAAAAGAGCCAGGTTATAAAACCTAACAAGAGAACAAATTGTTAACCAACACATTGTAGATTGTTTGATTGGAGCTGAGTATTTTACAAAATGTATATGTAGAGTGGATATTATCAAATCCATATTATAGAAAGAGATGAATGGAAAACAACCTTTAAGACAAAGGTGTGCTTGTTGAGTGGTTACTCATGCTTTTTGGGCTAACCAATGCACTGATCACCTTCATATGCTCCATGAATGAGGTATTAAAAGTTGAGAATTTTTTTTATTGTTTACATAGATAATATATTAATGGTTAGTAAGATATTGAAAGAATATTCAATGCATATTCATAGATTCTTTGAGAAGTTAATGGAAGGGAAGATGTTTGTTAACCTCAAGAATTGTAGTTTGCAAAGAAGTTATTGTACATGATATGTTTTATTTCAATTAATGGTCTTAAAATGGATGGATAGACCGAGAAGTTCTATTGTGGTAAGATCTTTTCATGGTTTGGATATCTTTTAGAAAATATTATTAAAAAATTCAGTAGTAAATGTAGACCCCTAACTAAAACAATGAGAGGGGATAGAAAAGATTTTATGTGGACTAAAGGGGCAACAAAGAGTTGATTTTTTGAAAAGATTAGTTATAGAGAATATAACATGTTACTTTGGACACGACCATATGGTTAGATTTTATAATCCAAGATGGTATGTTATTCAGAGGCAGTCAATTGTGCATTCCAAAGAGTTCCATGAGGGAGAATCTAATTAAAGAAACCCATAGTAGAGGAACGGTTGGATATTTTGGTCAAATT
This sequence comes from Cupressus sempervirens, assembly GCA_028749045.1. Classification (NCBI taxonomy): domain Eukaryota; kingdom Viridiplantae; phylum Streptophyta; class Pinopsida; order Cupressales; family Cupressaceae; genus Cupressus; species Cupressus sempervirens. Next base: position 298,132,750 of record CM053785.1, on the reverse strand, counting down.
GGTTGATATAATTGCAATAAGATGTTAAAACAATTGTGCAAAGTTATACAATATGTAAATAACAAAAGGAATCAAGAAAAATACAAGGTTTTATCAACCATTACATGTACCAAAGTCATGGGAAGATTAGTATGGACTTTGATCTTTATTTACCAAGGAATCAAAGAGGACATGCTTCCATTTTTGGGGTGGTAGATAGGTTCTCAAAAATGACACATTTTATTCCTTATAGAAAGACTAATAATATGTCCATGTAGAAAAAATGCTTTTCAATGAAGTGGTGAGACAACATGGTCTACGCAAAAGAATGGTTTCAAATCAAGACACTAAGTTTTTTGGGTACTTTTAGAGGACATTATGGAAAAAGATAAAGACATTTAAATTTGAGCTCAACACACCATTGTTAGGTTGATGGATAGACAAAAGTGGTGAATAAGAGTTTGAGAAATTTGTTGAGATTATTAGTAGGAGATTAATTTAAGGGAATAGATTTTATTAAAATGAATCAATTATGCACTCCGTACTCGTCCCAACCTTTTGGGAGCAAAAAGTTGAGTCTCCTCTTTTCTCTTTTGGTCTTGTCTCCTTGGAGGCAAGCCTTTTGGTTTCATCTTCATTTTTCTATAATGTTCCCAAGACGGTCTTGGTCATAGGTGATCTAAGTCTTGTTGAGCTATTGTTTTGCACAATGCTTAATGATAGGGATCCTTTTGAGTTCCTCTCTTGAAAATCCAATCTAGGATCAACTCCGAGGTTCTGGGTGATTTGTGACCTACTGAAATCTGCTCAGTTGAAGATAAATGTGTTTGTTTACAGGGAGGGCTTCGTTGGTTCTGACCAATTTCAGATAAAAAGTTTGATTTTCTTGTTGTTTCAAAAGTAACCGCAAAAGAGATATGTTTTTGGTATTTTCTATTTTTAAAATGAATGCAATCTAACAATGCAACTATATGAATTCCTAATTTAACCAAGTGGCAGTAAAGAAAATAATGAAGATAAGGTGATGAGAGATGAGAGCAAATATCATGAAAGGGAAATTCCTAATGGACATAAACCGTGGTAAAAACATGTCTACAAGATAGAATCATTAAAAATATTAGGTAGGAAACCAATGAAAATAGGAGCAGTGCTTCCTCAAATCCACTGATGCAATCATTGATTGGAATTTAGTAAAAATCGAAAGATGTTTCACTTCTCATCAAATTGCAAGGCCACAAAAAGTGTGATCATGCAAGACAAGAAGCTATGTAGGAACAATAGGGTGATCTCTTCTCCAACTCAGTATGTCAGCAGAATTCGTTAACACGTGGCAAACACCAAAAATAAAAGATTGTACAATCAAATCAACACAACAAAACCATTGGCTCCATTATTATCATGAACAAGAATCCAAAAAAATAACACACTCTAACAAGAATAACTACACTTAGAATGAGAGCATCAATAGCATATACTATTGCATCAAAATAATGGCCTAGAATACATGTTACATTCCTAAGTTTATAAGAAATCATCTCCTCAATTTGTATTGAGAGTGAGAGATCCCTTAATGCAAACATATGCTTCTAAACTAATAAAACAAATTTAATTATATACAAAGTGACTCTCTAAATAGCACTAAGTAGGACTCCACCCTTGTTTATATCAATTAATGGGTGCATGAGCCAGTACATGTCTTAAAAGAAAAGAAAGAAGAAGTAGATAAGAAGGAAGCTATAAGAGGATTTGTGAGTCACTAGAAGCTCTAAAAATGGAAGCTCAACCTTCTCTAAGTGTTTGTAGGGGTTAAACTGCCATTAGAATGCATTTTTGGTGCATGGAAAGATTTAAATTAGCAACTAACAGTTAACTATCAATGCATTGTCACTTCTTCAAAATTGTTGGCACACCTCTAGAATAGTGCACCTTGGTGGTAGGTTCAAAAAAATCGAAAATTTTCCCAAGTGTCAAAACTAAAATTCTAGCTTATGGGTTTTCTTCCTCTTTATGCCAGAGCTATGTTTGGATGTTTACTCTTGAATTTCTCTATAATATCCATCACTTGGGTAACATTTGACAAATCTAGAGCCTCATATTTATGCTTGACCATTTGTTGATAATTACTGACATCCATTTGAGTCTCCACAAAATCTTCAAGTCTAGTGTCCAGTTCTAACAATACCTCTTTAGTTTTAAATGCTTGTGTAATATCTTCATCAGATGAAGCATCCTCAAAAGTTCTTCAAAATTTCTCGACCACTAATTGCATTGACTTGAGCTTTATTTTTTTCTCATCTTCAAAAGTCTCAAGGATAGCATCATAATACCTCTCTACTTCCAAAATTGTCTCTTGAGTCTAGTCTTTTAACTTTTGAATGTCTTCATGAAGTCCTTCCATGACCTTATTTCCTCCATCTATCTTCTCAATTCAATCTTCTAGTTTATCCAACTCTTCTGTTGTATATACATCCATGAGAGCACAATATCTTTGACCCTTTATTGTTGTCAAAACTTTAAGGTCCTTAGCCTAGGTCTACACTTCATTCATCAAACCAAAATCTTGGTTCACTATAGATACTAGCTTCTTCGCACTAGACTGAATGTAATGTAACAGGTTCAAATTACCTGGTATTATCTATACACCTTTTTGCTCAAAACTATCATGCCATTGTTGACATGCTCCAAAAAATGAATCAACCTACACATTCCCTTTATATTTCTTTTCGAATATCGCAACAAGAGTAAGTTTTGGGTGATCTTGGTCTAAAGGGCCTACAATTTCATGTAGATAGTCTCTTAGAAGCTCATTCTATTTGCACAACATCACCAATTTAGACTCATTTCCATCTAATTTCTTGAAAACCTCCTTGACACTTGTAGCGATCATTACTTTAGTCATGTCTACCATGGGCTTTCTTAACATGACTTTTTTAATCTGATAGTCCTTAGGAGTCAAATCTTCAATATCTACATGTGCAGGAGGGATGGCTATATAGGGAAGTAAGTCTTGGTCTTTATTCTACATTATGAAAGCCAATTGTTGTGCATCAACTATAGGTGGATCAGGCTTCTTGATTGCTTTTACCAGCTCATCCATACTCTCCTCAAGAGTCATATCCAACTACCTCTTTTGTCGAATCATAACCTCCCTCTTCAGCCATATTGGCATAGTGCACATAAGGGACATATATTTAACTAGAGAGGATGTTTTCATTGCTAGCCCTTTACCCTTATCAATCCTTTCTAGAGTTTTCTCCTTCTAAGAGAGATCTACATTGAGAGTTCTTGTATCTGTTGTAGCCAAAGTCCTTGCCTTTGTATCTTGAGAAGTTGTTGAGGTTCTTCATGTATCTACCCCTCCTCTAATACTTCATTGATTGGCCTTTGTTCGAGTTCTTCTTCAGGTGCTACTTGTTCATTTCCTTCAGTGATAGGAGGGAGTAGAGGGACTGAACCTTTGTCTAAGAAAGAAAAATCTTAAAATGGTAGTGGTGATGTACCCAGAGACCCTTGTGGTAGAGGTGACATTTGGTTCAAATCCTCTCCCAAAGGTTGGTTTGTGGGTGCATATCATATTTTGTCACCCACCATTTCATTTCCCACGGACATAAAATAAAAATAAGAAATGTTAAAAATATATGTTTCTTTCCCTTCCTAAGCATCAATCCACTACAACTGCTCATCTTTAGAAATGGTAACTTGAATAGGTTCCTTAGGAATGGATGGAAGCATTATGGTCAAGCTTCTTCTTCTCTCTTCTTGAGAAACCCTAGCTAAATGAGTCCTCTGACTCAAGGTGAGATTATCTTCTTCATCTTCTTGATCATCTACCTTATGGATGGTTTCATGAACTGAAGGAATGGGAATAATTTCTTTTGTAATCTCCCCCTTCATGTTCTTTTCACAGTCGGTCCAACCTTAGCCTTCTTAGTAGCTAAAGGAGTGGCCTCTTCCTCTTGTGCTCCCTATTCTAGTTCCTACTCCTATTCTTGTGGGGGAACTTGTACTTCCTGTTCTAGTTCCTACTCCTATTCCTATTCCTGTGGGGGCACTTGTGTAGCATCTTGGGCTTGAGCCACCTCTTCCTCTTGAGGCTCTTAAGTTTTGGGCTCAAGTTGCTTTGAGGAACCTCTTTTCCTCTTATTCTTGTTTTTATCTGATCTAAAGTACCCAACATCCCTGTCATGTTGATATACCATCTTTGGCCTAACTAGAGATTAAACAGGGAAAGTTTGTACTGTAACTTTTAGACCCTTTACCCTTAATTAGGCATGTTGTGGCTTGAAAGGAAACAATCTATGGAATTGGGTCGAGGTTAAAAGGCTTCTTAATCCAGTCCCTTGTCAATTGAATTATGTTCCTAGCCTTGTGTTTAATAACTGCATTCTCATCCTTGTCAATCTTTGCATTCATAATTGGCCTATCATATATCTTGTCTCAGTTATACAAGGGATCCAAGACATCTTGAGTGTCTTTTTGAATAGCCTTGAGCAGGACCTTTATCTTTAAGGTGCTCCATGCCAGATATAGTGTCATCCCACAACAATCCCTTATTCAGATATCATTATCATCTATCATGTTCATCCTATGATCTTCGATGGCATCTTCATGCACAAACTACTTTCCTACCAAATGTTGAACTCTACTAATATTATCAAAATAAGGGCGAGTGGAGTTGTAATCTGCTGAGGGATATTGATCCCACTCTGAATCAAAAGTCATGATATCTTGCTTCTACTTTACCTCAAATGCACTTATAGTAATAGGTCGTACCCATGTCTTCTTATGCTATTTTCTCACTCTAGCATATGTAGATGTGAGTTGTCTTGCAATCTCCAATAAGATGAGCCTATCCAATGGATATCTTGGGAGTTTCTTCAAATTCGCCGTCGTACTAACTATCCTTAGGTGAGTGAATGTTTTAAACTAGATGTAATAGGCACTGATCTCTGTGATCCTTATTGTTGCCTCTACTGACATCCTCTTAACATAATCACCCTCTATGAATCAAATGATTGCAAATGTGAAAGCATCATTCACTATCTCGAATTCTTTGCCATGATCTTTGTAGTCAGAAAAAAGTAACTATTATGTTTAGTACTTGTTAATGCTAGTTGGGCTAGGTAGTTAGGTGGTGAGGAAATGCATCGAGTGGTTTGTAACCAACCAAATCTTCTATAAATATTTGGAATATTGTCAATATACTCATGTTGATTTTTGGTATTAATAAAAACATCATTTCCCCACCTACTGGTATTGTGGTATGAATGGTACGTTCTATGTTTTACTTCATATGTATCTCAATTGGACTATCCTATATGGTTAGCATATTATATCTCTGTGAATTTAAGTGATATTTCCATTCTACATTTTTGGTGTCGTTGCCTAAGTCTGAACCTGGAGGTCGATCAGATGGAGCAATGGGAAGGCCCTTTGTAACACTCATCCAAGCAACGACTAGTAACGAGGAAGAGGAGGAGATAACCAAGGAAGATTAGTTGGTATGTGATTTGGTAATGGCCTGGGAAGTTGTGGTCGATCAATATGTACAAAGGGAAGCTTGTGAGAGAATGGTCCCTAAAGGTACAGTATGTGAAATTTTTTTGGTGCCACCAGTAGTGTACAATCTCCTAAGAGAGACCTTCATCTACTAGCATGACATTTTTTATGAGTGGAAGAGGAAAGAGATGAGACACAAAGAGAATAGAGGAGACAACAAGTACTACAACAATTTGACGAAAGGAAGACAAGGGAGCATGAAGAACGTGAAGATTCTAAAAAGGAAAACAAAAAAAAAAATGATTCATGCCCCTAATTCTAGACATATATCCTAGGTGGGTATAGGGAGAAGAAACTGAGGAAGAATTCGCCTTGAGGATACTACATCTCTAGCAGCAGGAGGAGAGACATCATAACTAGAAAGGAGGACAAGGGGATTCCATGAGAATCCAAGAAGGGTTGATCGAGCATACGATTGAAGGTATAGAAAATTTGGTCATCTTAGAGACACCAGCAAGGAAGTTGGGATATAAAAATATAGAAACACTGGCAGGGAGAGATTTCTGATAGGATCAAAGTCAAGAAGAAGGGGATACTTTTAGTAGCTCCTCCTCGAGAACAAACTTCTAGTCAAGAGGGAGTGTTCCATTGGGAGGAAGTGTTTCATTGGGAGGAAGTGTTCCATCGGGAGGTGTTCCATTAGGAGGTGTTCCATCGAGACATTTTCCATCGGGAGTTATTCACATAATGGCAATAGACAAACAAAAATTACCAAGGTTCACAGGGATAGCTTGGAGGACCACGCTTGCCATTGTAAAACATGTATAACAATATGACAAGCAAATGGACAAAATGATGCAGTAGAATGGTTAAAAGCTTTTTCGACCACATTAAGGGGTATTGCCATTGATTGGTATATGAATTTGGAGGTAGCAAAGAAAAACACATGGAGTAATATCCACATAGCCTTCGAGGAAGAATTCAGACTCCTGAGAGATGATGAAGAAATAGTAACAGAGATTTATAACATAAGACATGGGAAGAGTGAATCTATCAAAGCCTACAACAGAAGAATGAAAGAGTTGATAGGGAAACTAGATAACAAGTTGACAGATGGACTAAAGAAATGATGGTTCATCGAAGGATTAACACCATCTCTCAGGAAAAAGATGAAGATAGTCCCACCATCAACCTTTGCAGATGCATGTACTCATGCCATGGACATAGAAAGAAAGAGTAAAACTTCCAAAGCAAGAAGGCATGGAAGCTCAAGTGAAAGCTCGAAAGAGAGCAAAGAAGAATCCAAAACCATTCAAGTCTTGAGAAAAGACCTAAGGCGTTTGATGAAGGAAGTGGCAAGGAGTAAGAATGAAAAGAAAGAAGGGAGAGAACTTTGGTGTATTGAGTGTGAAAAAGAAGGCCATACTAAAGGAGCATGGCTGAAGAAATCATTTTGTGAGATTTTTCAGGTATTGGGGCACACAATTAAAGATTGCCCCTATAATTTGAAAACAAGGAGCACTCAAGTCTTCGTAACCCAAGGGGGGCAATCCACACCTCCCTCCACTCTGTCGAAGAACACAAATACAAAAACCTCACAAGGAGGATACACAAATAATAGGAGATGAAGTAACGATAATAGAAACAACAATAGCAATAACAACACACCGCGACACCCACTCTAGTATGATTCCAAGGGGAGGCCGATGATTCAATGTAGGAGATGTAATAATTGGGGACACTTTGCACGAGATTATCAAAATGAAGGAGGAAAAAATGGAGGGATTCTCTGCAAATGGTGTGGGTTAGGCAACCATGAGGATGCAAATTGCCTAAGACAAAAGGGGGTAAATATGCTAGACATTGACAATTCAGAAGGCAAGATTCTTGCAGTTACCAGGATGCAAGTAAGAAAATTAACCTATCTGGATGCTTCTATAGAGATTGAAAGATTTCAGGAAACAAAGAAACACATTCAAGAGAGCATGAGAGAGGAAGGAAAGACAAAGCCAGAAAAGCCTACTTCAAATAGAGGTGTAATGAATATTGTGAGGCAAGTACTAGAAATTTCTATCCTAGTTAAAATAAGTGATTAATTAGAAACATTACTCCAACTACAGGTAGCATTAACATAGGGGGCAAACCCGAAAGGGATAACGTCAAAGAAAGAGAAGGAGGGAGAAGTATGGACAGAAGACAATACCCTATTCACCATAGGGATGGGGAGAACACCAGCGGTAGTAGAGATGGAGATACTAGGGTGAAAACTCTCAAATACTATTGTGGATGGAGGTTCTAGTGTAAATGTCTTATCAGAAGAAACATGAAAAGAAATAGGGAAACCTGCACTCTAACCACCGATATTTCAACTAATGGGAGTAGACCAACATGGAATCAAGAGTATAGGAATGCTAATGGACAAAAGTCATAGTTGGTATGCAACAATTTTTTCTTGATTTTGTAGTTATCACCCTAGACAAGAAAGGATGAGATGCTCTATTAGGAAGGGGATGGATGATTGCAGCAAAAGCTACCCATAACTAGAAGCGAAATACTCTATCTATTGAGTCAGAAGGAAGAAAGTGGATCATAGACCTCAAGAACCAATCAGTAAGTGAGGACTTGGCATCAGACTCAAAAGGAGAGGACTATGGAGGGGTGGAACTAGATGAGGAAGGAGTACTTAGATTAGGGGAATTCTTAGAAGATGACACAAGTTCCCTTAATGGATTATTTCACTACAAGATGGGAGAATGAAGTTTTCCACCTGAAATGTAATATGCTAGAAGTACAAGAATCTGAGTTGGAGGAACAATACCCATAAGGGCATGTAGAGTATAAGGAAGGGATGGAAACTCTCAACAAGACACCTGTACACATTTTTGAAAAAAGGGTGGAATACAAGGAAGCCAAGTTCCAAGCATTAAACCTCAGAGAAAGAGATCAACCTAAGGAAATATGGATAGGAGATGATTGGGACCCGGTATTGAAAGTGACAACCCTTAAAATCTTCTTGGAGTATAAGGATGTCTTTGCTTAGATGTACACAGACTTGAAGGGAGTACCCCCAGAACTATGTGTCCATTAGATTACATTGGTACTCGGAGCAAGACTAGTGCAGAAAAGGCCTTATAGAATGAACAAAAACTATGTAGAAAGGGTCGAGAGAGAAATCACAAAGATGTTAGAAGCAGGGATAATATTCAAAGTACAAACAAGTGAATGGGTATCTCCTATAGTCATAGCACTTAAGAAGAATGGTGCTCAAATTTGAATATGTGTAGATTTTAGATGTTTGAATGCGGTGACAATAAAAGACCCATTTCCCATTTTGTTTACTAATGCATTTTGGAGGAGGTAGCTGACCATGAGATGTATTCCTTCATGGATAGATTTTATGGATACAAGCAGATTACCATTGTGGAAGAAGATAAGCTAAAAACTACATTTGTGGTTGAAGACAAGGTATGCTTATAATAGGATGCCCTTCGAACTATGCAATGCACCAACAACCTTCCAGAGGACCATACTACATATCTTTGATGGAATGTCTGTGGGGAATTTCAAAGCATTCTTAGATGATTGGTCGGTTTATAGTGGGTAGGAGCAACACCTCAAAATTCTTTGAAAATGGATGGAGAAATGTCAAAGAGCAAGATTAGCCCTCAATCCAAAAAAATGCAGGTTCTTGGTTTCACATGGGAGACTTCTTGGGCATATTGTGTGCAAAGAAGGATTGAAGAAAAATTCTAATAAGATCAAGGTGATTTTGGAAATGGAAGCACCATCCAATGTAACAGATATCAAGTAGTTTCTAGGTCATGTAGGATACTATAGAAGAGTTATAAAGGGATTCGCCAAAGTATCAATGCCACTGGAGAGATTAACCAGGAAAGGCAAGCGATTTGGGTGCAAAGAAGAGCAGGAAGATGCCTTCGAAGAACTAAAGAAAAGATTAGTCAAGGTCCCTATCCTCATATATCCTGACTAGGAAAAAGAATTTTGTGTCCATTTGGACACCTCCATTATGCAATAGGTACCACTTTGGCACAAATAGAGAAGGAAGGGTTGGATCATCCTGTATATTTTGCAAGTAGGCTCCTATCTAAAATAGAGCGTAACTACAATACCATAGAGTGGGAAGCATTAAGTATGGTGTATGCAGTGCATAAATTCAGACATTACTTACTAGCTACACCCTTTACATTTTTTGTTGACAACCAAGCACTAATGTACTTAGTAAACAAACTGGTGATTCAAGGGAGAGTAAGTAGATGGCTAATTCTATTACAATAATTTACATTTAAAATTATAATGAGGCTGGGAAAATCTCATGTGATTGCTGATCAGTTGTTAAGGATCAAGTTAGAGGACGCTTTGGGTAGTGAGTTGTGTGATGATTTTCCAGATGTACACTTATTTCAGATTGCAGTGTTACCTCAATGGTATGAAAAAATTGGACACTAGTTATAAACAACAACCTTTCCAAAGGAAATGCCTACAATAGAAAGGATAAAAATTGCCTTAAAAAGTAGCACATTTTAGCTAATTGAAGCATTATTGTACAAAAAGGGACCAGATGGAATACTAAGAGATGTGTAATGGAGGAAGAAATTCTAGGGGTTCTAAGCGAAGCCTATGAAGGATTGGCAAGAGGTCACATGGGACTAGATGCTATGATGGGAAATGTACTTTTAGGAGGACTATGCTAGCCGACATTGTTCGTAGATGTGAGGGAATGGGTATTGAGTTGTGACACTTGTTAGAAAGTAGGAAGACGACTCAAAAGAAACTTCATGCCATTATTTCTGTCCAAACCATAGGAATTATTTGAGTTGTGGGGACTAGATTTTATAGGACCTTTACCGATAAGAAAAAGTCATTGGTGTAAGTATATAGTGGTGGCAACAAAGTACTTAACAAAATGGGCTGAAGTACGGGCTCTTCTAGACAACACAAATTTTAACACAACCAGATTTTTGTATGAACAAATAGTCACGAGATTTGGGATTCCACTCTAGCTAACAAGTGACTGAGGAGTACATTTTGTCAATCATACCATTAGAAGGATGACAAGTGAGTCGTTCTTTCTCCAGTCCTTATTATTGAAGAGCAAATGACCAAGTAGAGGCCACGAACAAAGTAATAGTGGCAATCCTATATAAAACTTGTGGAGTAGAAGGGCTAGATTGGGAAGAACGAATCCTGATAGTGGTTTGGGCATACAGGACTACATCTAAGGATATTATTGGACACACTTCCTTTTATCTTATGTATGGATAGGAGGCGGTGGTGCCAATGGAACATATAGTACCAAGTTTACGGGTGGCAATTCAAAACAAATTGAGTGATGAAGAGAGCCTCAAGGAAAGACTATGTACTTTACTCAAACTGGACGAAAGGAGAACATTTGCTCAAGGGAGTATAGAGGTGGCCCAAAAAAGGCAAAATTTTTGGCATGATAAGAATTTGAGGAAAATGAATTTTAAACAAGGACAATTGGTACTAAGATATGATGGAAAAAATCAAATAAAGCTAGAAAAATTTAAATTCCAATGGCTAGGACCATTTAAAATATAAAAAATAAAGGAGAATGGAGCACTAAAGTTATCTACTTTGGATAACAAACCTATCAGAGACTTAGTAAACGGGTCTAAGTTAAAATCATATAAGGACAGATATAAATTAGCAAGAACCCATTTTACAGTTACAGAAAAACAACAAGTACACGAAACAAAAAGTACAAGTATTGAAGGAGAAAATCTTAAATTGAGTCAATATAAAGAGGAGTTACAAAACATACTTTCTATAATAGTGGAGAAAGCACTAGTCGTAAAGTAGAGAAAGGAACACCCGTATGAACGTTCGTACCATAGGAGGGAAGCATAGGAGGGTGTACAACAGTGTTAGTCATACGAAGGAAGGAAGTGCAACCACCCATTCAGCAGAATTTTGTACGACAACATTTTGAACAACATAAATCCATACGACAACATTCCAGATGAGAGACTTCTATATGGTATCATTCTGTATAGAAACATTCTGTACCACAAAATTTCATACAGAAGAATTCTGTACCCGTACTGTTGAATTTTGTATGACAGTCAAATGTACATCAACATTAGGTAACTATACGACATGGGTAGTCTTTAAGATCTGTATGACATAAGAAGGCATTGCGATTCATATGACATAAGCAAACATTAAGATCTATACAACATGGACATGCATTGACATCCGTATGACATTTGCAGTCATTGACATCCATACAAAAATTATAGTCATTGACATCCATACAAGAGGAAGAGGTAACATCCATATGGGAGGAAGAGAGAACAGTCATATGTGAGGAGTCAACCGTACCTATGATTTCTAAGATGGAAGAAGGGCTTTGTTGCAAGTAGTCACATCATAAGAACAGTTGGTACAATTGGTATAGGTGGCATATACAAATAGTTAAAGAGATCTGGGAATTAATCCATCAACACACAATGGTGAAACTAAGTATTGGAAATCCAAGCAGAGGAAACATTATCGACTCCAAAAGGAAGAAATCTACGACATTACAAGCAAAGGAGGTAAGGAAGATGAAAAAGAGCAAAGGGAAAGTGGCATAGAAAATCACAACCATGACTGAGAATACTACATTTGAAAGTGTGATGGGAAGTGAGTGCAGGACTTGGTGGGAAAAAGTAGAGGTAGACCATCCTCTGATGAAGGCGTCATGTGTAGCAGAGGTAGATAAAATCATTTTAATGCCAATTTTTGAATTAAGAGAGTTCGAACCTATACTATGAATTTAATTACAGATTATAAGAAATCATGTCATAAATCTATAGTACAGTGTTTCCAACAATAGGTGACAGTTTCTTATTGAACAAAAGAAGTAAGCAGGGTTTTTAGAATTCCCAATAGAGGGCAAGAAGTGGAAAAAAATTCTTTGACAATAGAAGACAAGAAGAAATGGTTGAAATTAATGTGCCAGAAAGATCTTACAATTCTGGAATGGGAAGGAATCTTGAAGAATAGTAGGGGTCTAAAGAAAATTTTCATAGAAAATGATGAATGGCATTGTGTTGTAGATTTGGTTAAAAGCAAGCTCACTGCGGGCAATCATACTTTCGACAATGCCCTTTGGATGTTACCTGCAGTGGATGGATTGTATAAAGGGTAGGCATATAATTGGGCTAAATTTCTTTTTGATAGACTTCAAGAATTCATGGAGTTGAAACACAAAACCTTTTATATGCCTCATCATATAGTGGCCTTGTTCTTAGAAGCAGTACGCAATAGTAGATAACTCCAATCCAAATCAAGCAGGAGTCGAGGAAGGAATAGGTGGCAGGCAAGAAATTCTGACATGGGGGGCTTTTAGAATATCAGCCCTAAAGGCAACACCACTTATCCTTTCGAAACAACACTCTTGTACTAAAGTTATAGATTTCAGAGCCCAAATAAAGTGTCCCCATAAAGTGAGATTACAAATACCTCTTGGCCCAAAAATAGTCCATCCAATTGCCCTTGTGGTATAGCCAGTAGGAGGAGAGGATAAATAAATTGGGAAAATTCACACTCAGGGAAGCATGATGATAGTGGCTCGTACGGATATGGCCAAGACAAATACCATTCTAGAGGAGGCAGATAGGTTACTCGAGGAAGAAGGCATGGTGTCTTCACCCTTAGAGATAGATGCTAAGGATCATGTAGAGATACAAAGTGAGTGTGGGAACCCCCAGACATAGTCTTTTTTGTAGTCAAGGCTGAATTGTTCCTCACTGAGCTTCATGCCATGGAGCATTCTACTATGAAGATCATACATCAGGCCAAGGATCATCATCTGGAAATTGTCATAGTGGCAGTAGAGGCGTTGGCTGCCTTTATGTAGACTGACTGCCACACAGATTGGGGACTTCTAGAATAGGGTGGATATTCAGAGGAGGACATGGCTATTACATGGATGAGCAGTTCTATCATTTCTATTGGAAAAGAACAATTGCCGCTCATAGAGGCCCTGACAACTATGGAGGTTGCCTTCCGGGGAACCTTTTTGAAACTTCAAAAGGAAAAAAGCCTAGCTAAAGCTTGGGAGTTGGAAAGGAAGAGTCTTCAACATCAGTGGGCAATGGAGAAAGTTGCCATGCAGGAAGCCTAGAACAAATAAAAAGCTACATTGGAGAGCAAGGTTGCCACTATAGAAGCCAAAAATATGGATGCATTACGGGTATTGCAAGGCATTCAAACAAAGTAGAAGATGGCTGATTGAGACCTGCAACAACTAAGGGGAACTCTTAGCACAGGGATGTCCTCCCATCCTTACTCTTGAAGTCAAAGTTTGTTTTTGTTGGTTTCATGTTCTACTATCATCTGGAAGATGAATTCTTTTTTTGGGGGGGGGATAGATGTAGTTGGAATAAAGTAACTATTATGTTTAGTACTTGTTAAAGCTAGCTGGGCTGGGTAGTTAGGTGGTGAGGAAATGCGTCAATTGGTTTCTAACCAACCAACTCTTCTATAATATCTGAAATATTGTCAATGTACTCATGTTGATTTTTAGTATTAATATTTCCATTCTACAATCTTAGAGCTTCTTCTTTACCAATTGAGGATATACCACATAGGGCCAAGCATTGGCATCTTGCATACTTCCCTTCTTATACAATCCTGGATAGTTAATTATCCTTGCTGCCAATAAGTACACCAAATATGATGTCATGTAAAACTTGGGGTCAACATTAACTCCTACCAGTTGTTCATCTAAGTTTTCACTTAGTATTGTAGCCTAATCAATTGACATTTTAGTTGTTCTGATGGTTTCTATGAAATGGACCATCCAAATGTGAAGATGTCCTGCTACCAATAAACCCATGATTTTTCTCAAAAGCACAATGACATATCCGATGTCATTTTTCATATATCCCCTAGTCATGTCTACCTTTCCGGCTCTACATCCCATTGGTGTTCTATCAATCAGAAGTGATGAGTGTATGATCTTTGTGGCCTTCTTGTCATTCTCCCTATACTATATACCTGCTTGATGATAAGTTATCTTCACATACTGATCAGAGTTAGGGAGATGGAATACTTTCTCAATATTCCTAGGTCTAAGGTCCAAGACTATCTCCCCTATGACACTTTTAACAACTCTTTCTTCGAATACATAGTTTTTGGCCAGAGTTATAATGAGCTCAGAAGACTTCACAGATGTGGGATGTGAGGTGACATTCACCAACCCTGATCTGATAAGTACCGACACCATCGAGGATCTCTCTTTAGGCTTATTGCAAAGTACAAGGAATGCATCCCAGTCTATCTCTCCCAACTTAGTATCTATGATCTCCAAATGATTATCCTAAAAACATGATTTCTTTGGTGCACCTTGAAACTTGAAGACAATGAATTTTGGAGCAACCTTTTCAGCAAGTGAGGATGATGAGGAAACCATTTTATTTGCACAAAATAGAAAATCATTAGTCTAGAGAGGTGAAAATTAAACCCTAATTGCTAAAAAATTAGATCCCAAACACCAAAACAGGAGAAAACCATCTCAATCCCCCCTTTCAAGTCCTAAAATGCAATTTAGCACACATTGAAAGGTACGATAGGTGTGCTTTATGACCACTTTATAGTCATTTTGTGTGTAATAGCGTGCCTTCATAGGTGCACATCCTAATGGGGTGCACACATGCACATGTGCGCTACTGCGCACAAACATTTGCATGTGTAATAAGGGGGGGAACTTTGCTTACTTTTCCTTGTATTGTGATAAGGGTGATACTTAGTGTGCAAAAATGGTGCACAGATGCACACCTTGACAAGGTGCACATCTGTGCACCATTATATTTGTGTTCATTGTTTGTGTAGAAAGGTGCACATGTGCACACCTCCCCATGCGCACCTTGCGGAGGTGTGCACAGGTGCACGTTTCCTTAGTGTTGCTTTAGCTTTGTTAGGTTCTTTTTTAGGTTTTAGGTGTGAGAAAAGGTGCACATGTGCACACCTTTGATGGCTTATGTATTTTTTTTTTCTCGTGTTCATAGGATTGGAGGTGGACCTTTGAGTGTGTGGAGGTGCGATCATCAACAGTGATGAGAGAATAATGGAGAGAAGAGGAGGGGGTCCCAGGCTTTTATAGGCTCAGGACAATGTGCACCCTTTGGAGGTGCACACCTGCACATGTGTGCAGGTGTGCATCTCCAAAGGGAGATAGAAGCTCACTTGCACATCTAGTGCACTTGGATACCTATTCAAGGTGTGCATGTCTGCTAGGTGCGCTAGTGCATACTTTGGCACAAAATCATCTTTTCTTCTAAAATTTTCCATTTCTGACTACTGGGTTTCTTAGTTAGAAGACTAGGGCTTGACCCAAAATCTAGGTGGAGTCCAAAAAAATGACTCAGGCCCCGGACTAGGGGTTTGGGAAAATAAAAAATATTACTAGAGGGTCCCATTTCTATGAGAAATGGGGCGTTTGTTGTGAAACCACAAGTCTGAAGGAAATCTTAGTCTGAAGGCAATCTCAGTTTGAAGAGGATCTCGATCCAAAGGAAAAATCAACTCGAAGGAGAACTTGATTCAAGGAAGAACTCAATTCGAAGGAAAACTCAGTCCAAAGGAGAACTTGACTCGAAGGAGAACTTGTTCTAAAGGAGAACTCTATCCAAAGGAGAACTTGGGCTGAATGAGAACTATGCCTGATAGAAAGTACCTAGGAGAAGGTATTCAAGGGAGAGCACCCAAGGGAGAGAACTCGAGAGAAACACCTGAGGGAAAGTTCCCAAGAGAAATTTCTTGTGGAAAAGTGCCCAAGGGAAAGTTATTGAGGGAACATACCCAAGAGCAAGTACCTAAGGGAAAGTATCTAAGAAAAAGTACTCGCAGGAACATATTTGAGGGAAAGTACCCACAATATTATATTTGCAAACAAAGATGGCACTCTAGATGTGTTAAATCCAAAGAAAAATAATACAAGACAGAATAAGGTGAGAGTTAAATCCCAACGAAAGTGGAATAGCCAAATAGGGAAGATTTTCCACTTTTGAAATGGAGAACAATACATAATTCCACCAAGAATTTGCAGTACAAAGAAATAATCCAAATCACATATCTACAACAACTAATCCAACAAACATATATGCCTTGTCAAAGGAAAATTCCTGAGGGAGAAACAATGTGCTGACACATGATATGAAAAACACCTACACCTACAGAAAATTAAGGATGGGCCCAAGATATACAAAAATGGGCCCAAGATATAAAAAAATGGGGACCCCAAATAATGTTATTAATTATTAAATAATTAAATGTCCAAATAATATTATTTAAATTTTGGGACCATTAATTATTAAAATTGTTTTATTAAAAATTGGGAACATTACAATTCCTCACTGCCCTAAGATTTCTTGTCCTCAAGCAATCTGCAAACTCCAAGATCCCAAACCATGCGCAGATGCAGATAGCTATATTTGTTGAAAACTCCTCTCATCTTTAGGATCACATGAGCATAATTGAATTCAATTGAAATGAGTATACCACCACCAAGCCTTCATTGTACCATTTTGATATAAATAATGCTATGTCCAAAGCCACAAGGATCCCCATGGAAGCCAATCATAAAACATATTAGTGATCCAATCCAAAACCTTCATGGGATCACACATCCTAATCTCCTATATAGTCTCACAAGTTAGGTGATTCTGTCTACTTCCATGAGGATGGTCTTGCATCAATACAAATCCAAGCACATCGCACTTCACCACCATCATTGTACCCATATTTTTTGACAATACCATCATTCTGATGAATAATAACTTTCCATCAAGATTTTTCTGCTCCATTCTAATATAAACATCCCTATCAATTTTTTGTTGTGTTATATTGTCATGTCTGGAGTCACCAAGATCCCAAACAATCCAGTCATAAACTATATCGATGTCTAGATCCATAATCCTCATGTAATCATCTACATTGATGTCCTGATCCACAATCTTTATGCAATCATCAACCTCATTAGGAATCTCATAGCATGTGCTGATTTTATTATTTTTATGAGGAGGCCCTTTATGTGGAGAAATTGTAGTCATGCACGACTTAGGCACAAATGAATGATTAACTCCATAGTTCAAGGAATCATTTGTAGCATCCCCACGAAATTGAACAATTACTAGTAGAGCTTGCTCACTCTGAGGATCACCGATAGGGCCAGAATATTCATCAAGTTGATCTATGAGTGTTGGTTTGATGAAATTAGTGCAACATTTTCTTCACTATTTTTGTCATCTTGAAGTTTTAGGTTCTCTCCACTTGTAGGCACAGCAACAGATTCTTGTGAATCCTCAAGTGGCTCTTCATTTAACTCTTGTGCTTGTATGAGTTCATCGTGTAGCCACTTATCAATGTCCCTTTCAGACCATTGTTGAAGAATTTATTGTGCTAAGATAACGTATACTTCATTCGCAATTCTATATAATTCTTCAGAGATATCTCTCTCTCTCTCTCTCTCTCTCTCTCTCTCTCTCTCTCTCTCTCTCTCTCATCTACTAATTACCCAATCATGCTTGATTTGTCTCAATGACTCAACCAAGGTGTGTGTTTCCTTTACCCATTTGTGGAGCTTCTCTTGACTTCTTCTTACCCATCTTAGTGCATCAACCAAACCATCACTTGACACCATGATTCAAATTCAATACTCGACAGACTGGCAAGATCACCAGCTTTGATACCACTGCAATTTTCCCAAGATAGGCTTGGCCATACCGATCTTAGTTTGAAGGCAATCTCAGTTTGAAGAGGATCTCAACCTAGAGGAAAACTCAACCCAAAGGAGATCTCGACCTAAAGGGGAACTCAACCGGAGGGAGGACTCGGTCTAAAGGAGAACTCAGTTCGAAGGAGAACTTGATTTGAAGGAGAACTTGGTCCAGAGGAGAACTTGGTACAAAGGAGAACTTGATCCAATATAAAATTATGACTGAGGGAAAGTACCCAAGGGAATAAATCCAAGGGAAAGCGCCTGAGGGAAACTTCTCAAGGGAAAGTACTTGAGAGTACCCAAGGGAAATTACCCAAGGGAAAGTTCTCAAGGGAAAAAACTAAGGGAAAGTTTTGATGCTACAGTACTGTTTGAGCAAAGTGCTGAAGGGAGTGACTTGGAGATGTCGAGGGAAAGATGTAATTCACTAGATGCACCAAATAATAGTCAAACATAGAAGTATACACACCCACAGAGATGTAACAATTTGTTGTCGAAATCCAAAATATTATATTTGCAAACAAAGACGATGCTCTAGATGTACCAGATCTAATGCAAAGTAATATAAGACGAAATAGGGTGAGGGTTGAATCCAAAGGAAATTGTAATAGCCAAATAGGAAAGATCTTCCACATCTGAAATGAAAAACAATATATAATTCCATCAAGAATTGGTTGTACAAAGAAATAATCCAAATCACATATCTACAACAACTAATTTGACAAACGTATATACCTAGTCAGAGGAAATCTCCCGAGAGAGAAACAACATGTCAACGCATGACATGGAAAGCACCTACACCTACATAAAATTAAAGATGGACCCAAGATATACAAAAATCAACCAAGACCCCAAATAAGGTTATTGATTTATTCAATAATTAAAGTTCTAAATGATATTATTTAAATTTTGGGACCATTAATTATTAAAAGCATTTTATTAAAAATTGGGGACATTACATTTTTGGATCTCAGGATCTTGCCTCTCTTGTCTGAGGCCATGGGATTTTCATTTTTTTGGCAATGAGGAATGATATATCTAGTTTCTTGGTAGGGATGTCCCTAAAGACTTGATAGTGGGTGTCAAACTTTGGGTCTCATGGATTTTTGTCCTCTCATGTTGTTTAACATAATGGCGAAGAATTCTAGAGACGCTTAGTCCGATGTGTGGTAGGAATTCACCTAAAAGGTAAATGGTAATTAATGAACCCTAAGGGCCTATTTGGCAATGGGAATACAAGTAGAATAGGCATATGTATATTCTTAAAATTTTGAATTCTTTGTTTGGATGCACCAAATCGGAATTGGAATAGGAATAAAATTGGAATACGTAATCCAATTTTGGCCCAAAAATGAGCATTTTCTATTCCACCTAAATAGGTGGAATTGGAATACTTAGTCCTATTCCAATTTTTATTTTATTTTTGAAAACATAAATTTTTGAGTCCGTAAATTTTGCATCAAATTCTGGGTAAACCAAACAAGAATAGACCCATTTTCTATTTGAGAATAAGTATTCCTATTCCCATTTTTATATTCCCGCAGTCAAACAGACCCTAAGTGTCATGATTATTGGGCTATTTAAGACAATAAAAGGCTTCATTTTACTTTACCTTCTGATAATTGTGTTTTGTGAGTGGTTTTTCTAGCGAAGTTCATGTTTCCAAGGTATTTTGTCATTCTTAATTATGTAGGAGTGGTGATTAGAATTGATTGAGAGTGTTTGAGGTAGTGTGGGCGTTGTATTGCATCTTTGCCAAAGGCTTGATTTTACTTTACCTTCCGATAATTGTGTTTTGTGAGTGGTTTTTCTAGCGAAGTTCATGTTTCTAAGGTATTTTGGCATTCTTAATTATGTAGGAGTGGTGATTAGAATTGATTGAGAGTGTTTGAGGTAGTGTGGGTATTGTATTGCATCTTTGCAATGACATCTTGTTTTCAGGTTGGTGGCCTTTTCTCCCTGCTTTATCTTTTCTCTAGTTTTCCTCTGTAGTTCTCTGTGTGGTCATTTTGTTTTGGCTGGTGTCGTCTAGTTTTGTGTCCCTATCAAGGTGGAGCCTTTTGTCTGTGCTCTTATTTTGCACACGTGGGTGGAATATTTTTTTGAAAATGCTAACTAGGGTCAAGGGTGTGCCCTTAGCTTGGCATTTACAAGAAATAATTCCCTATGATTGTTTGGGTGGAACACTCTTTGTCATTGTAGGGTATCCTTCTACACGTTTTGTTTTGGTTGCAGGGTGCATTTTCATGTGCCCCTGTTAGTTTTGTTGACTCCCTAGTTCTGTACGGCATGTGGTCTCGTTGGTTGAATTATTCATATTTGGTTCAACTCTGAAAGTCGAGGGCACACTTACATAGGTGCTCTATTGGTCTAATTTCACCATTCTAGGGCAAAATTTTGTTGAGCTGAGGGAAATCGTCCAAATTACCGTATGTGTGGCTTCGGCTCTAGCAGAGATGTCGTGGCTCTACGACGGCTCATTGGCGGCCCTTTTATGTTCTTGATGGTGGTAAGAGATGGTTTTCCATTTTTCACCGTTGATAAAGGGAGTCACCACACAGCTAGCGGAGCATCATCCAGCACCCCATCAAATATGTTGGTTGTTTAAATTGAATTTTTTTTTATATCATGTCCTCTTGGACAACACATGCAATATTTATCATCCTAGGTGTCACACATGCGAGCATTAAAAAAATATGTTTCTGTGGTAATAGGACAGTTTGGCATTGTGATTGACGTTATCAGGTCCTACTTTTAGATGATGTGTCCATACAACAAGTCCTCGGGCTCTTTTGCAACATTCTCCTCCCATTTGGTAAAGATAGTGATTCTTGCAAGGTATGATCTTCTGGACCCCACTTTCTCCTAAGTATGTGGAAGCATCATTTTGAGTTTTTGAATCCTCCCATTTGATTTCTATCATTAGGATGAGCTGGGATGATCCAGAATCCCAAACTTGAGAAATTTTTATGCTTGGCAAATTTTATTGTTCCAATTACCGATTCATGTTCGGTACCCAAGAGGCAATGGTATCAAGAAAATCTGTGGATGCTTGTGATGCTGGTCCCTCTGCCAAAAATACTAAGGTGGAGAAGGAATTAAAGAAGCTCCCATTAGTTCTCAAGTATCAGGACGAAAAGGCCCTACATCCTGCCAAGGTGGACACCTCCCTGTGATATGTCACAGACATGGACATCAGGGAATGGAAGGAGTTCTAGGCGCTTTATCCAAACTTATTAGAGAGGAAGAGATAGGAAGACTCGATGGCTATGATAGTTTCTTCATGTGATATCAGGAAGAAATGTCAAGGTTTTAGTTGGAAAAGTTTGAGAGCTGACTTAATTTTTTTAAAGGAGATTTATCATAATAAGGTCTCTGAGTTCATTACAACATTCCAGAAGGTCGAAGATAGATCTCGGTAATGAGACTCCTCTTCCCGCTACCCAAGTTTGCGTTTCATCGTCTTGTGGAAACTGGTATTCATAAACTTTGGATCCAAGATTAATATTCTTCAATTCATTTGTTTTATGATGATCTATGTGGAGGTGCTCTGGGTCAGTCGTCCACTATCGCAAGCAATGTCAGGACATACGCGCCAACGTAATATTAATACGAATACTAACAGGTGGAGAACTTTCACGTCTACAGATTGCTTAATGCAACCACCAAAATTCAATGATCGGTACCCAAAGGAGGGAGCATGTTTATCAAGAGATGGCTCTTGAGAAACACTACATAGGAATATCTATCTCTCTTGGGATGTGGGATTTCCAAGGCATCATTCTCTCTTTTTCTTGCCTTCATGTCCCTTTCTCCCTTGTAAAATGTACATACTAATGTAGTACCTGCATGAAAAAAGGATTGTGTGTAGGTGGTAGACTAGGGTATTTCTTTCAAGAGAGTGTTGTAAACAGTTCTACATATTATAAATGTTTTGTATAAATGTGTAGTGTTGAGGACTTTGGAAGGGTCGGTCAAAATGAGGGATTTTTTCTTTTCCGTGTTCATTGCTGCATCTCTTTGTTAGCCATACACATTGTAACATCTTTTGATAATCAATATAATCTAACTTTTTGGAAGCGTTCTCATGATTTCACCTAGTGATTTTTGGATCTTTTAAGCTGTGTTTTGAGTAAAAGAATCTTGGAGTGCTTTCTATGAGATTTATTTACCTTTGAAAATAGTGAGATCTTTTCTACTTTGTTATTGTTATTTTTGTTATTCTTCTCTTCCTTGGCTTGTGTAATGTCCCCATTATTAGGGTTAGAATTTTTTTTGCAAATTAATTGTTATAATCATAATAATAACAAATCTCATTATAGTATTCTATCTATTATCTTAACCCTAACCTTAGAGAAGTCTCTAGATTGGGTTTCCTAACCCTTAGGGCCTGTTTGGTTGCAGGCATAGGAATGGAGAATATGAATGCATATTGGGAATAGGAATGGCTATTCCAATAACAAGTATTTTTTGGAATGGGTATAAGCTCATTTTAGAAGCAAAATGAGAATATGTAATCCTATTCCTTATTCCAATTAACGAACCAAATAGAAAATAGAAAACGTATTCCAAATTTTCAATTCCTATTCCAACAATGAAACGAACCCTTAAAGGTAAGTATATATAGAGTATTACGCTTAATGTTATTAAGGAATACATTGTTTTAAGTGTTTTAAATATTATTAGTAGACTAAGGGATACATGGTCGATAATTAAATAAACGTCGAAACACATACACTATTTAAGGATAATACTTAAATACATTATTTTATATATTAAAAGAGTTCAAACCAAAGGCTACATCAAGTATACTTTCAAAACCAACACTAAAGTAAGATTGTGACTCATCCCTAACTATAGAACTCCAATTGCTTTACATTACAACACCATATTATAATCAATAAATGAGATTTGATAAATGAACATTATTAATGTTAAGGATGATTGATATGTAGCAAGATAGAAATGTACAATCTAATGAATCTAATTAGTTAATTAAACTCCATAGTGTTAGTGCGAGAATTTAGTGTAGTACTCATATGAATGACTCTCATGCTAGTGCGAGAGATGAGCAATTTTGTATGAATGGCTAGATGAATAATAAATGGAAGTTCATACCACCAGTGCAAGAAGTGAGATCCTTGTATGAATGGCTATCATAATAGTACGAGAGATGAGTAACCTTGTATGAATGGCTAGATGAGGAATGAATAATGACCAAAATATTTTGATGATGTCAACATATGCATATGTGAACCTTAAAGGGTGCACTAGAGAAGATTGTCAAATAACTAAAAGGTGTCAATATTTGGCACTGGTTATTTGGTTGAATATTTACACTGACCTCATAGTATTTTCCATACCTAAAACCATCTAATCAAGGCAATGGTATCTGACAATATATGTCCTCATTATTGTGTTGGAATAGTGAAGACAAAAATGTTAGACAAGTATTGATAAAGAGAATTATTTTATCTTAAATTTTCTTATACTTTACTTTTTTATATATACTTAATCTTCTTATCTTGGTCTATTTTATGTAAAAAAAATAACATGTTCAATAAAATATATGGAAAGAAGAATTTGTCAATTTTATGTATTTATTTATTATTTCTTTTTTAATTTTAAAATAAAATTAAAATCTATTTAAAAGATTTCTAACATATAATTCAAAATTTCTTATAATTATCTTAAAATAAAAATATAATTAAATAAATAAATGCAATAAAAATTTATTTAATAAATAAAAATTAACTTTAACATTAAATTAAAACTATTAAATCTTTAATTGACAAATAAAATTAATCACTAGTTTAAATCATATATATTTTAGCAATTCTAAATTTAAATAAAAAACTATAATACTAAATAATAAATAATTTAGAATAATTAAATTAAAAATTGTTAATAAATTTAAGCATAAAATTGTTTCTTTTACAAAATTTTAATTACATAGATTACGCAAGTTGGATTTTTCACATGTTTTAGAAGTATTAGTTAACTTTATAATTATATTTCAAATAATAAAAAATATTTAAAAAATTAAAAAATTTCTTATATAATATTTCTCCATATGAGCTATTAAAAAAATGAAAAGTTTTAATTTAAAAAAAAAAAATAAATAAATAAAATAAATTTATTTTTATTATTTTTATTTTAATATAAATATATAAAAGTTGGAAATAAAAAATAAAAGTTTTAGATATATAAAATTGATGTTAAAGTATAAATGAATTGAAATAAAATAATTATTTTAACATTCAGTCCAACATAATTTTTTGGGCCCTAGAATGCAGACAGATACAGTCAGGTAGGTACCATTGTAAATATGATCTTCCTTCATCACCCCATATCTCTTATTTTTTTCCAACTCCTAATTTTTGCACTAAGTGTACTTAACATAGGATAGGGAGTGAGGTATTTAATCAATAGTATATCTTCCCTTGCCTATAGTCTGTTTTTTTGTCTCCTATGTGTGTTTCTTTCAAATATTTATATCGCTTAAGTTAGAGTTTTTGAGGGTTGTGACCCTTTACATTCTCGTGTCCTTCATATTAATACCATCAGTTATTCTAATGTAAGTATGAGATGGTTAGTAAGTGTAAAGATAATATGAATATTATCATTACTAATAACATTATATATTGATTTGGTTTACTAATCATAGATATTGCTTGTATATGAATATGATAAGGAGTCAATATGGGTTTTTAGCTATTTGGTCAATTATTATTGATATCTTATATTATATACATTTTTTTAGAAAATTTATATATTTCAAACATGTGATATATTATTTATACATAAATTAGGCTCTTAATAATTTGGACAAAATTGAATGAATTTGTTTACTTTGGCACTAATTTCATTTGCAACACTTATTTGTGTAAAGATTGATTGATTGAGCACATACTTAAATAGTCTTATCATCCAAGCATGTATGGTTAATAATAATAGTAACAAAAGTGGATTAATTTGTAGCTTAAACCTCTAAACTCTTTAGGCTCTTTACTTTCTTGTACTTTGTTTCCTTGGTCCCCTCATTCCCTCTAAGATATTCACCTAGCTATGTTCAATGACTCAATGCTTAACCAAACACACATGGAAGCGAATAATCAACACACTGCCTTCTTCCAACTTTGCATATCCCTACATGACTGTGACCTGGTTTATGGGAGCGTGGGAGTGGAAAGTTCTTCTTCTCCGCTCTTTTAGGTGATATTGGTCGAACATCTAGTGTCTGTTGACAATTGTTACTTTGTTGGTTGAATGCAAAACAAAATCCCTCAATAGAAACTTCATCACAAGACTAAGAAAAAAAAAAAAAGGAGACCTAAGGAATTTTAGATTGGAGATGAATTCCTGGTTCATTTGAGAAATGAGATCTTTGTAGTAGGAATATACAATAAGTTGAAGATGAAATTTTTTGGACCGTGTAAAATACTTTAGAAGCATAATTGAGGAAATAGGTATGAAGTGTAGTTGCCTAGTGAACTTAATATTTCACTAGTATTTAATATTTCAAATTTGATAAACTATCATGAAGGAAGTATGAAGATGTGATAATAGAAGAACAGTAGAATATTCTAGCACCTACTTCATTTGCATAAGATATAGAGGACATCTTAGATAGTCATGTTGACAAAAACACAAGAAACAAGAAATATTGAAAGTATCTAGTTAAATAGAAAGGAAGGTCTACTAAAGACTCATCATGGCTGCTATCAAAGGAAGAGGTTGGCTACATTGGTTATCATCTATATGCTTGAGATGTGAAAATGTTAGTTATCAAATTACCTTGGTGTCTAAAACAAAAGCATCCAAAGTGTACGAGTAATCTTGCACTAGCCAAAAATATTGTTAAGTTTTTCAATGAGGGCTATCTTTAGTAGGGTTACTATTTTTGGAAAGTTTAATATTTTTAGTAGGTTTTTCATTTTAGCATGGATTGTTGCAATAGCTTTCTTAGAGGTTCATTTGAGCATTTGAGCCTACCGGTAAATTTTTATGACAAGATCAAGTTTCATTTTGGAGTTATTAATTTTTTTCTTTTGGCAAGGTGGTATAAAAACTTTGAACTCAATTTTGAAGGCTTTAGAGGATCTAAAAAAATAGGTCTAATTGAGTAGATAACATTTTATGTAAGGTTGTAGAGACCTTTGAGAGGTTTCCAAAAACTAGTTATAATGTCCAATCATATCTTCAATTCACAAGATATGGCATCTAGAAGTTGTGTTACTTTAGGAAAAAAAAATACCTTCAAACACTCCTATGAGTTTTAAAACCTATAATTAACATTTTCCAATTTAGGGAAAATAGTATAAGGATGTTTGGTCTCAAAATGAGGGAGTTATAATTTTGATTTTTTTTTAAGTGGTTAATCTTTCCAATATAAAGAACACAAATAGGGGTTACCAAGGGCAGTCCTAATAATGCATATGGTGTCTCTACCTTTTGAATTAGTATAATGAAAATAACCATATGGTTGTATCATGTTTTGTTTCTAAGTTTTTAAATATCATTTCATTGAATATAATATCTAAAGAAAGTGTTTCTTTTCTTTCATTTGCTTTGTTCTTATCTTTTTTATTTTTTTCCTATCGTGTTGTGCATGAGCTTGGGTTAGAAAGAGAAATGTTCGTAATCAGACATGAAGGGTAGTTATTCCTCTACAAGTAGTAACATTGCATTTAGGTTCTTTACCTTTTATGATTAAGCATTGGCATGATTGTCAACTTCAATGGTGTGGTTTATACTTGATAATCATATTGAGCATTGGTATAAATGACAAAAATACTTAGATGTAATAGATTTTCCTTTATATATGTCATGTTTAGGTAAAGGATATTTGAACACCACACAAAGTTACCAAGAGTGTGTCCATGAACTATAATTTTACCATCATCAATAAGATCTTGTATTAGATGTCAAAGTTAATTAAAACTATTAGCCTAATGACCATTGTGTTGATGATATTCATAGAAACAATCATTCCACCATATAGGCTTAATTTGTAGATTGTATTCTCTCATTTTGTGTAATGTGATGAAGTCACTTTCAAAAAAAATGGGGAGGAACATTAGAAAATTTTGAGGATTGGAAGGCATAAGAGGGCCCTCTTAATTTCCTTGATATTGGACATTAATGGCCTCATCTTCTCCTAGTCTTGGAAAGGATGATCAAGCCTTGCATTTAACTTCATCTAATTTTCCACCCTTGTATGATGTTTCTTCAATTAGTCATGAAAAACCCTCTTGCTTTGTCGATAACTATCAAACTATTGAGCAATTAGATAGCTATCATGGACAAGAAAAAGAAGGATTCATTGTACATGGACTTGGAGGGTGACGCTCAACCTTCAAGAAATCCCTTTAGGGAATCACCACAATCTTTATAGACACCAAGTTCCTTAGGAGTCAACCAACCAACATTGTCGACCAACCAATTTTAGAAGGAGATGGAGGTAAGAGGCCTATTGTGCCTAAATTCATCATTAAACCTAATCCTCAAATGATTGGTTTTTGAAAGTTTAGGGGCAAAATTTTGGACATCACTACTCATTTTTTCATATGATGTAGAAAGGGGTTTTTATTCTTATCTACTCAAACCCTAACTCCCAACAAGCCATAGTTGAAATCCAATTTTGAAAATTGGGTGGGTGTGAATTCAGAGCACTTCCATGGTCATTGGAACCCACAAATGGTGGAATTCTTGCCCTATCTAGCCTTAGGTGGGTTACTATGAGAAATCTCCCTTCATACCTATGGAATTCATCCTCTAATTTTTAGAACCAATTGACAGAGACCTTAAGATCAACTGCTCCAATAAACTTATTCCAAACTTAGATGTAAGAATCATGTTATCCATCTACCTAGGTATTGAAGCTCCTGACAACATTTTCTTGGAAATTGGTGATATTCCTATTTCATGCCATGTGTCTTAAATGGGAGGATTAAATTCTTGTTTCCTTTGTAGGAAGGAAGCGCATAGGTAGAAAGACTGCCCTACCTTAGAAAAGAAACCTGCACTGTAGAAGAAAGCCCCATCTTCTAAGTCACAACCTAAAATTAAATCAACCATCTGCACAAATTAGTCTTGGTCGATCCATGAAAAACCCTTAATCCCTTCTAGTAACTATTGATGGCTACAAGATGTAGACAATATCTGTACATCTCTTGATAATTTGAAAGACCAATTATCTAAGCCTTCAACCAGTCAGGTTGTGCCAATGAATCCTCCACCTTTGAAAGAGTTGGAATCCTTACCTAGTGTTCAAAATGTTGACTTTGGTTTTTGTTCTAAAAACCCATCTAGTTCCTCTCTCCCTCTCAAAGCTCAACAATTGGCCCTCAGGAGTATTAACAAAAGAGCTATGTGATCTAGGAGCTCTACATCTCAACCTTTGAGTAAATCTCTATCTACTCCCCTATTCGAGAAGGAGATTCCTAAATCTCTCCTTGTTGTTCACTTCTTGAGGAGGTGGAGGTTGTCCCTGTTATGGTTAATAATTCAGAATCTGCAGGCATTCAGATTCTAGATTGTTTTGATTTCATTTTAGAGGAGGAAAGGCTCCATGATTTTCTTTATTTATTATACCAACTTCTTCTCCTTTTCCTCCTCCTACTAATAGGTGGATTTTTTTCTGAAAGCCAATAGGGTAGTTTCATTTCAACGTAATTCTCCTTAGGTGGTTGATGTGTGTCAAGAAGAGAAGGTGCAGTTAGGTGTTTCTACAGTAGGAAGAATAGGAGAGATTTGTGGGGTGAGAAAGGGTGTGGATGGGGGAAATTTTTCTTTCGATGTTGATAAGAAGGAGAGGGGCAAAAATAAATCTAGAAATCTTGATCCTCTCTTACTGGAATAAGGTTAAATTGTAAGAAGAAAGAGAGGCAAACCTACGAATATTTCACTTTGTGGTGGAAATCCCAAGCCCTCTAAAAGGACTAGAAGAAAGCTCCCTGAATGCTTTAAAGGCTTATAGTCTCACATGGATACAAAAAACTAATGGTTTGAATGGATAAGCTTAAACTAGCTTCATGAATGTCAGAGGTCTAGAAACCTCATACCGTAAGTATATTGTAAAGAGGTTCTTAAACTAGACTAAGGATATTGATGTTATTGTTTTTCAAGAGGTTAAAGTTGTTGGATTTTCCCTGGACATTTCTTTGAAATGCATCTAGAAAGATGTAGATGTATAAGGTGGTACTTCTATCCTTGTAGGTTTGAGATGGAAAAAAGATGTCCATCAGATGGGATGTTCTCCTTGTAATAGAGCTACTTGGATCTCCTTAAGACTGGTAATTTTGAGTTTGACATTTTTTTAGTTTATGCACCTAATGAGATTAATAGTAGGATCAACCTTTAGGAATGGCTTTCTTATCTTCCCAATATCTCTTAGATTCTAGTAGGTGACTTCAATATGATTGAAAGGGCTCAAGAAAAATGTGGTGGGCTTAAATTTGATTGGAAAGGCAATGAACCATTTCAATGGAATAGAGCTATGAGTAAGATTAACCTCATTAACCCCCTGGTAGAATTAAAAAATTAGTTTGGCTTAACTTGGTCTAATCTCCAAAAGGGTGAGAAAAGGCATTATCGCAAGTTGGATAAAATTTACTTTAACAAGGACACTTTCAATTTTTGTAAACCTTAGAACGATAATCCTTTTAGAGTTGTTCCTTTATCTCTTTGATCATCATCCCATTTTCTCTGAGATTTTTATGATTGGATATCTCGATCCCACTCCTAAAAAATCTTGCTCCTTTGCTTTAAATGCTTCCCTCCTTGAGGATCAAGACATACTTACTACTGTCAAGATCATTTATTGGTTTAACTCTAATATTTTTCATCATGAGGATCCTCCTCATAGAAAATAGAACCAAAATTGGCTATCCTAGCAAAATCTTTTCAATACCATTGGCAAAAAAAGAACCAAGGATGCTAGAGTCTGTGAGCTTGGTCTGATCACTGCCCTACATGAAGCTAAAACCTCTATCTAGGAGCAACCCTCCAATGATACAACTATTGAATTTGTTGGTAATGCTAAGCGTAATCTTAGGAAATTGCAAGCTAGGAAAGTTCAAGGAGCTAGAATCAAGTCTAGGTTGAATTGGCTAAAATTTGGAGAAAGAGGATCTAAAATTTTCTTTCACTCCCTTAAGTCCAGATAAGCCAAAGAAAAAATTTATTGTTTTTGTGAGAATGGGGCCACCATTATAGATCCCAAGGATATTCTTCATTCCTTTTCTCAATTTAACAAGATTCTTTTACAATCAGAGGATGATGGCTTCAAGATGAAAGATGTCAGGTTGAAAATTTGCTACATCATTCCAAATAAAGTGTCCCTTGAGGGATCCCTTCTACTAGATGATCCTATCTCTATTGGAGAGATTAGTAGAGCTATTCAAAGAATGAGTAGAGAGAAGGCCCTTGGGATTGATGAGATCCCTATTGAGTTCTTCAAAGCTAATTCTAAGTAGATATTCTCTAAGCTCAAATATTTTTATGAATTTGCATTAGCAAGAGGATCATTGGGTCACAGAATTAATGTAGACCTTATTAAGATGGTCCCTAAAGGTGGAGATAAGACTCTCATCAAGAACTGGAGGCCTATCACCCTTCTTAACATGACTTATAATATTTTTTCCAAAACTCTTGCATCCAGGATTGTTTGTATCCTTCCTAAAATTATTAACCCAACTCAGACTAGTTTTGTTCACAGAAGGTACATTCTGGAAAACTTGATCACTTGTTGGGAAACCTTGGACTGGGAAAAGACCCCAAAACAAAATTTTGAGATGTTTCTCATTGATTGTGAGAAAGCCTATGATAGGGTGGAACGATACTTTATTCCTATGATGCTTGATGTTCTTGGTTTTCCTCAAAATTACTGTCATATTTTCTACACCTTGATGAGAGTGGCTAAAGTGGTTGTGAAAGTTAATGGTGATAGGTCTACTTTTTTGAGATTTCAAGGTCTATTAGGTAGGGGTGTCACCTAGCCTCGACCTAGTTTGTCATTGATGTTGACTCATTGCATTATCTCCTCACAACCTTCTTTCTCCTAAAGTTATAGGCCCTATAATCAAATTCCTAATCATGATGAAATAACCAAAATTCAATTTGTTAATAACACATTCATTTTATTTTTTCTAGAAGAAGAGAACATGGAATTTCTTATGAACAAACTTGAATATTTTTTCTCTGCAATTGGGAGTAAAATATCCATTGGTAAGTCTATTCTACTGGGATGGGACAATCAACCACATGCATGGTGCAGTAAATTCAATATTGGCTGGGGAGGGTCTAATCACATGGTAAGATATATTTGTATCCCCTTTGTTGTTTTCCCTAATATTAATGACATGTGGCTCTGGATAAAGGAGAAGATTATTACTAAGTTGAACAAATGTAATTCTTCATAGCTATCCTTGGTTGGAAGTGTCCAAGTATGTCAAAAAGTTATGTCTTCATATACTATTTACTTTTCCTTTGCTTGGTTGTTCAATGTGGGGCAATTTAGATGTTTTCATAAAATTATTCATGATTATTTATGCTCTGAAGAAAATGGGAGTAAGAAGAGTCATGTTGTGAAATAGGAGTGGTGTAACAAATTAAAGAAGTTGGAGGGTTGGGCTTAAAATATCTCATTAAATAGGGAATTACACTAGTTTTAAAGTGTATTGCAAAGGCTACCTATGGTAATGTGATGCAGGAGCATCCTAGGGTAGCTGGAAATCATACATGGTGAAGTGGTTGGATCTTAGAGTTGGGAACTCAATCGTAGAAGGACTGGTGCTCAGTCATTATTGGGAAATTCTTGGGTATAGTGTTGGCTAAGGTGCTCATTTGATTAAGGATCTTGATATATACTATTGCTCGACTTATACTATGTCACTTGGCACTCTCTGCAGTGCTCAACATGTGTTGGTTGTTCGACACTTATGGAACTCGACAATGCTTGTGGGAGTTCATCGATGCTTGTGGTTTTTACTAACGCTGGACAGTGTGGTTTATGGGATGCAGTTCTTGCATATTTGATTAATTGTCTTGGTGTATTTCTTCCATGTGATTATGATGTGGAGCAATCGTGGGAGTTTGTGTGGGCCCATTTGGGACTTGTTTATTCGTCTTATGTGTATTTAATGAGTGTTGTAAACCTTCTAAGGAATTTGGTATTTAATAGTTGTTGCAAGCTGACTTGTGGCTTAAATGTGTATTGAATATAAGGGTTTATTTAATTTGTAACTTGCTAGGAAGACTTGTGGCTTAGTTGGTTATAAGTAGTGGATCTTGTGGATTCTTGAGTCATTGAAATTCAACATGGAGAAGAATGAGCAATGAAGTGTAGCAGACCTAGTAGCTAAGTGCAACATTGAAACAAGGAGATTGCTAGTGGCTTACAAGAACAAGTTCAAATCCTGTCGGAGATTTCTACCAGAGTGTTGATGTGTTATAGATCTGGCTAGCTAGGGTTTCAGATTGAATCTTGAGGGATCTATAAAAACTATTGCTTGCTTTATATTTAGCCATAATCGGGAAGGCCTTATAGCCCAACACATTACATGTATTTAGATATTTTATGAATAAAGAATTAAGTTTGGTATCAGATCTTGTATCTTGTGTTGTGTTTTCATTGTGTGGTTATTTGCTTGGGGCTAGAACATCTCCTCTAGGGATTCTCTTGCCTTGTACTATGTCATAATGAGCCTTGGAAAGTTTTAATCATGCATAATATTAGCAAAGGCTCTCCTATTAGAGCTAAACCCTGGAGAGGCCTAGGCATGGGTGACAAATCTAGCTAGCTAGGGTTTGGGATTGGATCTTGAGGGATCTTGCAGAACTATTACTTGCTTTGTATTTGGCTATACCCAAAAAGGCCTTACAACCCAATACTTTACATGTAATTAGATATTTTATGAATAAAGAATTGATTTTGGTATCAAATCTTGTATCTTGTGTTGTGTTTCCTCTATGTGGTTATTTTCTAGGGGTTAGGAGATCTCCTCTAGGGATTCTCCTGCCTTGTATGTGATCTGGAGGATATTTTCACCAAAATTGAAGTACCTTCAAAACTCCAATAATCAACACCATATTAAAGTTCTCAAAATTCCAAACCCAATGCACTTTGAACAGACAAAAACAGAGTATATATGCAAAAGTTATGGCCAGTCAAAGTTCAGTCAAATCAAGTACAAAGGTCGCCAAAAGGTGAAAAAATAATCATCTTAAAAATGGTCAATAATGGATTTCAAATCAAATATCTTGTCAAGAGCTTTCCAACGGAATTCATTTCATCAAAATCGAAGTTCATATGTGAAAGTTAGCACAATTTGAATTTGTTGAAGAAAAAGGGTCCCTGATGATGTCAGCATGATATCATCATGCTGACATGACAGCTAAAATTGGTTGGAAAAAGAGAAAAAAGAAAGGGGGGCTCTAATGAAGTTTGAACCCGTGATCTTTAACTCCCAAAACTAAGATGGTGGCCATTGCACCACAAACAACATTTAAGATTTAAGTGCACAAAATTATATTTAATTTTAATAATGCCGCAAGTTCATATAAAGGGGGCCATCAGAAGGTTTGGAACCCCCAACCAATGGACAAACCAAAATAGAGCTTGCCTTACTAAAGATTTAAAGGCTAGATATGATATTTAAAGTTTAACCAAACCTACCTAACCTTATCAAATTAAGGTTAATTTGTTAATTTGTTACCCTAAAGTTGTCATGGGTAAAAATGACTAAAGGGTATTTTCGAAATGTAATCAATTAAAGGCCCCATTTTTATACTTTTTTGTTATAGCCTTATTTTGGCTAATTTTGTATATAAAAAGGGGGGGTTAAGAGGCTCTTAGGGGTCATTTTGAAAATGGAGAGAATGTCCAAGTGCTGAGAGTAAGGGAGATTTGTGAAGTGATCATTTCTGTACTTTGGAATAGCATGATGCTATTGTACTTGAAAGGAGTGATTTTTGTAAACATTTGTACCTGATTTTGTAGATAATCGGATCGGTCCCCCTATTGAAGCAGGACCCAGAGACGTAGTCCATACAGATGAACTCTGAGATCAAATTGTTTGTGTCTTCTTTCTCTCATTTTCTCTTTTATCAACTTAATCTTGTTGTTCTCTTATCTCAATTATATTAATTTGATTCATTAAAGGTTTAAATTAACTTTATGTAATCAGTTAGCATTCCTCTGTAATAGTCCTAGATCCTAGAAAATATATCAGTATGTGTCATAATGAGCCTTGGAAAGTTTTAAACAGACATAATATTAGCAAAAGTTATCCTAGCATAATCAAATCCTGGAGAGGCTTGGACATGGGTGACTTTGTTTCCTTAGAGGGAAACTACATTGTTGGAGGCACCAATGTGTTCAAGTCCCTATGGAAGAGTTGGATCAATGTTAGGCATATTATTGGCTCTATTGAGAGGATAGAAGATGGTAATATCTAGTGTGGTAAAGGTTCCATCTAGTGGAACCTAATTCAAAATGGTAAACCCCTTGCCTTGGTTCAAGGGTGCTCGACAAAAAAATGAGCAAAATAAGGCATTTGTGTATTTTAGGATATATTTTGTGATTAAGTACTCATTTAATGGATCCAATTGAAGGATAAATTTAATTTACTGGATTCCTGTTGGGGGACCTATTGCCTAGTTAAGAATGTCATTGAATCTTCTTGTGTCAATCCCCAATGTTGTCCCCCCTGATTCTTGTTCCTTTCTGCTACACTGGTAAAATTCAACCCCTATTCACTTGGTCAAATCCAAAAGTGTGTACTTTTCCCTCACTTCCAATTTTGAAATTATGGATCACATTAACTCATGCTCAAATTTTTATTTTGAACCCCCCATTTTGAAGAAATTCCTTCTTAACCTCTGGTCAAGGCCATTTATCCCAAGATTATTTGCTTCCTATGGAGATTAATTTTTCAAAATCTCCCCTTCAACAATCCAAAGGATGAATTTAACTCTTGTTCTGTATGTTAGCAAATTGAAATTGTTCCTCATGTCTTCCTTCATTGTTCCTTTGCCTAGAAAATATGGAGTTTGTTTGGTCTAAAAGTGGATTCTGGTTTTTCTATGGTCAATATTATTTCTGGGAAGTTAGTTAATAGTAGCAAATGATGTAATGTGTTTAGGTCTATTCTTTCATCTATTGTTCTCTAGTTTATTTGGAAGTTTAGGAATAATGATGTTTTTCAACGTAAAACTAGGTCTCTTACTGAGACTCTGAGGAGACTCATAAAATATGATGTGGCTATATAGGTCACTACTATTTTCAAACTTGAGGAGAGCTCTTTACTCAAATTTGTTCAGGAGGGTAGAGGTGTGATGGAGAAAAAAGACCTCAAGTATGGGTTCACTTCCCTGAAAGATGCTACTGAGCTTGACATCCCTCTTTCTCAACTGATCCAGAAGCTCAAAGATGAGGGTAGATAGAATTCTTGGACATAAGAGAGTGAGATACCATCTAACCTATTCATGGCATCTCATGTCCATTTTACTAGTTCTGAATCAAAAAGTGAAAAAGAAGTATAGTCATAGGTTATCTTGTTTCTCAATTTTGCAATGTAACTCGTTAAGTTTTTTAGTGTCACATAAGGTGACTATTTTATGTATGTTAGGTGGGTTGTAGACCTTAGTTTAGTACTCTGGGTAGATAGCCTAATACTCATATTTACTATTGTCATTGTTCTATTGTTTTTCCTGATATGCAATAGAAAGAGAATAAAAATGTCAAGTCAAATGATTGGCCCAATGGTATAAATTATCTCTTTGGAAAGTTCTTTTGAGGTGCTTTT
Organism: Cupressus sempervirens; assembly: GCA_028749045.1. NCBI lineage: Eukaryota > Viridiplantae > Streptophyta > Pinopsida > Cupressales > Cupressaceae > Cupressus > Cupressus sempervirens. Next base: position 298,096,714 of record CM053785.1, on the reverse strand, counting down.
TTTCTAAGGATTATTTATTTAGATTATAAATGAGTTTTGAAGATCTACTGGTCTATGTTTACAACACTGTCATTGACAATTTTTTTATTCACGTCCCAAAAATGAGTCTTGTTATTGTAACTATTACTTGAACTTTCTCTATGGCTATTGTCATTATTAATTATGATAGTTTCATCATCTATAAATTCTTGTTCAATTTTAAACCACATTTCTATAACATCCTAAAATTTATCAAGTAATTTAAGATGAATTTATTTTCTTTGTTAAAATTGTAAAAAAACAAGTCAATCACTTGTTTCTCGGAAATAATGTAGGATGCTTTCTTTGTCAAATCTCTCAATCTTTACAAGAATAATATAAAAGGTTCTCTGAGTTTTTTTTTATCGTCAAACAAGTACAATATAGTGGCCTCATGTTCATTATTGTGTGTACATTTTGATATGAACTTGTTTTCCAACTCTTGAAAAAACATTCCAGGGAATTTCCTCCTAGGCTTTATTGGAAAAGTCTCACGGTGCATGTTTCTTTGTATGCAAATTGCATGGTAGAAGAAAAAATTTCTCTTAAATGATACCTATGGTCTCCTTTTCCTTTTTATTTATCAAGTCTTGGCCATTTAAAATTATTTGAAAAAATGTAGCATTGGTATACTTTGATCAAAAGGATAGGGACATTATCCTCAGAGAAGACTTATGAGACAATGTTTTAACATTCTTTTAAACATTATCCAATTCTTATCTCACGGTTCTTAATTTATCAAAAATGGGAAACATTTTAAGTTTTGACTTTGGTTTCTTTGTATATCTTGTGTAACTTAGTTGTAAATAAAAGGTTATAATTTCCTATACTTTTCCATCAATGGGTGTCTTAGACCCTGATTGCCTTTTTATATAAGTAAAGCTCCATCAATATGATAAGGTATTTTGATTCTATCATCAACTATGACTTTGATATATTTCTTGGGTTTTTATTTCATAACTTATTTGAATATTTTGAGGTATCTATGATCACAAAGTACTTCTTCTATGTTTTCTAAGGTGAGTTCTTCATCACTATACTATCTTAATCTTTTACTTGGTCTTGGTCTTCAAATTTGATGCTAATGTATTCTTCCTCATCAAAATGTTTTTCTTTATCATATTCGATTCTTGTTAGGTATCTATTATTTGATGGCATGATATTTTTGTTGATATTTGACTTGAAAACAACTGGTAGAGTAGATGCAAACTCTAAGATGATACAACTATGATATGACAAAATATAATACTAAAATCAAAGTGATGGGTATAAAATGAATGATAAGCTTGATCTAATTGAGCTAATTTTAAGACAAGTAACTCAAGATCTAAAAATAATTTTGTTAATAGAGCTTGACTTGTGCTACTTGTAGATGCTTAAAATCATCCCTAACACTATATTAATTTATTTAATATTTTCTTTGACATTATAATTGATTATTTATTAATTAATTATATTTTTCATATTGTTCTACTAATTTAATTAAATAGGTTCACTTCCCTAATGTATTTAAAATTTAATTTATTTAATTCTCTCCACTTTATTAAATTCTATAATCTTGTGATTAAGTTAAATCAAATAAAATCTAATCCTAATCCCATCCTAAAACCTAGTCTACCACCCATCACTCTCATCCTTTTAAATCTACCCACTAATTAATTTCACATATTTATCCTAAACACCTTCCTAAACACCTTTTAGTCTCTAAGTGTTTGCTCACACAAGTGTGAGCAACTCAAGATCCAAGAAAGCCTCCCTTTTATTAATTTATTCAAAAGTGTCTTACACACTTGTCCCCCTTTCCTTCTCCAAGGTTGCTCACACATGTGTGAGCAAACCTTGAGTCATCTCTTTCACCAAAAAGGCTTATGTTGACCTTAGCATGGCTTGTCTCTTTAGCCCATGTGTCTCCCTCGTGGCACCTATGTGGATGCCACATAGCACCTATGTGGATATCACATGGATGCCACCTCCCCAAGGCCTCTCTCAAGCCTATAAATAGAGTCATTGTCCCAAGCATTTCTCATCTCCTCCATTTGCATTATTATCATGCTAGTATAGTGTTAGAGCTTTTAGAGATTTCATGCTTAGAGCTAACCCTTGGTAGTTGTTTGCATTGTTTCAATTTCTAGATTTTACATAGTTTCATGGTAGCATAACATTGTTAGGTTTCTTTCTTCATTACATCTCATATCCATTCACATCCATGGAATCATTTGAGGTTGGCTTACTCATAGCCATTTCTTCAAGGTATTTCACATACCTCTTAGCATAGTTTTCATACATGCATTCTTGCATTCATTTAAAAAATTTAAAGGGATTCATCCATAGTTGTGTTTGAGGTGAGCACATCCACATCCCTCATCTTGAGAACACTAACAAGGCCTCTTATGGGCATCCTTTTTGAGCTGCTTTGAGGTCGCATGATAATTTTTCTTTTTGGTTGCACTGAGTTTTAAAACTCAAGCATAAGATTAGTTGTATTTTACTTTCTTTTGGATATTTGATATACATGTGCAACTAATGTTTGCTTGTTTACACGTGATCTCAACAAGTTAGGTTTTCTTGCATACATTTTGGCATGCCCGATGAGATCCACGTCCCTTTTTTCATTCTCAAATTTGGTCAAAACTTAGAGCTTACTATAAAAAACCACACATTTTCGTCTCTATTAGGACGCAATGTCATCTACACAGATGCTTCGTCATCTCCATAGATCATCATCTACGTAGTTTAGCATCTCCACCTGCAACAAATTTCAAAACCACTTCAAACTGCCAATCATTTATATTATGTCATCTCCATTAATCTTTGACATCTCCGCAATTTATATTGTCGTCTATGTTGTTTTCCCTTCTATCATCTGCATTGTGGGCACTTGAGAAAACCTATCATATTTGTAAATTTTTGTCTCTGAAGTTTGTCTAATATGTCATCTACATTGTGGGCGATCGAATACTTGCATTATTTTAAACAATCGTCTTTGCAGTTTACCTGTTAATTGTGTAGATGCTCAAAATCATCTCAAATGCTATATTAATTCATTTAATATTTTTTTTGACATTATAATTAATTATTAATTAATTAATTATATTTTTCATATTCTTCTACTTATTTAATTAAATAGGTTCATTTCTCTAATGTATTTAAATTTAATTTAAATATTTCCCCTCTAATGCATTAAATTCATTTTATGCATAGAGCTCCATAAATCCCCTTTTAAATAAATCTACTTAAAATCATCTCAAACGTTATATTAATTCATTTAATATTTCCTTTGACATTATAATTAATTAATTATATTTGTCTTATTCTTCTACTTATTTAATTAAATAGGTTCATTTCCCTAATGTATTTAAATTTAATTTCAATACTTTCTCTCTAATGTATTATATTCATTTAATGCATAGTGCTCTATCAATCTCCTTTTAAATAAATCTCAATTTATTTAATTGCCTCCACTTTATTAAATTCTTTAATCATGTGATTAAGTTAAATCCTATTTAATTTAATCATAGTCTCACCTAAAACCTAGTCTACACCCATCACTCTCATCCTTCTAAGCCTACCAACTAGCTAATTTCACTTAACTAATCCTAAAAACCTTTTAGCTCCTAAGTGTTTTCTCACACTTGTGTGAGAAACTCAAGATCCAATAAAGCTTCCATTTTATTATTTTATTCACACCTCTTACACACTTGTCCCCCTTTCCTTTCTCCAAGGTTTCTCACACATGTTTGAGCAAACCTTGAGCCATCACTTTCATCCAAAAGATTTATGTTGACATTTGCATGACTTGTCCCCTTAGTCCATGTATCTCTCTTGTGGTACCTATGTGGATGCCACATAGATGCCACCTCCCCAAGGCCTCTCTAAAACCTATAAATAGAGCCCTTGTCTTAAACATTTTTCATCTCCTCCATATGCATTGTTATCATGTTAGTTTAGACTTAGAGTTTTTTTAGTGATTTTTAGTGATTTTTATGCATTGTTACTAACCCCTTGGTAGTTGCTAGATTTCATTTGATTTACATTGTTAACTTAGTTTAATTTCTTGCATCCACATTCATATACTTTGAATGCTTTCAAACATGGTTGCTACCATAGCCGTTGCTTGAAGTGTTCTCCATTCATCTTAGCATAGTTTCATATCATTACATCTCATTTATCAAGTAATTGGGATTCATAGTTGTGTTTGGCGAGAACACACTCACGTCCCTTCAATTTAAAGCACACCAACAAGGCCTATTGTGGGCACCCTTGTCGAGCTTCTTTGAGATTGCCTGAGAACTCTTTCTTTTCAGTTGCATAGTTTTAAAAATCAAGTTTAACATTTAGTTGTATTTTTATTTTATTTTGAATCTTTGATATGCACATGTACAACTAATGTTTTCTTGTTTATGCATTCTCCCAAGAAGTTTGGTTTTCACACATACATTTTGGCATGCCTAGTGGGACCCATGTCCCTATTCCACTATCAAATTTCACCAAAACTTGTAACTTGCTGTCAAAATCGACTCACTATAATTTCCATTAGGATGTAGTGTCATTTGCGCAAATGCTTTGTCATCTCCTCAAATTAGTGTCTCCGCTCGTGCTTATTTTTTTTGAAATTCAATTAATCCTGCAACATAACTCATTCTGTCATCTCCGATAAGTTTCAACATCTTCGCATTTTACCATTATGTCATCTGTGTAGCGGGCAATCAAAAAACTAGTGCTTTTGTCAAACTGTCATCTACGATATTTAGCTAGTATTGTCATCTCCAATGCAATAGACTGTTGTCTTCACTGTAGTGCACTGTCATCTATGCCAGTTAATATTTCATGTATTCTGTCATCTACGTGTTCTTTCATCTGGGAATTTTTGGCATCTCCAATATTTTTCTATTGTCTATGTCTGCAAAGTGTCAGTGAAAAGTAAACCATAATCTTCTATGTTCTATCATTTGCGAGTTTTTTCGGCTTCGTTGTTCTTTTGTCTATGCCTAGTGTTTGCCATCTCCGAGTATTAACAAATTGACTTATTATTTTTAATTCCTAACTCATTGTTTAATTGATATATAGGGATTTCGAATAATGTGTTTTTATTGTAGGAGACAAACTTTGGAGTATTTTTAGTGATTTTAATCACTTGTAGATTTGTAGTGATTTTAATCACTTGTGGGATTTAAAATGGTAAATGAACTTGCATGAATTAATCATTTTTCCTTAGAATTCATGTTGCAACTAATATCAAAAGATCAAACAAGCTCTTGAATGCATTAAGGTAATGTTACACATACACTCTTGAATGATTTAAGGAAATTTACACACATTTCATTGGAATGAATGATGTTCAAAAATACTCTTGAATGCCTTAATGAATGAAAAAGATTTTCATTGGAATGCATGTGTAGACTAACCAAATACAATCTTGAGTGCCTTAAATAAATTGACATATTTTTCATTGGAATGAATGGTTAGATAGTGAATACACTCTTGAATGCCTAAGGTCAACAAAAAATGTGATGAAACATTTTGATTTTGAGTTTAAAACACTCTCATACAATCTTAAATGACTAAGCTATAAAGAAGCTTGCTATGAAACATTTGGACTTGGTGCTTAAAATGAATACACTCAATCTTGAATGACTTAAAGGGATTTGTTCATTTCTAGTAATTTGCTTATGTTGAAGATGATCGATTTACTTTTTATTAATGAATCGTTGCTTTTTATTATGTTGACGACACTATCAAATTGGAAAGAAAAATGCATGCTTAAACACAAGCATCTTCAAAAGTACACAAAAAATCTAAGCTTCATTGGAAAAGAACATGTGTCTTTTAATCCTCGAGGCCACTTACGTATTCTCTCCTCTCGCACTTTCAGGTGATCTTGAGTGCACAAGAAATAAGTGAGTTGTTTTTATTTTTAGGGGACCTACTTAGAGATTTTATCACCCTTTAGGACAACCTCAACTCTAGCATTTATAGATTGGGGTGAGTTGTTGTTACTGTCTCCTCTCGGTTGTGTGGCACTTTTTCATTTATAGATTTGGGCCTCATGTACCTTGCATATATCGGGGATGCCCTCTAGATAATCTTTGTACATCCTAGTGGCAACCTCATTAGGATTGTTGATGTGTTTAGCGTGCTTGAGTGTTTAAACATCCAAAACCAATACCAAATATCAAAATGACTGAAATGGTGAGCTAAACATTTAGTGAGAAAAATGGTTGTAAGTGGGTCCTCTTGACCTATGGTTATTTTCATGAGTTCTTATATTTGGTCTAGCATTTGAAATTCATTGGGTTTTAGTCACAAACTTGTTTGCAAAATTTTCGTGCCTGGTCTTGTAACTAGGTTTGTTTTGTTCTTGCCACGACTGACAAAGTCAAACCTAAGAAGGTGAAACTATCCAAACCATTTGCCTACAAGGAAAAGAAAAAGCTAGCACATAGTGATAAACAATTTTGATACACTATCAAAGACATCAAGAAGGAAGAAGTTGAACAAGACCATTATGACAGAATCTTATACAATGGTAAACTTCAAAATTGGTCTTCTTTCCCTGGAGTAAACCTGAGATTTGTGTTTCCAATGAGAGAAGATTTAGTTATCCGCATAGTGACCATACCACCTTCATTTTCCACATCAATTCATTTTCAAAATTTCTAGTCTTCCATTTGTAAAATTTTCTCTAGAGAGCTTGATCATTTGGACCTTAATCTTTTGGCCTAAGAACATCTTAATTAAAAAAAATTCAAGATTACAATATTAGACCTTTATCCACAAGCAAACATTTATCATAGCTACACTCACTCATTTGGGATCACAAGTCCATCTCCAAATAGGGACTAATCTATTTGGTGTCCTATCTTTCCCAAAGATCACTTGTCCATCTTTGGTAGGAGAAAGATACTTTTATCCTATATCACACTTGGTTTGCCAAATCAACAATGTCTTTTTTTAATGTTTAGGTTGTTTTCCCTTTTATCATATAAGGTTCAGTTGCTCTCTCACATCTTCTCTTTCTTCCACAATCTTCCACCCATTGGTTTGGTCACAATTGTATGGTACAAACACGATCTGGCAGACTCACATTTTACCCTATGTCTCATTTATTGGAATCACTAAGACAAGAGATAGAGAATTTTTTCCCTCCACGATTAGCCTCATTGGGGAACATATTTCTCCCTAGTACGAACTTTGGTATACCTAGCTCAATATCCACACAAGAACCAGAGGATCTTTTTTGGAAAACCACTCTAGGGAGTAACTCACATGGTGATGAAAAAGTGTACCAAGGTGAAGATCCCATTTACAACAACAATATCCCTAGTGATGTCCAAACATTTCTTACAGATCCATACAACTTAGAAATGTTGGAAAAGTATATCAGGGAAAACAAGACAGAGATCTTCCTAAATTTGGTTAAAGATGGTGTTAATGTCCCTACGAATTTTGATGAGAAAAATTTGTTTAGATAAATTACCAAGGATGGTGCTCCCATGTTTCCAACTTCAAAAATAGCCTAAACATCTGGCAAGGAAAAAGAACCTGTGGTGAGAACTAGTTTCATGCCTACATCACGTGCTTCAACACAACCTACATTCTAATTAACTGTGAAACATATTCAACAAATCATTAGTGCTATGCCCAACACTACTACACATGGTACTATTCTACATTCAACCTTGATAGGTCCAACTATAGGATGCTTAAACATTGGGCAAGTACCTATACAATAGATGGAAATCTTGACATAACCAATATATTCCTCTTATTTACAAATGCCAACAAGTATGATGAACACATCTATACCAATTCCAACAACTACATATCAATACATTGTCCAAAGTGGTGCACAACCACCTCCACCACCTCATAATACATTTTGGAATCCATACAACTTTGGAGGCGGTTCATCAATTCCCAACAATCGCAGATGGAACCAAACCAAGATCTAGCCTAGTAGTTGCATGAACTTCAAAATTTGGTCCATAACATGAACGAAAAAGGGGTGAAGATTTTTCTTTTCAGGAAATTTATCCCTTTCCATTTGATAGATCCACTAACATGATAGCATTTCGACAAAACTTTGAGATTCCTAAATTTAAAAAATACACGAGAGAAACATGTCCCATCACACATCTCAAGGAATTCTCCATCTTATGTCAAGAAGTGGCCTACAGTGAGGATTATCTTAAGAGGCTCTTCACAAGAAGCCTTGGTGGCCCTGTACTTGAATGGTTAATGAAATTGTCGAGAGGTTCCATCACCTCTTTCAATGACTTGACAGGGAAATTTGTAGCACAATATTTCTACAACATTTAACATCATGCCTCATTGAGTGACTTGTGTAACACGAAAAAATGAAATGGTGAAACATTTTCCAACTTTCTACAATGGTGGAGGCATCTTGCTAATTGCATGCCATACAAAATTGAAGGTTCCCACTTAGTAGACATATTTATCAAGAATTTGATCCTAGAGATGTCTTTCCAAATGAAGATGGCTAGTCCTGAAGACTTTTCCACATTAGTCAAGAATGGCAAGAATATTGAAAATGGACTCTTAGACAAGGGTTCCATTAAAAATTATAGCTCTTCATCCTCAAACAATGACACAAACAACAATAGAAAACCCAAATTGTGGTCTAATAAAAAAGGTGTTACCCACAATGGTCTCATCGATGTCAAAAGTGTACAAAACCTTCAAGGTGGAAACAAGAACAACTATCGTAATTGCAATAACAACAATTCAAACCATGACAATCAAAATCAAAATAAAAAACAACAATTAGAATAACCAACAATCTCACAATCAAACACAATTATTTCCCTGTAATAACAACAATAACAACTACAATCGTGATTACGACTAAAATTGAAAGTTCACTAACTTTTGTGAACCCTTGGATGCCATCTTTCAGAAGTTAGTGGATCACAACTTAATGATCTTTCCCAAGACACAAACTTTGATGAAAATCAACCCAAATCAAAACGGTATAGGGAAAATGAAAATTGCAAATACTACTGCATCAAAGGACATGACACAAACAAGTGTATCAAACTCAAAGTCTTTATTCCAAATCTTCTCGATGATGGGGAAATTGAGGTTGAAGTAGGAACACCCTCTAAAAATGCTAAACTGAAGATATTTCAAAAGTCATTTCTTGACCATAATAATACAAATAATGTCAACCGAGCTTCCACGTCTAACATGCTACACTATGACTATTCTACTAACCACATATTAGGATTTGACTCCTTGTGTGGTAAAATAGAAACAAACCATATATGTGGTTTTCACTCCATGCATGGCTGCATTGAATAAGTGGACACTCATGTAAATACCCTTGTCCTACAAGTAGCTAATTGTGGTGCAACCACTTGGTGGGGAAGAATCACTTTGCAAGCTGCCACTCCCAATCCCACTAATCCATCAGTTCTACATACGCATGTTGCGCCATCCACTTCACAAAGACCCACTTCTCGCTATGATGTATTAGCCCAATTAGGGAAGGTTTCTGCATAGATATCCATTCTAGAGCTTCTCACCACCTCACCTATCAACAAATAAATTCTAGAGACTACTCTTTTAGAGTCTCGTGGTCTTGAAAACATTAATGAATCCCAATTCACTGCCATGATTGGAAATCTTGCCCCACAACAACACCTTGTCTTTACAAACAAAGATTTCCAAGGTCCTAATCAACACCACAATTTTTTCTCCACATTGAAGTCCTTATACATGGACATAAAATAAAATGAATCCTTATAGATAATGAATCTGGTTTGAATCTTTGTATATTGAAGATGATCTTTTTCTCGGGGCTTCCAGAACACCTCCTAGATATCAATAAAAGGATAACAATTAAAGCATATAATAAAAGAGAAAGAGAATCAAAAGGAGTTATCATGCTCTACTAAATTTTGGGCCGCCTGTAATAAATACTAAATGTCATGTCCTAGATTTGGACTTACCATATAACATCTTGCTCGGTCAACCCTGGATACATACACTCAAAGCAGTACCATCTACATATCATCAAAACTTGAAATTTCCTTGCCAAGGAAGAGAGGTCACGATTCTAGATAATCCTTTACCTTTTTCTTTTTGTAAGAGATTGGAAGGTACCTCAACTAATTTTTGTCCAGTTAGTGAGTTTGCTAAGGTTATACCTACATCTCTCACAATAACAAAATCACCTTCCACAATAATACCATAATTATCCAATATTGATTCCAATTATCGTAAAGGAAAAGAGAAGGTTGAAGATATTAAGGTCAATACTACAGTGAGAAAGGTTACTTTTGCTAACCAAGGAATGGGAGAGTATAAGTATGAAAATGCCTTGTGTGTGGAACAACTGTTGCTCTCCCCCCTATCTTTTGGAAAAGCTTCCCAAATACCACTTTCTACAAATAAGGATACTATGCATGTTAATAAGATAACATTTGAATATTGGGGTTCACTTAGTGATGAACACATGGAGTCTAATATCTTAGATTGGCTATATTTTCACGAAAAAGATGATCCTTTGGAATTCCCTAAAGATAAGAATGTTAAGGCTCCTCCCATCATTGAAAACATGGGATATCACGACACAAGCCTTGGACCTAAAGAAGATGGAATTAGATAACCCCTTGAGGCTAATAGCTATCCTAAAGGATGTGGTTTGGGATCCATTAATCTCAAGGTGTCCTTTTCTGACAACTATTGTACAACTAAACTTGATTCTAAGACTGGGGAGAAGGAATCCAACAAAATCCCCTTCTAATACATTGAATATGACCTAGATAATTATGTCCATGCCATTACCATGGTCAACCTTTCATCTACTGACTTACCCCTCACTAATCCTAACATGATAGATTGGGACCTTCAAGACACACCACTAGCTCTTGATATCTATAACTCTGATGAAGCAGTGATGGCACTCTTTGGCCTTAAGAATCTCTAAGATTTTGAACATGAGATCTAATACAATGAGGAAGCCTGCTTTGGTAGCAAAGTCAACTCTCTTAGTCACAAAAATGAAAAAGAAAATCAAAATTAAAAAATAGAAGAAACATTCTCTAATGAAAACTCTTTTGGAGCACTTTTGGATGAAGAAAAAGACAAAATAAAGGATGCATCTTTTGGTGAAAACCTCCTAGAGGCACCAAAAGAGGGAGGGATTGAATTTCCATTTAGATCTTCACCACTAGAAAAGTCATCTATATTGAATAAGGACACAATTCCAGTTAACTTGGGTTTGGTAGATAATTCATAAATCACCTGGATCGTTGCTACCCTAAGTCCCGAAGAATAAAAAATGATGATTGAATTTCTACAGAAAAGAAAAATCAATATTGCATGGACATACAAAGGCATGCTTGGTTTAGACACAGATTTGGTTGTGCATCACTTAGTAGTAGATCCAAAGATTAAACCTATAAAATGAAAGTTAAGCAAGATGTATCCTAAGGTAGCACTTTTGGTAAAAACAGAACTACAGAAAATGCTAGAGGAAAAATTCACCCAAACTATTGATTATCCTGAGTGGGTTTCCAACATTGTTCTTGTAGGAAAAGCATCTAGGGGTTTCCACATTTGTTCAGATTTTCAACATTTAAATATCGCATGTCCTAAGGATGATCTTCCATTTCCTAAAATAGACATCATAGTGGATTTGACTACTAGACATGAAATGTTGTCTTTAATGGATGGTTTCTTTGGTTACAATCAAATCAAAATTGCAAAAGAACATCAACTTAAAATGGCATTTAATACCCCATGGGGAACCTTTTGTTACCAAGTCATGCCTTTTGGCTTGAAAAATGTTGACACCACCTAGCAATGCGTAATGACTAAAAACTTATATGATCTTCTTCATGTAATAATGAAGGACTATGTTGATGACATTCTAGGAAAATCTAAGACACGTGATTCCCACATTGTTGTGCTTACCACCATTTTTGAAAGGTTGGAGAAATATAAAGTGAACCTTAATTTGAAGAAGTGTGTCTTTGGGGTCCAATTGGGAAAGTTATTAGGTTACATAGTGTCAAGAAGAGGCATTGAAGTAGATCCTGCCACAGTGAAAGCCATCATGGAAATGCCTCCACCTACTACATTGAAACAACTCTATAATTTTCAAGGGTGGTTACTATCCATTGGATGGTTTGTGTCCTAGTTAGCAGATAAGGTTCATCCACTCCAATAGTTTCTTTGAAAAGACACTAAGTTTCAATGGGATTGCCTATGTCAAAAAGAATTTGAGCAAGTTAAAGTATACTTGGCTAATCCCCTAGTTCTAGTCCCTCCAATTGTAGGATGACCATTGATTCTTTACATTTCTGCCACTTCAGTTGCCTTAGGTGCTCTTTTGGCACAACTAGATGAAAAAGGTAATGAGCAAGCCATATACTATCTCAATCGAACATTAGTTGGCTATGAGTTGAACTACACTACTATTGAGCGAGCTTATTTGGTAGTAGTCTTTTGCACGTAGGAACTATGCCATTATATGGTTAATCACACTACACATCTCATTGCAAAGATAGATCCCCTCAAGTATTTTCTATCAAAAGCTTCCCTTACTGGTTGAGTTGCAAAATGGGTCTTGATCTTAAGTGAATTTGACATTGTCTATAGAGATCACAAGGCCATTTAGGGACAAGTAATTGTATACCAACTTGTTGAAGCTCCTCTTCAAGGAGACCATCCTAATATAGAAGATTTTCTAGATGACACAATTATGACTGTTACCCCTAACACACAATGGAAACTATATTTTGATGGTTCCTTCACACAAAAGGGATTGGGGGTAGGAATTTTGTTTGCTACACCGCAACAAGACCTTATTCCTAAGTCTTATAAAATTTCATTCCCTTGCACAAACAACATAGCTAAGTATGAAGGATTAGTAATAGGGCTCCATCAAGCTATCAGATGGAATATTAAGAGCCTACTTGTCTTTGGAGACTCTCAATTGGTCATTAGGCAAGTCACAGATGAATACCAAACAAAGGATGAAAAGTTGTTTCCATATCGCCAGATAGTTGAAGATATTAAACAACACTTCACTGAGATAGTATTTCAGAAAATACCAAGGACTAATAACAAAGCAACAGATGCTATGGCCACCATTGCCTCCATGATCACCATGCCTAAGTACCATCCTAAGTGTGAGCTCCTTGTTGAGAAGCATTTTCTTCCTGCTTAAGAGCAACTTGAATTAGAGCTGGTGTTTGAGATTGTTGATCCAAAGTCTCCATGGTACTCTGACATTTTTTCCTACCTTCATCACAAAACAATCCCCATAGCCTTTTCCACGAACCAAAGAAAAACTTTCATCTGTCACATTGCCTGATATAGTATCCTAGGTGATACACTTTTTTGAAAACACTTCGATGAAACCCTCCTCCGATGTCTTAGTTCAAATGAAGCTAGAACGATGTTAGAAGAAGTTCACCAAGGAATTTGTGGTTCCCATTCTAGTAGCCTTACATTAGCGAAAAAGATCCTCAAAACGGGTTACTATTGGCCTACTATGGAAGTGGATGCCTATCATTTTGTGAAACAATGTGTTCCTTGTCAACAACATGGAGATTTGATACACACTCTCACCCAAGACCTTCAACTCACCATCACACCATGGCCCTTTTCTGCTGGAGATTCAATCTGGTTGGTCAAATATATCCAAATTCTACAAATGGCCACAAGTATATTATTACCACCACTGAGTACTTCACAAAGTGGGTCAAGGCTAGCCATTTAACCTACACCACCAGAAAACAAGTTTTGAATTTTGTCTTGAACTATAGTATCTATCATTTTGATATCCCTTAGGACATCATGACTGATAATAAAACTCCTTTCAAAAATTAGGAAGTTGCCACATTGTGTAGGAAATTCAGAATCACCCAACATTTTTCCACCAAATACTTCCCCCAAGGCAATAGCCAAGTTGAAGCCACCAATAAAACCATTTTGAAAATCCTAAAGAAAAATGTTAATGCATCTCGTCGTGACTGGCACCTCCAAATTGCTTACTGCACCTCCATCTATACCCCCACAAGAACCACTCCATTTTCCCTTGTTTATGGTTCTAAAATTGTTTTACCCATTGAAATTGAGCTCCCTTCCCTTAGAATCTCTCTCAAGAATCTGATGTTCAAAGAAGAATACCGAGATTCTCTCTTGCAAGAGCCACAACTCCTTGATAAGAGACACCTCAATGCACTAAACCACCTCCAGGTGTACCAAAATTGCTTTCAACTCTAGTTTCACAAAAAAATTAGACCTCAATAATTTGAGGTGGGTGACTTAGTTTTGTAGCATAACATGAGGAACCTCCAAAACCATGGAAAGAAAGGAAAATTTGAAGCTAATTGGCTTGGTATGTTTATCATTTCAGCCAAATATGGTTCTAGGGTATATTAGATTGCCATTTTAGAGGGAGATCCACTCCTTGAGCCTGTAAAAATCTAACACCTCAAGCAATTCTATGCTTGAGTTCTGCAGTTCCTGTACAATGTTGGTATAGTTCCACAAAACTCCAAAAAAATTTAAAAATTAGAATATATTTTTACTTAGATCAAATTTATTTTTTTCTCAACTTGCTCTGACTTTTCTCGGTACCTACTATCCACTCCGTCAAGCTTGGCAGACAAACTTTGTTTAACTTGTTCTTCTATACTTTCTTAGTGTAAGCAGCCTTTGTAATCTTAAGTAGATTATCATTACATCATGTCATCACTATCTTAACTAATTCTTGCACTCCTTTACATAATCATATCTCAAACTTTCCCTTAGGTGCTATTGCTACATCTTTTGATTAAATCCTCTTCATCAATCAAATAAGTGATAGTACTTAAATCATATAAGCAATTGTCTTACCAACAAATAGCAGGTTTGATATCAGTGATAAAACAATGATTGAAACATATTAATCATACTTGTATGTTCTCAAAAATCTCCCTCATTAATAGTATTCTTCAATATATTATCAACAACATTCTGCATCACAATGTTAGTAACAACATCATAAACATCACATGCATAAGAGACCATCATTCATATACATCTGGGCCAATCGAATCATGTGATATATATCAAAAAAAAGTGTCTGTATACAATCTATATACAAAAAAATCATGTAGTACATTGTGCATAATGCATCATCAAAAATTTGTTACATCTACATCACTATGTCAAAACTTCTCACTGTTAAGATCATGTAGCTTGCTTGAGGGCCCTACCCCTCCTATACCTCCTCCTCATGGAGGCCTACTCTATTCAACTAATGGCTTTAATCTCTTATGGCCTCTTGTGGCCCATGAGCTAGACACCTCCTGAAACTTTGATTATCATTGATCTGTCGATACCGAATCACGATACAAATTCCTATAATAAATTGCCTCTTATAAGGCCCATGCCTCATGTCAGCATGTAGTTAGGGCCTCTTGCATCACCATCACCATCCCAAAGGCCTATACCATCCATTTAGAAATATCTCACTAGTCGCGATACTTGTCCACCTACCTCTGACAAGTCTCCCTCTCCACCCATAGGTGGCCACCTCCTACTGAAGAGTGTCTATATCAACCAGCTCATCCACCTCCACCTGCATGGTAAAATCACTAAACTCTCCTGCATCTATCCTTGTCTATAGTGCTTTCAAGTCCTCTTAGGCACTATCTGCCCTTGCTTGCTTTTCCTATACCTTGGCTTGTGGTGGGGAAACCTCTCTCTAGAGGTTGTCCTGCTCAGCCCTCACTATCTCTATGTCATCCTACTAAGGTGGCCTCGGTGGTACCTATACCTCTTTCCCCTATAGCTGTGGACCTGGCTATGGCCCCTACACTAATTGTGGTCTCCCTGGTATTGATATTCTCCTCTGATAGACTACACCCTAGACGACCCTGTTGTGCTCCCTACCCTAGTGGTGGCACCATTGCTGCATGTCCCCTATCTCTTACCCCATCTCCTCCACCTTGTGCCTACTCTGTTGCTAGTGGCACTCCTGGTACAATCAATCACACTAGTTGATGGGCCATCCACCAATTTGTATATGCAGGTGTCATCCCAACATCTCCCTGGTCCTATCCATGAACCCAGGGCACTGGCTACATACTATGCTATGACATCCTCACTAATCTCAAAGAGCTCCCATGTCCCCATAATCTACCATACTCATGGGATACCACTGGGTATAGGAATCTATCAGGCACAACATCCTGAACCCGTTTGAACTATTGTTGCACCCTAGAGGGTATATAACACATAATGACATGAACAGTGTGACTGATCAACTAACATCATGTCTATACATAAGGAGTGTAGAAATCATCCTTGCTATCATCCTCTCTCCCTATTGATAATGTAGCCCCCCATCCCTCATTGTCATCATATGGTGTCCAGTTAAACATGATAATCTCATCCAGACATCTCCTCTAAAATTTGACTGACTTGGTCGAGGTGTACTAGATCGGTGGCCTATACTAACATGCATAAGACTCACTAGGCTATCGGGTCTCTTACCTCATAATAAGGTGTGTCACACACCTATATGATCCCATGACCACACCATCAACAATGTCAATTCTAGACCTATGGTGTGCTATGTCCTATATGCGCACATGTGTAGATCATGGTATAGCTGGGCCAAGATAGTTTGACCCCAGTAGAAGACTGTGTTGTCATCTTGTAAAAGAGTGCTCAACACTCCTATCAAGCAAATCAAAAACCCACGCCCAACATGGTTCAGCACCATCCTCCATATAAGTGAGGCAATATAGAGTGCAAGCCATGGAAATATCTACTCTAATGCATCCCTCCATGTCAACCATGATCTCTGAATAGGTAGTCTCTATCGTCGTCGCTTGAAGCACTCTCGTAGATAGGGATCTACGCCCTCTAGTACATACTTGGGATATCTCTGGCAGATTGGCACTCAAAGAATTTTCCACACATCGAGAAGAGTAATTGTTGCCTCTCCAGTAGGCAAATGGAATCTAGAGGTCAGTGTATGCTACCACTCTATAAGTACAAAAAGTTGCACTAGGTGCACCCTCAAATCAAAACACTCATGGATGTGCTCCAAACTGTATAGCCTCATGTGACCTCACTCTACCTTTGTGAGTGTCTCTCCTAGAACCTTCATCACTGGATAGTGTTCCTACGACCAAAATGTCACTGTCACCATCTACAACATAGCTATGCAATGGTCAGTATATCATTTGTTTCCTGCTTTTTTTTGCTTAGCTAATCATGGGGCATCATACTTTTTTCACCCCATGATCATCCCTATCACTTGATTCTATCAATTCATCCAAATTGGTGAAGATGCCAATACACATAGACATGGATCGATGGAGACGAAAAATTGCAGAGATGTCGAACTGACATCTCTGACGGCTACATAAACATCACTTTCTTGCTGGCGGTTGCTAAATTGTCATCTTCAGAGATGAAAACATGTAGATCATTGTCTCTGACCCCATCTCTACCATTTGTTCCCCCCTTTGCAATTTGCATAGAGACAAGATGAACCATACAATCTTCGAAGATGATAGGATGAATCTTTTCATTTCTATAGCACCCATAACCCTAGTTTGTTGTTTGCAAAGATGATAGACTGGAGAACTATCATCTTTGCCCCAACCCCATTTTTTCACCCATTTAATGCGCAATAAATGCCAAAATTAAATGTGTAATTAAAACCTTGATAACTAGGGATGGTTGAATTAATGGTGGACCCATGTCGGTTGACCACTGGTGCTCCTAGATGTGCTCTCCAAGCTGTAGTCTCTCTATTGGATCCATCCTTTTCTCTGGTTCTATGCTCTGTAGGTGTGCAAATGACTCTTCCATATACCCCTTGGAGGTTTATATAGGCCCTTCGAGGTCACCTTTTGAGCTAGTACCCTTTCCTTGGCCATGTCGACCCCTGTTTATCCCCAAATCATGCAAAAGGTTCCTCTATGTATTTTCCTACCCTTTCTTTTCTTCTAAAGTCATTTTTGCAAAAATTGCCCAAAATTTATTCTTTGCTCCACTTTCGCGAGGGGGAAGCCTCCACTCCTGTCGATGCGACGATGCAACTCCTAGGACACCTATTCGCTCTGGGGTGACCTATATATATATATATATATATATATATATATATATATATATATATATATTGATATAATGTCATCCCGACATCACATCAAAGAGGAGCAAAATGTAGACATTTAAAATTTTCCTAAACACTATATTAATTGATTTAATATTTCCCTTGACATTATTATTGATTATTTATTAATTTATTATATTTTTCATATTCTTCTACTTATTAAATTAAATTTATTTAATTAAATAGGTTCACTTCCCTAATATATTTAAATTTATTTAATACATAGTGCTCCATAAATCCCCTTTTGAATAAATCTCAATTTCTTTAATTCCCTCCACTTTATTAAATTATATAATCCTATGATTAAGTTAAATCCTATTTAATTTAATTCTAATCCCATCCTAAAACCTAGTCTACACCCATCACTCTCATCCTTCTAAGCATACCCATTAATTAATCTCACTTAATTAATCCTAAACCTCATTCTAAACACATCTTAGTCCTTAAGTATTTTCTCACACATATGTGAGCAACTCAAAATCCAATAAAGTTTCCATTTTATTATTTTATTCACATCTCTTACACACTTGTCCCCCTTTCCTTTCTCCAAGGTTTCTCACACATGTTTGAGCAAACCTTGAGTCATCACTTTGATCTGAAAGGCTTATGTTGACCTTTGCATGCCTTAGCCCCCTTAGTCCATGTGTCTCCCTTGTAGCACCTATATGGAGGCCACATAGATGCCACCTCCCCAAGGCCTCTCTCAAACCTATAAATAGAGCCCTTGTCTCAAGCATTTTTCATCTCCTCCATATGCATTCTTATCATGCTAGTTTAGACTCAGAGATTTTTAGTGAATTTTAGTGATTTTTATGCATTGTTACTAACCCCTTGGTAGTTTCTAGATTTCATTTCATTTACATTGTTAACTTAGTTTAATTTCTTGCATCCACATCCATATCCTTTGAGTGATTTCAAGTATGGTTGCTTCCATAGCCATTGCTTGAAGTATTCTTCATTCATCTTAGCATACTCTCATATCATTGCATATCATTTATCAATCATTGGGATTCATAGTTGTGTTTGGGGAGAGAACACTCACATCCCTACAATCTAAATCAGACCAATAAGGCCTCTTATGGGCACCCTTTTTGAGTTGCTTTGAGGTTGTGTGGGGACTCTTTCTTTTCAGTTGCATAGTTTTAAAACTCAAGTCTAACATTTAATTGTATTTTTGTTTTATTTTGAATCTTTGATATGCACATGTACAACTAATGTTTGTTTGTTTATGCGTGCTAGTGACAAGTTAGGTTTTTGCATTTACACATTGAAGATGATTTGTTTCTTGGGGCTTCCAGAAGACCTCCTAGATATCAATAAAATGATAATAATTAAAGAATATGATGAAAGAGATAGAGAATCAAAAGGATTTATCATGCTACCACTAAAGGTTGGGTGAGCTATAATAAATATTGAATGCCATGTCCTAGATTTGGACTTCCCATATAACATCTTGCTTGTTCGACCCTAGATACAGACACTAAAAGTGGTCCCATCTACATATCATCAGTGCTTGAAATTTCCCCACCAAGGAAGAGAGGTCACAATTATAGGCTATCCTTTGCCTTTTACCTTTTGTAAGAGATTGGAAGATGTCCCAACAAATTTTTGTCTAGTCAGTGAGTCTGCTAAGGTTATACCTAGATCTCTCACAATAACGGAATCACCTTCCAAAATAATACCAAAGTTATCCAATATTGATTCCAATTCCCATAAAGGAAAATAGAAGTTTGAAGATATTAAGGTCAATACTACAGTGAAGAAGGTTAATTTTTCTAATCAAGGAATGGGAGAGTATAACTTTGAATATGCCTTGTGTGTTGGACAACTACCACTTTCTCCATGATCCTTTGGAAAACCTTCCCAAATACCACCTTCTACAAATAAGGATACCATCCATGTTAATAAAACAACCTTTGAACATTGGGGTTCATGTTGTGATGAACACATGAAGTATAATATCTTAGATTGGCTATATTTTGATGGAAAAGATGATCCTTTGGAATTCCCTAAAGATAAGTATGTCAAGGCTTTTTCCATCATTGAAAACATGGGATATCACAGCAGTACCTTGGACCTAAAGTAAATGAAATCAAATAACCCCTTGAGGTTAATAGCTATCTTTGAAATATCCATCCAATATATTGAAGATGACCTAGATAATTATGTCCATGACATTACAATAGCTAACATTTCATCTACCAACTTACCGCTCACTAACCCTAACATGATAGACTATGACCTTCAGGACACACCACCAGCTCTTGATATCTGTAACTTTGATGAAGAAGTGATGGCACTCTTTGACCTTAAGAATCTCCAAGATTACAAACATGAGATCCAATACAATGAGGAAGCCTACATTGGTAGCCAAGTCAACTCTCTTAGTCACATAAATGAAAAAGAAAATCAAAATAAAAAATAGAAGAAACATCCCAAAGTGAAAATTCTTTTGGAGCACTTTTGGATGAAGAAAGAGACAAAATAAAGGATGCATCTTCTGGTGAAAACCTCCAAGAGGTGCGAGAAGAGGGAGAGATTAACTTGCCATTCAAATCTTTACCACCAGTAAAGTCATCTATATTGAATGAGGACATAATTCTAGTTAATTTGGGCATGGTAGATAATCCATAAATCACCTACATTGCAACTACCCTAAGTCCCAAAGAACAAAAAGTGATAAGTGAGTTCCTACAAAAAGGAAAAATCAATTTTGTATGAACATACAAAGATATGCCTGGTTTAGACACAAATTTGGTTGTGCATCACTTAGTAGTAGATCCAAAGATTAAACCTGTGAAACGAAAGTTACACAAGATGCATCCTAAGGTAACACTTTTGGTAAAAGTAGAACTGTAGAAAATGCTAGAGGCAAAATTCATCCGACCTATAGATTCAACTAAGTGGCTTTCCAACATTGGTCCTGTAGGAAAAACATTTAGGGGCATCTGCATTTGTTCAGATTTTTGAGATTTAAATCTTGTATGTCCTAAGGATGATTTTCCACTTCCTAACATAGACATCATAGTGGACTTGACTATTAGACATGAAATGTTGTCTTTAATGGATGGTTTCTCCATTTATGATCAGATCAAAATTGCAGAAGAAGATCAACATAAAATGACATTTACTACACCATGGGGAACCTTTTGTTACCAAGGCATGCCTTTTGGCTTGAAAAATGTTGGTGCCACCTATCAATGCTCAATGACTACAATCTTCCATGATCTTGTACATGTCATAATGGAAGACCATGTTGATGACATTCTAGGAAAATCTAAGACATGTGATTCCCATATTACTGTGCTTACCACCATATTTGAGAGACTGGAGAAATACAAAGTGCACCTTAATCCAAAAAAGTGTGTTTTTGGGGTCCAACTAGGAAAGTTGTTAGGTTACATAGTGTCAAGAAGAGGTATTGAGGTAGATCCCACCAAAGTGAAAGCCATCATGGAAATGCCTCCACCTACTACATTAAAGCAACTCCACAATTTTCAAGGGGGGTTATAGTCTATCAGACATTTTGTGTCCTAGTTAGTAGATAAGGTTCATCTAGTCCAAGATTTTCTTTGAAAAGGCACTAAATTTCAATGGGATTTCCTATGTTAGAAAGCATTTTAGAAAGTTAAAGTATATTTGGATAATCAACCAGTTCTATTCCCTCCAATTGCAGGACGACCATTGATTCTCTACATTTATGCCACTTTAGTTTTGTTAGGTGCTCTTTTGGGACAACTAGATGACAAAGGTAATGAGCAAGCCATATACTATCTCAGTCGAACATTAGTTGGCTATGACTTGAACTACACTACTATTGATCAAGCTTGTTTGGTGGTAGTCATTTGCACACAACAACTATGCCATTATATATTTAATCACACTACACATCTCATTTCCAAGATAGATCCCCTCAAGTATTTGCTATCAAAATCTTCCCTCACTAGTTGAGCTGCAAAATGGGTCTTGATTTTAAGTGAACTCGACATTGTCTATAAAGATCACAAGGTCATTAAGGGACAAGTAATTGCAGACTAGCTTGTTGAAGTTCCTCTTCAAGGAGACCATCCTATGATAGCAGATTTTTCAGATGAGACAATTATGACTGTTGCCCCTAGTACACAATGGAAACTATATTTTGATGGTTCCTTCACACAAAAGGGATCGAGGGTAGGAATTTTGTTTGTTGCACCGTAGGGAGACCTTTTTCATGAGTCTTATAAAATTCCATTCCCTTGCACAAACAACATAGCTGAGTATGAAGGATTAGTAACAGGGCTCCATCAAGCTATCAAATGGAATATTAAGAGCCTACTTGTCTTTGGAGACTCTCAATTGGTCATTAGGCAAGTCACAGATGAATACCAGACAAAGGATGAAAATTTGTTTCCATATCGCCATATAGTTGAAGATCTTATACAACACTTCACTGAGATAGTCTTTCAGCAAATACCAAGGACTAATAACAAAGTAGAAGATGTCATGGCCACCATTGCTTCCATGATCTCCATGCCTAAGTACAGTCCCAAGTGTGAATTTCTTGTTGAGAATATTTTTATTCCTTTTTATGAGCAACCCAAATTAGAGCTGGTGTGTGATATTATCGATCCTGAGTCTCCATGGTACTTTGACATTTTTTCCTACCTTCGTCACAAAATAATCCCGATAGCCCTTTCCACAAAACAAAGAAAAACCTTCATCCTTTGCACTGCCCGATATACTATCCTAGATGATACACTTTTTTGAAAACTCTTCGTTGGAACCCTCTTCCGATGTCTCAGTTCAGATGAAGCCAGAACAATGTTAGAAGAGGTTCACTAAGGAAATTGAGATGCCTATTCCAGTGGCCTTATGTTAGCGAAAAAGCTCCTTAGAATAGGTTATTATTGGCCTAATATGGAAGTGGATGCCTACCATTTTTTGAAACAATGTGTTCCTTGACAGCAACATGGAGATTTGACACACACTCTCACCCAAAACCTTCAACCCACCATCACATCATGGCCCTTTTCCTACTGGGGGTTCAATCTTGTTGGTCAAATATATCGAAATTATGCAAATGGCCACAAGTATATTATTGCCCCCACTGAGTACTTCACAAAGTGGGTCAAGGATATCCCTTTAACCTACACCACTAGAAAATAGGTTTCAAATTTTATCTTGAACTACATTATCTATCATTTTGGTATCCCTTAGGACATCATGACTGATAACAAAACTCTTTTCAAAAATTAGGAAGTTGCCACATTGTGTAGGAAATTCAAAATCACCCAGCATTTTTCAACCAAATACTTCCCTCAAGGCAATGGTCAAGCTAAAGCCACCAATAAAACCATTTTCAAAATCCTAAATAAAATTGTTGATGATGTTGGCCATGATTGGCACCTCCCAATTGCTCCCACTCTTTGGGCCTACCACACCTCCATCCGTACCCCAACATGAGCCACTCCTTTTCCCCTTTTTTATGGCTTTGAAGTTGTTCTATCCATTGAAATTAAGCCCCCTTCACTTAAAATCTCTCTCAAGAATCTAATGTCCGAAGAAGAATACCAAGTTGCCCACATGCAAGAGCTACAAATCCTCAATGAAAGACTCCTCAATGCCCTAAACCACCTCTATGTGTATCAAAATTGCCTTCAACTCTAGTTTCACAAAAAAGTTAGACCTCAGGAATTTGAGGTGGGTGACTTAGTTTTGCAACATACCATGAGGAACCTCCAGAACCGTGAAAAGAAAGGAAAAATTGAAGCTAATTGGCTTGGTCTATTTATAATTACTACCAAATATGGTTCTAGGGCACATCAAATTTCCACTTCAGCAGGAGATCCACTCCCTAAGCCTATAAATATCTAACACCTCAAGTGGTACAATGCTTGAGTTCTGTAGTTCCTATATAGTGTTGTTATAGTTCCACAAAACTCCAAAAATATCAAAAAATCAAAAAACTCAAAAAACATTTGTAAAATGCTCTTGAAGAAATGACTAAAATGAAAAAAAGTAAAAAACTTATAGAAAAAAGTTTTTAAATTCCATTATCTATAAGGCTCATCTCACTTCACCACATTTACCCTCATTTCATCCCTTCTTTTTACAGTGGTTCTATCTGACTTGTACTTTTCATGCATCCAATAAAAGATCTCTTGTTTGCGAGGCATCCATTCACTTCCATCTTTCAAAAGACCTCTAGTTTGTGAGGCATTTTCTCGTGAAGTTTTTTTCCTAATCTCATTACACCGAGTTTTTTTCCTACATCAGTGACTATAATAGAACCTAAACAAAATCACCATTGAGGCTTAAGAATTCGAGAAACTTGTTCTTTTCATAGCTATTGCCAAAAAACATTTGCAACAACAAGAATTAGACAAACAAAGTTTCATATGATGAATCCTTCCTACACATGGCACTACAACCTTCACTTTTGGGACTTAACATTCTTGGAAGGAACTGTGGACTGATTGACTACTTGGTCATGAGGTTTCTTTTGGTTGATTTCATCTTTGTGTGTTAGTAGTGGCCCTTTGTGGTGTGATTTGATCTTCCATATCTTGGTATCACCTGAATGGTTCCAACTGACTACACGTGTTGTTTTGTGGTGTGATCTATTTTTGATGCTTTAGTACATGCATGCCAGTTTCAATTTATCGTTATGCATTGCTCACTAGAGGCAATTGGTTAGCATACTTCCCACTAAAGATTCCTAAAAAGACTTTGGGTGTGACTAGACCTTTCCAATGCATATACATCATTTGTTCCATTATGACTATGAAAACTACATCTATCATCCTAAAGTTGTTGGAAATATATATGATAAGCTAAGTTAAGGAGAGGGGAGGGGTGAATCAGTAACCAATGAAAACTTCATCTTTATTTACCAATTAATCTTTCATGTGTATTTTGATCTAATTGCATATATGAAAAACTGAAAGTATTAAAACAATCATAACACTTTGACACATAATATGGTGACCCAGAAACCTTCCAAATAGAAAGTAAAAATAGGGTGGAGATGATACCCACAAGCTTTAGTACTACAGTATAAAGTTGGATTGTTAAAGCTTACAATGATCACTTTTGATGATCTACCCTATTAGGAGCAATAAGGACTACTAGGTCCACCTTGCAAAAGGATTTACAAACATACAATGAAGTATGCACTTGATAAAGAGATTTACAAAAGATTGTTAAGTCTACCTTGTGAAAGGATTTAACTATTCCACCTATTAGGATGAACTAATGGCTGATCTTTGATCTATAACTTGGTTTTCTGAATAAGATTCCTTTGAGTGTAATAATCAACCTTGCTGTGATAGATAAATCTTTGTTGCTCCTTATTGTTGTAGCCTTTTACTTCACACTTCTACTCTCTTCTTTCTTGTTACATATATTATTGGATCTAGTATAGTACATTACATATATTCCAATCCAATTTATAATTCATCAAAGTTGGCTACAATAAAAGTTTCCAAAAAATACGCAAAGTTAGCCTAACTACAGGTACTCAAGTTCTGAAGACTAACTTGGTGAGGTTCTGATACTTGGCATCCATTGTCAACACTCGACATCATCATACACTCGGTCGACGTAGAAGTTCGATCCATACTAATCACTTCCAAGTTGTCTTAACTTTTTCTACACTGCTTACTTAGCAAATACTATAAAAATTGGCATATAAATTAAATCACTTGATTCACACTGCATAGCTCAATCAATGCTATCACTACAAGCTCAGTATAAACTGAATCACTTGGTTGACACTATGTAGCTCGGTCAACACTAGATTCACATTACTATAACTATGAACTCAGTAATAACTGTAGAACTTGGATTGCACTAAGAAACTCGGTAAACACTAAGAAGCTCAGTTTACACTGATAATCACCAACCTAGTAGAAACTGATCGGTGCAAACTGAATATTGTTCCTTGAAATTGGTAGCACCTGTAGAACTCCGTAGAGTTTAAATTACTTGGTTAGCATTGTTAACTATACAATAAGCTTGGTAGATACTTACTATCTAAATAAGTGTGTGTGTCACTAATCAACAAACTTGACTGTAATGTCAATAATCTCCCCCTTTGGCATTAGTGACAAGAACACTTATCAATCAAAATTGAATTCCCAAAAGTTCAAAAATAATCTTTATTCTTCATCTTGTGTCTTCAACTTAGTAGAGTACTCTATTTTTGAAAATTTTCAAAATTCCTTTTGTAAGAGATGTTTATTTGAATATCTGTACATATATATAATATGATGGTGCTCCCCCATATGTATATATATTATATACATCTTTTCATCTTTTCCCCTTTATACATCACAACTTATATTACATCTTCTCATCTTTTTTACAATATGCTTCTTCTCCCCCTTTATAATATGTTATGTATATCTTCTCCCCATTTTTAATATAAATGTCAATGGTGTATTCTATACAGTAATGCTAAAATATGACAAGAAATCAGAATGTACCTTTAGAATCAATGACATTGTCTTGTCCCAATTTTCTTGCAACACCTTGCTTTTGTGCAATGCAATTTGAGCTTCTATTGATAATTCTATCATGTGATCATAAATGGAGAATTTTTTATCATGGATGAGAGTTTTATCATGTGAAATATCTTTTTAATCATGCCTTGTATATCTACAAGTGTAGCTCTTATCTTGGCTTCTTCCCTTTGCAATTTTTTCTACATATCAGCTAGAATTCTGATCGTTGTATAGTGAGAAGAACTGTAGCTTGGGTCAAGTTACAACTAATGTGCACTTGCCTTCAAATCTTCATCAACCTTAGAGATTTTGCCTTGAATTTCCTGACTAAAAATAGATGTATCATAGAGTTTACCGAATAGAGAAGTTACATTGTTAGCAACAGTTTCCAATGAGCCTAGAATAGTAGACAAGTCTACTTGATGTATTGCAATCTTCTGTGCTACTAGCTGCAATACTTTATTTTCAAATTTCTTCTCTGCTCTCTACAAAAATTTCTCTTGTCCATTCAAATCTTCATTGAATCTTTGGACCACTTCTGCTAATTGAGCCAAAATAGGTTGAGAAGTGTCAACCTCTTTGTTGAGTGCATTTGCAAGAATGTTCTTTGCATCTTCAAGCACTTGAAATTCTTCATTTCTTTTCTCTCTAAGCCTTTGTTGATTGGATTTTTTCTGTAAATGTTCTCCAACTATATGCATTCGATCATGATTTAGATTAGAGATATCCCAATTTGGGATAACTATATCCTCACCAAGATCAATGTCTTCTTCCTTATCTTTTCCTTTATTGAAAACTTTTGTACTCGATTGAGGCTTGCTCTCAACTATCTTAGTACTTATGAATTTCATGCTTGGAATAGAAACAATAGAAGAAATAGAAGGACTAGTAGTAAAAGTAGATACTGCACTTATTGAAGAAATACCTTGATGCTAAGTTACCAAAATTGATGGAGGAGGAAGTACGAATTGCTCAGTAGATGAAGTGTTGGTCACTTCTGTCAATGAAATACTAAGCTAAATAGGTGCAAAGATTGGTTGAGTGCTTGGATTAGTAGTGTTTGAAACAACCAACTTGGCAGTAGCTTTCTCTGAGCTTGATGTCTTCAATGCTTCACTTGAAGAATGAGGAAGTGAGGCTATGACCGTTGCTACAATCTTCTTAGGGTCAATCTCCTCAATGTTTTGAATCTCAGGGAGATTTTCCTCAATGGCTTCCTGTTCCTATTCCTCATCATCTATATTATCATAATGTGTTACCTCTTCATCGTTAATTTCCACTTCCTTGTCGTGTTCATCATCATCATCCTTGTCACTAACATGAACCGCAAAATCACTCTACTTATGAAGATTGTAGATGTTCTTCCATGTGTTGGTGGCATTCCCCACCACATGTTCAATGTCATTGATCAATATCAGACAAGTGTTGAATCTCAAAGTAAGTTTTTCTTCATTTTTCTTGATAGATTCTTTCACCTTTTTGTCACTTAGACTCGGCATGAGTTTCCTCAGAGTCTGCTCATAAATATCTTTAGCAGTTGTCTTTGCATGCTCCCATCTTGGCTTAATTTTCTCCATTAATTCATTGGGAATTTGTTGTGCAAGTTGATTTGGGAAATATTTCCATTTACCTAGCTTTAACATGACCATGTCCTCAACTTTCTTTTTCTCTTCTGTAGTTTTGGTTTTATACCTCAATGCTTTGAAATTTTTTATGTCGGCTCCATAATCAATTTCTTTCAATCTTTCCTGAAATGTGGGTGGAGGCTTTTTGAAAATCACATCCTTTGCTTCTTCACCTAACTTTAGTTTCTTTCTAGATGTCCTCCTTGTAAACACTGCAGTAGATGCCTTTGTGGGTTTGGTTATAATAACCTTACCTTTCTTCTTTACTGGCTCTTCTTCTTTTGATTTTTCTTCATCTTTTGCATCATCTTCTTCTATGTCATCTCCTTTACCTTCAATCAAAAGGAGAGTAGGGTTGTTTTCTTTCAATTTTGCAATTCTTTTCTTCCCTTTATTGACCGCCTGAGGAATTTTTATTTGTCATTCAATTCTAGCCTTAGCTTCCTCATATGTTCCAAAGTATGTAACCTTTGGATCAATAGGTTCATTCAAAAATGCTTCAATAATATCTTTGGTTTCATCTATATTAACCTCATAACCTAGAGGCTTGACCCATACAATTCTTGGTCCGACTTCTTGTATATACACTTTATCACAACCAACCATAAAAAAAATATCATCTTTGTAGTCTTCTATAAGTTTCTTAGGTATCTTTAATGTGTGATTCATCTTGTCCTTAAATTCATCAAAATAGTTGTCCATGATACTAACATAGTTTTCTCCCATTTCTGCTATATACTCATTGATTTGATAAAGAACATGTACATGTTTTCTCTATACAAGTACTCCTTTTGATGGGAAGAACTTTTGCACAAAGAAAAATAAACAGGTTAAGAGTGAACCGAACTTACAAGGATTATTCTTTGAAGTTCTAATGCTTTCCATATTTTTGTTGAACTAATTCAACATCAACTCAGCAAGGTTGAATGACATGTTGTTCTTGACCACTTTGAAAGCTAGATCCACTGCTTCATAGGGTACACTATTTTGATGAGTAGAGTTGTATATTTTACGTGCAATCACATGTATTCCAAACTTCAACTCCATATTAGTAACACAACTTATCTTCATACCCCTTCCATCCCATTCAACAAGGGTTTTCTTCTCCAGTTCCACCCAACTTAGGGTTTTAGTCATTTTTGCCTTTGCCAGCATTGGAAGTCTTGTGATTTGATGGATCATCTTCTTCATTATCAAAATAGGTTGCTCCAACCATAACTGCCCATTATGCACATGGATGAGGATGAATCTTATCCACTTAATCTAAAAATCTTGGGGCATGTGTGGAATGTGAGTCAAACCCTTTGCTTCCAAGTGTTGATGCTCTTGTTTTAGCACACCATTCACACACAACTTGTTCAATGATTTATCCACTTCCAAAGTTCCTATAGCTTGAATAGAACACTGTGAACAAACTTGGTCTACACTAGTGACTTGATGAATACTAGAAAACTTGGTATATAAACTGAATCACTTGATTCACACTACATAGCTCAGTCAGTATTATCACTACGAGCTCAGTATAAACTAAATCACTTGGTTGAGACTATGTGGCTTAGTCAACATTAGATTCACATTACTATAATTGTAAACTTGATAATCACTATAGAACTTGGTTTGCACTAAGAAACTTGATAAACATTAAGAAGCTTGTTTTACACAAATAATCACCAACCTGGTAGAAACTGCTTGGCACAAACTGGATACTGTTCCTTGAATTTGGTAGCAACTATAGAACTCAGTAGAGTCTAAATTACTTGGTTAACACTATTAACTAAACAATAAGCTTAGTAGATAGTTACTATTTGAATAAGTGTGTGTGTCACTAATAATTTTTTTTTATTGTAATGTCAACAAAAGTAGCTATTGTGTTGAGAGTCTAGTTCACACAAAGGAATCTTGTCATCTATGCTTTTATAGCATATGGTGCATAAATCCTTTTGCAAAATCAAACTAGGGTGTGCTCACCTATATAAACACAACGAAATCCCTTGGTATCATGTAGTTAGGATTCATGTAGTATAAGATTTCATTGTGCTCTTCTTGAGGCAATGGTTCTATTTATTCCCCCCCTTCTATGCAAAGCTATTTGATTCCTACGAGTGAAAATTTTGACACATGTCCATTCATTAGGTTCATTTGCATTACATTTTCATATTTCAAATTTTCACTTTAAGTTTGCATCATTTCACTTTGCATTCATGATTAGTGTCTTTTTCTATTACTAACATTTTCATTTAGGATACATTCATTATCATATTGGTACATTAATTGTGTTAGGCATTTCATTCATTATTAGATCCCATTATTCATTACATTAATCCATTAAGTACATACATTATAACCATTACATTTAGTGACATATACATGATGATACATTTCACAAATCATATAGTAAATCTATACATGCAAAAAAATAATAAAAATGCATACATCTCATATATTGCCATAGGACCTACATCATCCACACATTAGTCACCATATATGCATCATAGGGAACATAACATCACACGCATCCTGCATCACAATGTCAATAATAAGAACATAAACATCACATGCATAAGAGACCATCACCCATATACATCTAGGCTCATCGAATCATGTCATATATAAAAAAAAAAAGTGTCAATATACATTCCATATACAAAAAATCATGTATTACATCATGCATAATGCATCAAAAAATCCTCCTTGCATTTGCATCACTGTTTCAAAACTGCTCACTGTAAAGATCATGTAGCTGACTATGAGGGCCCTGCCCCTCCTATACCCTATCCTCATAGAGGCTTGCTCTATCCAACTGATGGCTCTGATCTTTGATGACCCCCTTGTGGCCCATGAGCTAGACGCCTCCTAAAAATTTGGCTATCACTGATCTATTGGCATGACATCATGATACAAAGTCCTATAATAACTTGCCTCTCAAAAGGCTCATACCTCATGTCAGTATGCAGTCAGGGCCTCCTGCATCACCATTACCATCCCCCCAGCCTGTACCATATGTCTTCAATATCTCACTAGCCATAATACTCATCCACTTGCCTCTGATGAGTCTCCCTCTCTGCCTATAAGGCGACCACCTCCTATTGAAGAGTATCTATCTCGACTAGCTCATCCATCTCTGCCTGCATGGTGAAGCCACTAAACTCTCCTTCATCTATCCTAGCTTGCAATGTTGTCAAGGCCTCCTAGGCACTGTCTGCCCTCACTCACTCCGCCTGTACCTTAGCCTAAGGTGAGGAAACCTCTATCTAGAGGCTATCCCACTCAATCCTCATTGTCTCTATATCATCCTACTAAGGTGGCTCCAATGGTACCTATAATTGTGGCCCCTATACCTATGGACTTGGCTATGGCCCTTACACTAATGGTGGCCCCGCTGGTATTGGTACTCTCCTTTGATGAACTCTGCACCCTAGAGGAACCTATTGTGCTCCCTACCTTGGTGGTGACACCATTGCTACCTATGCCCCATCTCTTATCCCATCTCTTCCACCCTATGCCTACTCTACTGCTAGTGGCACTCCTAGTACTATCAGTTGCACTAGCTGATGGGTCATCCACCACCGTGTATATGTGGTTGTTATCCCTACATCTCCCTGGTCCTATCCATGCATCTATGGCACTATTTGCATACCATGCCATGAAATCCATGCCAATATTAAAGAGGTCCCATGTCCCCATAATCTTGGGATACCATTGTGCATAGGAATTTTTTTGGCACGACATCTTGAACCTGCCTGAACTGTCGTTACACCCTAGAGGGCATATAACGCATAACAATGTGAATAGTCTAACTGATTAGCCAATAGTCTATCTACACATAAGGAAGGTAGATCTTATCCTTACTATCATCATCTCCCTCTACTAATAATATAGCCCCCCATGGCTCACCATCGTCATATGGTGTCCAGTCAAACATGATAATCTCATCCAAACATCTCCTCCAAAATCTAACTAACTTGGTCAAGGTGTATTGGATCAGTGGCCTATACCAATATGCATAAGGATCACTAGGGTATTGGGTCTCTTGCCTCATAATAGGGCATGTCACACCTATGTGCTCCCATGACCACACCATCAACAATGTCAATCCTAGACCTATGGTCTGATGTGTCCTGTATGCACACATGTGTAGATCATGGTATGGTTGGGCCAAGATAGTTTCACCCTAGTAGAAGACCGCATCGTCATCCTATAAAAGAGTGCTTTGCACTCATGTCCAGCTAATTGGAAACCCATGCCCAACATGGTTCGACACTGTCCTCCATATAAGTGAAGCAAGATAGAGAGCAAGTCATGGAAACCTCTACTCTAATGTCTCCCTCCATGTCAACCATGATCTCTAAATAGGTAGCCTCTATCGTTGCCACCCAAAGCACTCTTGTAGATAGGGATTTGCACCCTCTAGTACATACTCAGTATATCTCTCGTGGATCAACACTTAGAGAATATACCACACATCAAGAAGAGTAATTGTCGCCTCCCCAATAGGCAGATGGAAGTTAGAGGTCGATGTATGCCACTACTCTATAAGTGCAGAAAGTTGCGCTGAATGTGCCCTCAGATCAGGTCACTTGTAGATGTGTTCCAAACTGAATAGCCTCATGTGACCCCACTCCACCTCTGTGAGTGTCTCTGCTAGCACCATCATCACTAGGTAGTGCTCCAGTGACCAAAGCATCAATGTCATCATGTACTCTTTTTTCTCATCTAAGAATGGGGCATCATACTTTGTTCACCCCCAATCATCCCCATCACCTAATTCTATCAATTCCTCCAAATCAGTGAAGATGCCAATCCATGTAGACATGGATTAGTGGAGACAAAAAACCATGGAGACATCAAACTGGCATCTCTGGCAGCTGTGCAGACACCAATTTTCCTTCTAGTGGCTGCTAAACTGTCATCTTTGAAGATGATGACACAGAGATCATCATCTTTGACCCCAACTCTGTCATTTGTTTCCCCCCTTTGGCACTTGTGTAGATGACAGGATGAACCCTATCATTGTTAAAGATGAAAGGACAAATCTTATCATCTCCATAGTACCCGTAACCCTAGTTTGTCATCTGTGAAGATGATAGAGTGGAGAATTTTCATCTCTATCGTGACCCTATTTTTTCCCCATTTAATGTGCAATAAATGCAAAAATTAAATGCATTATTCAAACTTTGACAAGTAGGGATGGTCAACTTTTCGAAAGACCCATGTCAACTGGCCTTTGGTGCTCCCGAACACGCCCTCCAAGTTGTAGTCTCTCTATCGGATCCATCCTTCACTTTGGTTCTATTCTCTCTAGGTGTACAAATGACTCTCCCATGTGCCCCTTGGAGGCATATATAGGCCCTCTAAGGTCCCCTTTCGAGCCTATAACCTTTCCTTGGCCATGTTGACCCATGTTTATCCCCAAGTCATGCAAAATGTTCATCTATGTCTTTTGCCTGCCCTTTCTTTCCTTCTAAAGTCCTTTTCATGAAAATTGCCCAACATTTATTTTTTGCTCCATTTTTGCCAGGGGGCACCCTTTTCCTCTGTCATTGCTACAACGCAACTCCTAGGACTCCTATCCTCTCTAGGGAAACTTATATTTTCTTTTCTTTGATATAATGTCATCTTGACATCACATCAAAGAGGGGCAAAATGTAGATGCTTAAAATCATCCCAACCGGTATATTAATTCATTTAATATTTCCTTTGACATTATAATTAATTAATTATTAATTAAATATATTTGTCACTATCTTCTACTTATTTAATTAAATAGGTTCATTTCCCTAATGTATTTAAATTTAATTTGAATACTTCCCCTCTAATGTATTAAATTCATTGAATGCATAGTGCTCCATAAATCCTCTTTTAAATAAATCTCAATTTATTTGATTCTCTCCACTTTATTAAATTCTTTAATCTTTTTTTTTAGTTAAATCCTAATCCCACCTAAAACCTAGTCTACACCCATCACTCTCATCCTTCTAGGCCTACCTACTAGTTAATCCCACTTAACTAATCTTAAACATTTTTCTAAACACCTTGTAGCTCCTAAGTGTTTGCTCACATGTGTGAGAAACTCAAGATCCAATAAAGTTTCCATTTTATTATTTTATACACACTTGTCCCCCTTTCCTTCTCCAAGGTTTCTCACACATGTCTGAGCAAACCTTGAGCCATCACTTTCGTACAAAAGGTTTATGTTGACCTTTGCATAGCTTGTCCCCTTTGTCCATGTGTCTCCCTTATGACACCTATGTGGATGCCACATAGATGCCACCTCCCCAAGGCCTCTCTCAAACCTATAAATTAGGCCCTTGTCTCAAGCATTTTTCATCTCCTCCATATGCATTGTTATCATGCTAGTTTAGACTTAAAGCTTTTTAGTGAATTTAAGTGATTTTTATGCATTGTTACTAACCCTTGGTAGTTGCTAGATTTCATTTCATTTGCATTGTTAACTTAGTTTGGTTTCTTGTATCCACGTTCATATCCTTTGAATGCTTTCAAACACAATTTCTTCCATAGCCATTGCTTGAAGTGTTCTCCATTCATTTTATCATAGTTTCATGTCATTGCGTATCATTTATCAAGTCATTGGGATTCATAGGTTCTGTTTGGGGAGAGCACACTCACATCCCTCCAATCTAAAGCACACCAACAAGGCCTCTTATGGGTACCCTTGTTGAGTTTCTTTGAGATTGTGTGGGAACTCTTTCTTTTCAGTTGCATAGTTTTAAAACTCAAGTCTAACATTTAGTTGTATTCTTTTTTTGAGTCTTTGATATGCACATGTACAACTAACATTTTCTTGCTTACACGTGCTCCCGACAGGTTAGGTTTTCACACATACAAACTGTCATCTGTGTTGTGGGTGGAGTAAAAGCCTGTCCATTTTCATATTTTCATTTCATTGTAAAAAATTTATCGTTTGCATTGTGGGTGATCAAAAAGTTAATGTTTTCAATCGATTTTCATTTGCAATTATATTGATATCTTTGACTTTTGGCCTCTATGATCCTATTCTATTCTATTGTCTATGATTATGAAGTATAAGTAAAATCTAAATCATACTACTTTATGTTGTCATCTATAATTCTTTCATCTCTAATGTTTTGTCATCTTTGCATGTTATCTTGCATCTCTGATTATTTTTAGTTTGACTTATGTCTTGATGCCTAACTCACTAATCGCTTGACATACATGGATTACTAATCTGATTTTATTGCAAGAAACAAACCTTGAAAGATTTTTTAGTGATTTTAATCACTTGGGGTATTTGTAGTAATTTTAATCACTTGTAAGATTTAGATGACAAATGAATTTGTATGACTTAAGCACTTGTCCTTAGAATGTATGTTGCAACTAATACCAAAATTCAAACAAACTCTTGAGCACATTTAAGGTAACATTACACATACACTCTTGAACGCTTTAAATGAATTTACACATATTTCATTGGGATGGATGTTCAAATGCAATCTTGAATTCCTTAAGGAATGAAGAAGATTTTCATTGGAATGGATGTGTAAATTAGAAAAATGCAATCTTGAGTGCCTTAAGGAATTGACATGTTTTTCATTGGAATGAATGGTTAGATAGAAAATACACTCTTGAATGCTTAAGGTTTAAAGAAGAATGCAATGAAATATTTCAATTTGGGTTTGAAACATGCTCATACAATCTTGAATGCTTAAGGAACAAAGAATCTTTCTATGAAACATTTAGACTTGGTGTTTAAAATGAATACACTCAATCTTGAATGACTTAAGAGAATTTTTTCTAGCTTTATCAATTTTCTTATGTTGACGATGATCAATTTATTTTTGTTGATGAATCCTCACTTTTTATTATGTTGACAACACTGTCAAGTTGGAAAGAACATTGTATGCTATAAACATGAGTGTCTTCAAAAGTAGATAGAAAATCTAAAGCTTCATTGGAAAAGAACAAGTGCCTTTTAAACCCCAAGGTCACTTATGTATTCTCTCCTCTTGCGCCTTCAGGTGATCTTGAGTGCACAAGAAATAAGTGGTCTTGTTTTTATTTTTAGGAGTCATTCATGGAGATTTCATCACCCCTTGGGATGATCTCAACTCCAATGTTCTAGCGAAGTATAAATATTGGGAGGTGAATCAAAAGACACCTCTCTTGGAAGTAAAATTTTATCACTCTTGGCTAAGCCCCAAAGAACTTTATACCTTTGGGAAGTGAAGGTGGATATTTCGGTTACCGTCTCCTCCCAGAGGTGTGGCACTATTTTCTTTCATCTACATATTTGGGCCTCACATACCTTGCATATATCGAGGATGCCCTCTAGTTGGTCTTTGCACATCCTAGTTGCGGCCTTATTAGGATTGTTGATGTGTTCAGCATGCTTGAGTGTTTGAACACCCAAAATTAATACCAAACATCAAATAGCTCTAAAATGAGTGAAATGATGAGCTAAGAATTCAATGAGAAAAATGGTTGTAAGTGGGTCCTCTTGAACTACAATTATTTTCATAAGTCCTTATACTTGGTCTAGCTTTTGAAATTTATTGGGTCTTGTAGTTACAAATTTTTTGCAAAATTCTTGTGTTTGGTCTTCTAATTGGGATCATTTTTTTTCTACCATGTCCAACAAAGTCAAACTTAAGAAGGTGAAGTTATCCAAACCATTTTCCTACAAGGAAAGGAAAATCTTAGCACACAGTGATAAACAATTTTGATACACTATAAAAGACATCAAAAAGGAAGAAGATGAATAGGATTGGTATGACAGAATCTTATACAATGCTAAACTTTGAAATTGATTAGTGTTCCCTGGAGTAAACTTGAGATTTTTGTTTCCAGTGAGAGGGGATTAAGCTATCCACATAGTGACCACATCACCCTCATTTTCCACACCAATCCATTTTCAAAGCTTCTAGTCTTCCATTTACAAAATTTTCTCTAGAGAGCTTGATCATTTGAACCTTAATCCTTTGGCCTAAAAACATCTTAGTTACAAAAATTCTAAGATTACAACATTAGAACTTTATCCACAAGTAAATGTTTATCATAGTTGTACTCACTCATTTGGCATCACAAGTCCATCTCCAAATATTGAGTAATCTATTCGGTGTCCTATCTTACCTAAAGATCACTTGTCCATCTTTGGTAGGAGAAAGATACTTTTAACCTATATCACACTTAGTTTACTAAATCAACAAGGTCTTTTGTTCACATTTAGATTGTTTTCCCTTTTATCATATAAAGATTAGTTGCTCTCTCACATCTTCTCCTTCATCTACAGTCTTCCACCCATTGATTTGGTCACAATTGTATGGTACAAACATGATCTGACTGACTCATATTTAACCCTATGTCTCACTTATTGGAACCACTAAGACAAAAATAGATGAAGAATCATTTTCCTCCTCAATCAGGTTCATTAGGGAGCACATTTCCCCCTAGTGTGAACTTGGGTATGCCTAGTTCAACACCCACATAGGAACTAGAGAATCATTTTCGAAACATTGCTATAGGTAGTAACACACATGATGAGGATGAGGTATACCAAGATGAAGACCCCATTGAAAAAAATGACATTCCTAGTGATGTTCAAACATTTCTTGCAAACCCGTACAACTTAGAAATGTTGGAAAAGTCTATTAGGGTGAACAAGACTGAGATCTTCCTAAACCTTGACAAAGATGGTGTTAATGTTTTATGAGTTTTGATGAGACCACTTTGTTTAGACAAATTACCTAATAATGTGCTCCTATATTTCCAAATTCCATTATACCACAAACATCTGGCAAGGGAAAATTACCTATAGTGAGAACTAGTTCCATACCTACATGAACTTCAACACAACCCACATTCCAATTAAGTACAGAGCACATTCAACAAATCATTAGAACTATGCCCAACACAACTACACATGTTAGTATTCTGCAATTAACCTTGACAAGTATAGTTGTAGGATGCTTAAACATCAAGCAAGTACCCATACAAAAAATGGAAATCCTAACACAACCAATGAATTCTTCTTATTTACAAATCCCAACAAGTATGATGAAAACATCTATGTCAATCCCAACAACTACGTATCAATACATTGGTCAAAATGGTGCACCACCACCTCCACCACATCATAATATGTTTTGGAATCCATACAACTTTGGAGGTGGGTTCATCAATTCCCAACCATCATAGATGCAACCAAACCAGGATATAGCCCAACAGTTACATGAACTCTAAAATTTGGTCCACAATCTGAACAACAAAGGGGTGAAAGATTTCTCTTTTGAGGATATTTTCACTTTTCCACCAAACTTTGAGATTCCCAAATTTGACAAATACAAAAGAGAAACATGTCTTGTTACACATCTCAAAAAAAAATTGTCTTATGTTAAGAAGTTTCCTACAGTGAGGATTACCTTAAGAGACTCTTCACAAGAAACCTTGGCGGCCCTGCACTTGGATGGCTAATGAACTTGCCTAGAGGTTCCATCACCTCCTTCAATGACTTGAAATTAAAATTCATAGCACAATATTCATACAACATTGAACATCATGTCTCATTGAGTGATTTTTGCAACACAAAACAACGAATCAATGAAACATTTGGTAATTGTCTACAATGGTGGTGGCCCCTTGCTAATTGCATGCCCTACAAAATTGAAGATTCCTACCTTGTAGACATATTTATTAAGAATTTGATCCCGAAGATGTCTTTCCAAATGAAGATGGCTAGTCCTGAAGACTTTACCACATTAGTCAAGAAAGGCAAGAACATTGAGAATGAACTTTTAGGCAAGGGTTCCATTAAACATTATAACTCATCATTCTCAAAAAATGAAACAAACAACAATAGAAAACCAAAATTTTGGTCCAAAAACAAAGGTGTTACCCATGATGGTGTCACTGATGTTAAAAGTGTACAAAGCCTTCAATTGGAAACAATAACAACAACAAAAACTATCGCAACTGAAACAACAACAATTCAAACAGTGACAATTAGAATCAAAATTTAAAAAAAAAATCAAAACAGCTAATAATCTCACAATCAAACACAATTCTTTCCTCGCAATAACAACTAGAATTGTGATTATGACCAAAATAGAAAGTTCACTAGCTTTTGTGAACCCTTAGATGTCATATTCCAGAAACTAATGGATCACCATTTGATGGTTTTCTCCATCACATGGCCTTTTGATGAAAATTAACCCAAATTTAAGTGGTATAGGGAAAATGAATATTGCAAGTACCACCACATCAAAGGACATGACACTAAAAAGTGTATCAAGCTCAAAATTTTCATCCAAAATCTTGTTGATGATGGGGAAATTGAGGTTGAAGGAGGACCACCCTCTAAAAATGCTAAACTAAAGATCTTACAAAAGTTGTTCCTTGCCCAAAACAATGACAATAACAATGGAAACAACAATGCAAACAATGTGAACTGAGCTTCCAAATCTAATGTGCTCCAATATGACTATTCTACTAACCACATATCAGGATTTGACTCCTTGTGCGGTAAATTAGAAACAAATGATATATGTGGTTTTGACTCCATGTGTGGCTGCATTAAAGAAGTAGACACTCATGTAAATACCCTTTTCTTACAAGAAATTGATTGTGGTGTAACCAATCGACAGGGAAAAATTACTTTGCAAGCTTCCACTCCCAATCCCACTAATCCATCAATTCCACATATGCCTGTTGTGCCATCCACTTCACAAAGACTCGCTTCTCACTATGATGTCCTATCTCAGTTAGGGAAGACTCCTGTGGAAATATCCATTCTCAAGCTTCTCACTACCTCACCTATCCACAAAGAAATTCTTGAGACTGTTGTTTTAGAGTCTCATGTTCCTGAAAACATTAATGCATCCCAATTCATTGCCATGATTGAAAATTTTGTTGCCCAACAATGCCTTGTCTTCATAGACAAATATTTCCAAGGTCCTAATCACCACCACAATTTGTCACTCCACATTGAAGTCCTTATACAATGACATAAAATAAAATGAGTCCTTATATATAATGGATCTATTTTAAAACTATGTACATTGAAGACGATCCACTTCTTAGGGCTCCTATAAGATTTGCTAGACATCAATAAAAGGATAATCATTAAAGCATGTGATGAAAGAGAAAGAGAATCAAAAGGGGTTATCATGCTACCACTAAAGTTTGGGCTGGTTGTAATAAATATTGAATGCCATGTCCTAGATTTGGACTTACCATATAACATCTTTCTTGATCAACCCTGGATACATATACTAAAAGTGGTCCCATCTACTTATTAGCAGTGCTTGAAATTTCCCCACCAAGGAAGAGAGGTCATAATTCCAGCTAACCCTTTACCATTTTCTTTTTCTAAGAGATTGGAAGGTGCACCAACAAATTTTTTTCCAGCTAGTGAGTTTGCTAAGGTTATACCTAAATCTCTCACCATAATGGAAACAACTTCCACAACAATTCTAGATTCATCCAATATTGATTCCAGCTCCCATAAAGGAAAAGAGAAGGTTGAAGATATCAAGGCCAATACTAGAGTGAAGAAGGTTACCATTGCCGATCAAGGAATAGGAAAGTATAAATTTGAAAATTCCTTGTTTGTCAGACAACCACCACTCTTCCCCCAATCCTTTGGAAAACCCTCCCAAATACTGCCTTCTAAAAATAATGA
Organism: Cupressus sempervirens; assembly: GCA_028749045.1. Lineage (NCBI taxonomy): Eukaryota > Viridiplantae > Streptophyta > Pinopsida > Cupressales > Cupressaceae > Cupressus > Cupressus sempervirens. Next base: position 298,055,779 of record CM053785.1, on the reverse strand, counting down.
TACTATGCATGTTAATAAAGCAACCTTTGAACATTGGGGTTTACTTAGTGATGAACACATGGAGTCTAATATTTTAGATTGGCTATATTTTGATGAAAAAGATGATCCTGTGGAACTCCCTAAAGATAAGTATGTCAAGGCTCCTCTCATCATTGAAAACATGGGATATCATGGCACTAGCCTTGGACCTAAAGAATATGGAATAAGACAACCCCTTGAGGCTTCTAGCTATCCTAAAGGATGAGGTTTGAGCTCCATTAAACCCAAGGTGTCCTTTTCTAACAACTATTGTACGGTTGAACCTAATTCTAAGACTGAGGAGGAGGAGTTCTTTGAAATACCCTTCCAATACATTGAGGATGACCTAGATAACTACATCTATGCATCACCATATTTGACCTTTCATCCAGCAACCTACTCCTCGCTAACCTTGACATGATGGACTGGGACCTGCAAGACACACCACCAACTCTCAATATCTATAACTCTGATGAAGCAGTAATAGCTCTTTTTGACCTCAAGAATCTCCAAGGTTACGAACATGAGATCCAATACAATGAGGAAGCCTACTTTGGTGGCCAAGTCAACTCTAAAGGTGAAAAAGAAAAAGAATTAAAAAAATAGAAGAAACATCCTCTAGTGAAAACTCTTATGGAGCACTCTTGGATGAAGAAAAAGACAAGATAAAGGACACATCTTCTAGTGAAAACCTCCTAGAGGCACTAGAAGAGGGAGAGATTGAATTTCCATTCATCTATTTATTGCCAAAAAAGCCATCTATAGTGAATGTAGATACAATTCTAGTTAACTTGGGCATGGTAGATAATCCACAAATCAGCTATATTTTTGCTATCCTAAGTCCCAGAGAACAAAAAGTGATGACTGAGTTCCTACAGAAAGGCAAAATCAATTCCACATGGACATACAAAGACGTGCTTGGTTTAGACACAAATTTATTTGTGCATCACCTAGCAGTGGATCCAAAGATTAAACCTATTAAGACAATTTATGCAAGATGCATCCTAAGGTAGTACTTTTGGTCAAAGCAGAACTGCAGAAAATGTTTGAGGCAAAATTCATCCGACCTATTGATTATCCTGAGTCAGTTTTTAGCATTGTTCCTATAGGTAAAGCCTTTGGGGGCATCCACATCTATTCATATTTTTGAGATTTAAATCTCACATGTCTTAAGGATGATTTTCCACTTCCTAATAGATACATTATAGTGGATTTGACTATCGAACATGAAATGTTGTTTTTAATGGATGGTTTCTTTGGTTACAATTAGATCAAAATTGTAGAAGAAGATAAAAAAAAAACAATATTTACTACCCAATGGGGAACCTTTTGTTACCAATCCATGCCTTTTGGCTTGAAGAATGTTGGTGCCACTTATCAACATGCAATGATCACAATCTCCCATGATCTTCTACATGTAATAATGGAGGATAATGTTGATGGCATCCTAGGAAAATCTAAGACACGTGATTCCCACATTGTTGTTCTTACCACCCTATTTGAAAGGTTGGAAAAATAAAAAGTTTGCGTTAATCCTAAGAAGTTTTTTTTTGGGGTTAAATCCAAAAAGTTGTTAGGTTACATAGTGTCAAGAAGTGGCATTGAGATAGAACCTGCAAAAGTAAAAGTCATCATAGAAATGGCTCCACCTACTACATTGAAACAACTTTGTAGCTTTCAATGGAGGTTATAGTCCATCAAATGGTTTGTGTCCCAATTAGCTAATAAGGTTCATCCCCTTCAACACTTGCTTTAGAAAGACATCGAGTTTCAATGGGATTGCCTATGTCCAAAAGAATTTGAATAGGTCAAGATATATTTAGCTAATCCACTAGTGCTAGTTCCTCCAATTCCAAGATGACCATTAATTCTCTACATCTCTTCTACTATAGTTGCATTGGGTTCTCTTTTAGCACAACTAGATGACAATGGAAATGAGAAAGCTATCTACTATCTCATTTGAACATTAGTTGGCTATGAGTTGAAAATGATCAGAGGGGAATAGTATGCTAAAGAAGGATGTAATGAACTCCTAGCAAGTTACTTTATCCTAGGATGTTGATGATTCCATTAGTAAGATGATAAGTGATTAAACAATCATCACATCCTTTAGGACCCAAATAATATAAACTATATGTCAACCAAAGATTCATTGGACCAATTCAAGTGTATAAGACCTAATTGGAACATATGGAGCATCAAAGATTAAAAATGAACCCGAGAAGATAATAATTGAATAATGATGCCAAGAAGGATATGATGACCTTTATTTCAATTTATTTTGTTCATATTATGTACCAATAGTGATCAAATGCACAAGATTGGTGCTCTCTGATAATATTGTTTAGAATTGACAAGTTCTTAATATTTATTGTTTGGTGTTTATTATTAATGAACATGTTTATTTTCAACACATATAAAAAACATCAAATAGAATGTTTCTTTAATAAAATATTATTCAAGTATTAATCCTGCACTAGATGAGATAATATTTGTTGGATCACCATTGTAGATAAATCTAAGCCAAACTTATTCAAAGTGGATAACGTAGAATTTTGGTGGAACTAACTTCTATTTATGTGAGACACACTTCTTAGGCACATCGGCCTTGGAATTCACAAAGACTCAAAGATCTCAAGGAAGTTTATATCTCTACTTTTAATTACAAGAACATGGGAAGGCCCTAGAGGTCCAACCTCTTACACAAGAAAATAAAAGGATTTTGGCTACAACAACATTTATCTTTTTTAGTAAGGGCATACATTTAGGTGGCTATATTGTTCATTATATGGATCATTGCAAATGTAGTTGCATTTCCTTTTGTGGTATATGTTTTCCAATGGTAGCAATATCAATCTTATTTTTATTAAGGAAGAGACATGAAGAGACATGTCTATCCATTATTATCTAATTAATATAATCAAAAATTATTATTTAATAATATAATATGACATATATATATATATTCATTTATTTATTTTTATATTTTTATATATTTTTATTTTTATTTGCACTTTAGTCTCATAGTTTATCCAACTAAGCTACCAAACATCAACACATACTTGGAAAATTTTAGCTTTGTTATAAAGGCCTCCCAACCTATAGAACTTTCTTTATGAAACTTTTATCATACCACAAGGTTCCAATAAGAATTGAGTCCACTTTTTGGCCAAAAAGGTGAATCATTTTTCTTATTTTACAAATTTATCATGTTTGACCTAAATATTTCAGGGACTTGGAGATTGAATCTTAAAAGAAGTTAGTAATAGAACTTGTATAATCAAAGTCTACTTTCTAAATATATAATTAATTTAAAAACCTGAATAGAATTTCGTTTTCAATAGGCATTACTAAAAACTATTTAATTAAAAGTTACATTTTTAGGACAATACTACAAATTTGACCTAAGTGAAACTATTTATTTGAATCCTTTTGGGGAGTGGTATGAATAGAGTTAAGATTGATGACAATATTGTTTTGCATTTTTTTATTGAATAGTTTTTTAATCATTTTTTTTATTGGGAATAATTATTATTTTCAAAACATCCCATGTACTCCATGCATAATTTGACCTAAACATGTAAATTTTTTAAGTGTGTAGAACTATCTCGAGTTTGATATCATAAAAAAAATTAAGAAACTTTCAAAAGATTTTTTTTTATCAAAATAACAAGAAACCATGTCAACTCTAATTTGTGGACCTATTTTAGTATAATTCTTTTAATAAATAGAAACCCTACTTGGTACTCGCAGTTTTAATGGGAATCAGTCACCCTACTCTAGCATCATTCTAATCTATGATATCTTTATTTGAAGAGAACTTGCAATCTAGTTTCTAGAATTTACATAATTTTCTCTATAATGATTTTTTTGTCACAAATTTCTACATAAAATCTATTCCTATTTGTGGCTAAAGTGTATTTTTTTAAAGATTGAGATGCCCTTCTATAGTTTTCAACTCAAACCATAACCAAAGCTAGGGGTGGCTTGACCAGTTGCTCCCAAAGCTAAAATTGATGCAATTTTGAGAGAAATTTCTCAACTTTAAGGAATAGGGTCCTTAACAAACATTACCACATTATATGAACCTAGCTCTGTTCCCTTTTTAATATATTGTAAGTTTGAATGAAACAAAATGAGTTCCCATTTTGAAATGGGATAAAATTCCAAAAATGGAATGAGGCTTCCTTTTGAAAAGGGGTAATACTCCATATATAGAATGTGACATGATTTTGTAACAAGGTAATATTTCACTTTTGATCATTTAAAAAAAAAAATTATTAAGATTGTTTTATTGCAATGACAATTCTACTTGCATTATGACCAAAAATAATGAATTATGTAATTTTTTTGTATTTTTGATCTTGTTTATGCAATATTATATTCACCATTAGGAGCATCATGGAGCATTTTTAGAGACTCAACCATTGAAGGCATTTTTATGATTGATTTCCAATCATGAGATCTAAGTAACGCCAAAAGAGAAAAGAACTAAGGCTTAAGACCCCTAAGGAAATCCAAGAAAGAGAAAGATATATATATATATATATATATATATATATATATATATATATATATATAACATTGGCAATGTGTCAAATGAATAATAATGAAGCTTCAGGATCCAAAATAATTAAAGATATAGATATCATAGATACCACAAGAGGCATAATGGATGCAAAAGATACAATTGTCAAATATGTGAATGTAGAATACAATACGATTAGATACAACAATACAAGTACATCTTTGAATGCACCTTTTAGAAAACGTGACAAACACAATTCTAATATATCTGAAAATCTACCTTTAAATAATACTAAAACTATCATTAAAAATAGTAACCTTTATGGATATTTATTAAAAGAATATACTAGTATTGAGTTGATTCAATTCTTAACATAGTTCTTTGAAGAGGTCATGAAAATAAAAATTCACCTAGTGTTATTAAGAATGAAAAAAAAATTGTTGGTGCAAATGAAAATCCTCTTGTTGAACTTAAAAATCCTTATATTGTTTAAAAAGGAAAATCCTCCTGTTGTTGAAAATCAAAATGAAAATCATTTTCAACAAGGTCAAGAATTCTAATAATGTTGATAATAAAAATTAGTTTTTGGAATTTGGAACTAATATTTTCGATGGTCTCGCTGGTAAGATATCTTGGAGGTAGATAAGAAAGTATACTAATAAAATATACACAAATTTTTTATAAAAAAAAATAGCATTTCTAAGTCAGCTTTTTATTCAATTAATGAGAAAAGTAATGAAAAACTTGGGCATTCAAGTGAAACAAAATTAAAAAGATGCATTAGCTAAATATGTTATATCTATTTTTTCTAGTGTCTTTGAGTCTATTGGAAAAATTATTTGATCGAAAGATAAGAATGCAACATAATGAGCTATAATGACTGCTACTATCAATACAAAATACTTTGGACACAAGAATGGTAAAAAAATATATGTGAAATTTTAAACATGCAACCTAAAATATTGGTAAGAGAAGCAAATAGAATATTAAGTATTAAAAATGATCCAATCAACCAATTTTGGAGTTTAAATGGTAGACAACCATAGTCTGACATGAAATTGAAACCTAAAATCAAATATTTGGTTAAAATATATTGTCATGATAATACAAGAGTGTCATCCAATGCTATAGATGTTTTGAAATTAAGATTGGGTTGTAAAATCTATGATCCTTTTCTAAAACACCTATTAGACACAACCCACACTAAATGTTGTAGAAAAAATTTAAATGGTTGTTGCCAGGGACATATTACCCCTAGAGAAAGATCATTTGAAATTTGTAAGCCTCGATATATGAAAACCAATAAACAACAGATATCTTGTTTTTGTAAAACACATAATTGTGTTTTACTATGATTTTTTTTTAATATATACACCATAATTTTTATAGTAACATGACTATGCACTATTTTGGTACTAATATACCACCTAAAACTGTCAAGGAGATTCTAGTAGGTTTAATTTTTGAAAGATCTAATGATCAATTATTGATTTTAAGTTCATTTATTATGGACATGCACTAGTTGTGGGAATGTTTCATGATTAGGACAATCTATAAAAGAAAGTAGTGAAAATAATTTTGGAAAAAGCTTATTGGATTTTAAAATATTTAAGAATTTTGAGTATCTTTTAAAAGATGGAAAAATTGGAAAATAATGTGAACTAATCACATAAAAACATAGTGTACATACATTCATGTCTGAATTTAATAGTAAGTTCATTCCAAAATATTTAAACACTCAATATGCTAGATTGCTTGATGGTCAAATTTGGACATGTAGAAATATATTTGCAATTGGTACTATACTATTAGTGGTTGACTTTCTAGAAAATTATACTCTCTGTCCACAAGAGGAAACTCAAGATCAATACTACAATTCAATACAAGTGGTTATGTTTTCTCATATTGTTTATAGGAATTTGCATGATAGTACATATGATGGTAGAAAAATTATGAGGGATTATCATTTCTATATGAGTGATAGTCAGATGTACATGTCAGAGTTTGGTCAATAATGTTTTGATCAATTTTTGTATTAAATTAAGAGAACAAGAAATCCATATGTGAGAGCATCTCATATGGTTAGATGATTATGCAAAATGATTCAAGAAAGCTCAAATATTTTATTGGCTTAACAAGGCTCACAAGGAAACCAATATACCATATATTTGGAGATTTTTTCAAGGTGAACACAATAAAGAAGAGCATGATGGAGCTTGTTAGAACCTCAAAATTTATAATAAAAAATAATATTTTTTATTAATGATAAAAATAAGATTTAAAGGAACAAGAAACTCCTTAAAACATGGTCACATAAGATATTCCATAAAATCCCTCCATAAATAATGGATCAAGACCAAGATTGGGGGTTTACCAATATGCTCCCACAACCTAAAACAAATGTTGCATAAAAAACTAAGATGATGGTTTTACCTAAAAGATCACCCAACGTGAAATAAACATTTCACAAAAAGCTATCATGCATACAAGAACTAACCAAGTGCCTTAAAGATTTACCTTTATCCCTACTCTCGCAGGAACGAAGGGCCATGTCAAAAGAGGGCTTGGACATCTTTAATTTTTTCCTTTTAGCATAATCTAGTCATCTTATACCTTAGCAAACTCACCTTGCCAAGCCAATGACTCTAATGTTGGAATCCTAATAGACTCATAAGGAAGACCAATAGTACCCCCATAAACTTCGGTGACAATAATATAAAAGAAATTATTCCCAACACCAGAAAAATCACAATCTCCAAGGATGGAAGTATTGTCACAAGAAACAACAACCCAAATTAAATTCTCATGGACTTTATCAAAGACTACTAGAGCCATCAAAAAATGCTTTCCCCTAGAACCCCACATCAAAAACTAAAATAGACTCAGAAGAATCCACAAGATCTAGAGAATCTATGTCAACCACCTACGAGAATATCCTTTGAGCTTCATATTTCTTCAAGATAGTATAATAATGAATAGAAATGCCATCTCACCATAATATGGATAATTTCTTTTCATCAAGATCACATTAAGATTTTGCATGACCTATTTTGAAATATCATGTAAACTTGAAGGGAATTCATTCATAAATCAAAGTTTGCCTCCAACTTCCCTTCAAAGACCTCATAAGAATTTCAGTAGGAAACCCCATTGACACATCCATATCAACCAAGATACATGAAAATGTGGAGTAATAAATGTCAAAAGAATCATTATCAACCATAAGAATATCCCCCAAAACTTCTCCCACTTCCTCAAAGAGATTTTCCACCCAAAGATGAAGTAGGAGATAGGGAAGACAAACCCCAACAAGAATCTTATTAAACTTATGAGAAGATAGGTTAAATTTTGAATATCATGCCTTAATCATTAATCAAAATATATCCTCCCAACTAAAAAAATGATCATAGATAGTTATGTTTCTATCCCTAACAATATCATTTTTTTCTGTTAAAAATAAATAGCCCTAAGGAGAATATGCACTGTATCAAAAATAAGTAACTCCAAGAGATAAGAAATTCAATCATGTAGTTGAGGAAGGCTAGGCTAGAAATTTGTAAACTAATAAATCATACCATGAGAGGATAAGACATAAACATTGTAGTCTATTTCCTCATCTGCCTCCAAATCCATATCATGGAAATACCTTTAGATACTAGAACAACACCAACATCCACAAATTTCCACAACCTTTGAGTAACCTTTCCACGATTAGAAATAGAATCCATAGGAAGAGAACCACCTTGAGTAGTAGTACTAGGTAAATTTACAAGGGCCCTACCATGCACCATAAAACCCACCTTCAAAGATAAAAGATAAGAAGTTGTTGTTCCCCTACCAGCAAACAACACCAAATGAATAAAAAGAATGTTTTCTAAGAATAGAGGAATACAAAGTTCATAAATATAACTAGTATCTGTGGTTAATCACAATGCTTTTGTGTTTTTTCCTTACATGTGTTGAAGCTACTAAAATTTTCTTAAAATAGTCACTACCGACATCGAAACATTGGCCTAATATTCCATCCTTTAAATTGACCTTACATATCATTCCATTTTACCCTTAAGATTTTAGTGTAGTTCATTTTGTAGAAAATTATTTGTTTGCAGTCAGTGGCAAGGTTCAATCAAGTTTCTAGTAAACATTTATGTGTTTCACCTAAGTTAATCAAAATGAATGAATTGAAAATATTAGCAACTCTTTGAAGGAGCAAAAATTATTTTTGTTGCATCTTAATTCAAAGAGGCTTGGATATTGGTTAAAAAGAAAAGAGCTACATTGAATAGTCATGTTACACTAAAAGTAATGATATTGAACAAACAAACATACAACTCCATTTAACAGAAGTAGATAACAAAGAACCTAAGTTTTTATTAAATTGTGATGTCTAGTAAGATTTAAAACAATTATACCAATGGAAATGTTTCATCGAAACCCAAATTATCAATGGAGTATGAATGGATAACCTTCTTAAATGGAACTCTTGTCAATGAAAACTTGCATATTAACTATATCAAATTGATATTCTTGATGAAATTGAAGGATTTAACTAAGCTAAATATGTTTTAGAAAAAGAGGAAGTTTCACCAAAAATATTTCAAACAAAGTAATAGATGCATAAAGGCATTTTTCAATGGGGGGAGGTTTATCTTTTATTGAAAAGGAACATTATCAATGAAAGGGTGAACATCAAACAAAGGATAAAATAGTACTAAGAAATCAATGTTACATCAAAATCTCATTTTGATGTAATGATCATAGAGCTCTACCAAAAAGAGATGATATAGATGAAATGACATGCCTCTAATAAAAATAAGAGGGTTTATTTGAAAGGAAGAATTTTATCAAGAGAAATTATATCAATGAAATTGTTTGAAGTTTTATTAATGACATGGTTTAAAATGAGAAGTTTTACTAATGAAAAGCTTATAAGGTTTCACCAAAAGAAAAAACTTGAGAGTAACATATGTCATCTAAAAAGAAGAAAACATTTATGCAAAATGATTGTTTCACCAAAGGAGTCCACATCAAAGAAGAGGTCACATTGGCCCATCGAAAGCAAGTGTATCAAATAAAAAAATGTTCCAATAAAATATTTTGTGGGCTTAGCAAGAGAAGTGGTTCACCAATGAAAAGACATCAATATAAGTCATAATCATTTCATCAAAATTTCTTATTGATGCAACATATGGATCAATAAAACAAAAGAAGGAAAACACGAGTAAATATTATACCAAAAAGGAAATTATTGATAATTTTATCAAATTTGCTATTTGCAGCCATGAAAACTTGTATCAATATTACAGGAAGATGTTTCATTGATAATTTGTTGTAATTAAGAAATGATATTAGGGTCTGTTTGGTTTGTGGAATTGTAGAAATCAAGATTTCTACAAATCTCAATTTAGCCAAATCAAGGTTTTCCAAATCTTCATTCCTATTTTTGGGATTTTACTTGAGTTTTTTATTGCACTTGAAAGATGAGTGTGAAGATACATTTTTATGCACAAGTGTGGAGTTGAAGGCAAACTCCAAAAAATAGTTCAATCTATTATTTTTACACTCCTCAAAAAACATAACCAGGTTTTGATTTTCAATTCCTACTTGCTAGTAGGAAGTTAGAAAACCTAGTTTTAATGCTAAATTAGAAGTCATGGATTCCAATTTCAATTTGCCCATTTTGAAACAAAAGCAAAAATTTCAAATCTAGGTTATGAAAAAGCCAATTCCTATCATCTTCCACCAAACAAATGGACCCTTATTAGAGAAATAAGAAGGAAACCCATCAAAACTAGGATAAAATAAATAATTTTGTTCTAAATGGTAACTTGTTAGTAAAAGTCACATTGACATGAATATCTAAAATCAAGATATTAATGACAATTGCAGTACCACATGGGCATAACTTATTTATGCCAAATCGTGTGTTAAGCTAAATGGTTTGGGAGCAGAATTTGGAGGTGAAAAAGGAAGGATTTGTGATGCATCTGTAGGAAACATCTCTCATCTTGGTAAAAGAACAAGTAGGTTTCTGAAAAAATTTATTGGTTTATTTTATTGTTTAGTCAAAAAAAACCTAGGGAAAAGAAGTAAAAATACCCCCAAAACTAGAGTTTAGTGAGGAAAGAATTACTAAGAGACATAAGAAGGAAGGTATACCCCTAAACAAGATTATCTAGACTAATTCCTGTTGTCTAGAAAAAAATGTTAAGAATCAAGCGTAGAGAAGATGGATTAAATTAAAGATAGATTTGAACTTGGTGATATTTGGACATAATTAAGATGGAATGGTCTATTTTATTTTTATTATAAGAGAGAAATGAAGTTGAATCAATGAATAACTCTCAAAAACTAAATTTGGGGAAATTGGTTGTCACAAACATTTTTATGCATGTTCAATTAATTGAAGCCCTTGTTAAAAAATACAACTCTAAGATATAAAAAAATTGAATATAAAAGAAACCCATTGCTACCAATGAGTACATAGAGAAAATGTTTGATCTAGACTAGGAATTTGAAAGCCACATTTATATACATAAGCTTAGAGAATATTATTTCACCCTTGAAATTTTATATGAGGTGGAGGTTGTCAATTCATAGACTGAGAAAATAAAGGTTTTTTTTCATTTTTGAAGAGGTAGATAAGCCCCCCATATAGTGTCAACTTGATTTATCCATATGTAAAATGCACTTACTACGTAGGAGGAAAGGTGCTAGGGATATAAGCCCCTCCTTTCATGAATATTCCCTTCAAGGTCTTAGTTGTTGATATACATTTGCAAGATGCTTATTCTTCAGTTGATCACATAAATCATGGATTGGAATAGATGGAGAATGGACCCATATAATTGTACTTAAATCATTATTTCCTCTTGATATATATTCCTATTCCTAGTTAGGAAATGGGGGTGTGGATGGATGAAATATTGATAAGAGATTTTGATAAAGTTGGTTTCTATGATCTTGTGCAATTATAGCTATTTATTTTAGGATCAAAGGACTTGCATCTACCAATATATATTTTTGAACACTTTGTTAATCTGTTGTATAAATTGTTGATTTGTTCCTATATTCACTCATTGACTCTTGAAATAAAGAGAATCCGTAGACCCAAGGATTTTGAGGAAAGTGAAATAGATCATATCTTCAAGTAGTATAAAAGGATAAGATTTTATGGATTCAAGGGGTCCCTTGTAATCTGACAATTGTGTACTTATAGAACTTTACATCTTAGTTCCCACAAAAAAAGGTCTATAATGATTGGATCTTTATCCTTTGGAAACTTTGTTGTAGAAATCACAAAATGTTGTGATTTAGTTAAATTGGAAATAGACAATTATATTATGTCAACAGGTGATGCTATAAATAGCTTTGAATCATAAGGATATATTTAGAGGGTAAAATATTATAAAAAGGAAAAGACATTTTAAATGAGCCTATTATTATTATTGATGACTTGATCAGGATTATGGAGCGGGAAGAAGCTACGAAGAAAAGATCTTTGTAAAAATAATGGATACAACTTATGAGTAAAAAGTAAATAGAAAAAAAATTAATTTGCAAGTGATAAAAGGCATGCAGAACTATATGATTAAAGAAGATAAAATATTGGAGCAAAAAGAGGAAATTATTTATGATGTTCCTTTGTATGTATTCAAATATAAGCCAAAAGATGTTATAGCACTGATACCTCTAGCCCACATTTCATTAAAGTCAACACCTAGTATAGTAATGGTGGTCCTAGGAGGGAAGAGACACCTACTCAAATGCCATTGTTAGAAATGGATGATAATTTCCCCAATGAAATCACGTTGTGTCATATGAAAATAGAGGAAATTGACGATTATAGAATTCTTGATTATGTGAATTTCATATTAGATCAAGACTTTGTTATAACTTCTAAGTTTAAAAAAATTATGTATTGATATAAGGAAAAACTACTTAGAGGAAGATAAGAAAACATTGAATGAAAAGAGGATTTATTATGAGAATTGCAAACCGAAGCGAAAACTAAGATGAACTAAATGACCCCTCAAAGAAGGAGACAAATTCTAAATGAGGATTGAGTAGCCATCTTCATTGGATGGGACATGAAATCAGAAATTGTGTTTGAGTCCAATAAAAAATATGTCAAATCAAGTGGATAAGATATGGATCGGTTTTGGGTCAAAAAGATTTACAATAGTGGGCTCTATAACCCATAGATAAAAGACTCATCCTAGTAGATAGTAAGGAATCATTTGGTAATTTGATGATATAGCAAGTGGGAGGACTGATCCTAGAGTGACTGCAAAAATAAATTTGGATGTTACACAATTAAATCATGCCTGATTTGAATAGTTGGGTAGAGAAAAGAATATATAAGGATCTATATAAAAATTATGGAAAGAGAGATCCAATCAAATCACTAAAGAAGGAAATGTCACTCAAATCATTGAAAGAGGAAAGTCTTCTTATGATTATGAATAAGAGCAATGATAGTTTCCCTTTAAGATACTACATTTTGGAGAGTTAAAAACAAAAAATAAAGAAGTTGAAAGACATAACCAAGAGGAAAAAATAGTAATAGATATGATCAAAAATTCTTTTAAGGCCATGATGGTGCATATGAAAGGCTTTTGGAGTAGTTACACGGGAACACTTGCAGGGAAGGTTAAATGAGAAGATGTAACTAAAGGATTCATTGACAACAGATGACTTCCCTAAATGCAAGGAGTTTCTCAAGGACCACAAAAGGTTTCAAAAAGAAATATTTTATGACATGAAGAGGTTAGAAAGATAAAGAAAATGATATACTTCCCTTGATAATAAATGATAGACTAGTTGTTAAGGAAATAGGATCAGTTGTAATATATTTATTTTATATTTATATGTTTAATATGTAGAATATTATCTCACAAAAATAAAATTTTTGATGATATGATGAACTTATTTATTTTACAGATTTTATATAAGTGAATGTGACAATCAATCACTAAGTATACTTTGAATTAATTATGATCACAATATTTATACATATAAATTAGATCTTTACAATATTGGTAGAATATTGATTAATTATCTATGATTTTAATTGTTGCAACTTGGATATCACTACTTGTTAATTTTGTGTATTTAAATATAATAGTTGATTGTGTGTGTGTGTGTGTAATGGTAGGGACATCTTCCATATAGAGACATATTTCTACATGGCTCAAGCCATGTAGAGACATGTCCTACATGGCTCAAGCCATGTAGGGACATGTCCTACATGGAACGTGTCCTTATTACCAACACACTGATTCAAAACAAATGTTGTAAATGTCATTTCATATAATGTGTGATCTTCTTGAATATCACTGATCATAATGGATGCATTTTATATTATAATAATTGGGGCTAACAAGTAACTCGATCTACATTATTAAATCGGTAATAATTATTTCACACAAATTTATTGATTTTATCATATTGATTATTTATGTATGTATTTGTATTTTAATTGTCTCATATTTATTAGTCAAGGATAACAATGATTAATAGTAATCAAGGTGACTAATTATACATAGTTTATCTCTGATCAAATCAATATGTCTGAAGCTATAACACTAATACTCCCTCTTAGCTAGGAGGATAGTTTATAAATTCAACATGTATTCTCAGGTAATGAAGGAGAAATCTAATCTCAATATGATATTCTAGAGAATGGCTTGATGAAGGATAACACCATAGATCCATTATTTAGATGTTACCTTATGGTATCATAAAAGTATGGTATATATAAGAATATCATCCATATGATATTCACCATACTTATGTTTTCTTTGGTATGTGCATTGGCATCAAGTCTCATGATGCCTACCAAGGAAAATATATGCACATGATTTCACCAATATTGTGTCTCATATTATACACCATTGTCATATCTTAGTAATGTAACTTTAAAAGTTACATAAGGGACATGTGCTATCATGACCTCCATAGACATCAACCAAATGATATCCACCATGCAGATAGTAGGTTAAACTATTGTTAAGATCATCACCTTACAATAGTAACCACAATCAAACATCGATGAAAGGTTGCCACTATTATGAAGCTTGAAACATATATATCTTTTAATTAAAAACTTAACTAAGAATCAACCTTAGAAAATATAATCACATTTTAATCATACCAAGTTTACCTTAAAAGATATTTGCCTCTTTTTTTGAGAGAGGCTTGGTAAGTATGTCAATAGTTTTCTCATTTGTAGTAATATATCTTAGTGTATGAAATTTATTTCCACCATTTCCTTGATATAATGGTACGAGATCTCAATTTTTTTTGATCTATTATGAAATACTATATTTACTAAGAGTTTTATACAACTCTAATTATCACAATGTGTAATAGTGGGGTCCAAAGATTGTTCAAACAATCCTACCAGTAATTTCCTCAACCATACTTCTTCTTGAGCTCCCATGGATGTTGCAATGTACTATGCTTCCATGGAGCTTTGTGCAACTAAATATTGTTTTTTGTTGAATCAAGATATCATGGTAGAACCTAAGCTGAAACAACATTTTGAGGTTCTTTTATGATCAACAATACTAGCAGCCCAACCTAAGTATGAATATCCATGTAGATGTATGTCAACATTATCATACTTTAGTCCAAGTCCAATAGTTCCACATAGATGCCTCATGTTATATTTTTCTTCTACAAGATGTATTTTTTTGAGCTCACGCATGAATTTAAGGAGATATTTTGTAGCATAGATAATATCTAGCTTGGCATTGACCAAATACATTAGAGATACAATAATCTAGCAATAAAGAGTAGGATTTTCTAATTTTTTCTCATAGGTTACATCTTTTAACTTATGTAGATGTTTTTCCATGGGTGTAGACATAGGTTTATAGTCCATCATTCCAAATTTGTTTATAATGACCATAGTATATTTACCTTGACATAAAATGGCCTAATTCTCTTCTTTCCATGTTTCTAGTCCTAGGAAGTAATGCAATAGAATCAACTCCATTTCAAATTCAAAAGTAAGATCTTAATTTCATTTCATAATGAGATGATCATCACCTATGATTATTAAATGATCAACATAAAGAACAAGGATTAATATGTCACCATTTGTTACCTTAAGGTAGAAGTTAGGAAGGATCTGCTTCATTTTGGAAAATCCCAACTTGGTGAGATAATTATCTATCCTTTCATACTATGCTTTAGGGGCTTGTTTGATCCCATTTAGAAATTTCTTCAATATGAAAACATGATAGGTTTCATTATGAATAATAAACCCTTCATATTTCTCTAGATATACTTCCTCTTCTATAGTACTATTCAAGAATGCAACCTCTACATCCATCTAATGTATTTTCCATCCTTACTAAAGTGTACCTATAAATTGGAGAAACGATTTCTTCATAATAAGTTCTTACCTTTTGGAGAAACCTCATAAAACATATCTAGCTTTGTATTTTTTAATACTTCCATTTGTTTTGTGTTTTATTTTTAATAGCCATCTAGATGAGACTATTGATTTCCCTTTAGGGTTGTGCACAATATCCTAGACATCATTCTTTAGAATGGATTGATACTCTTCAATCATGGCATCTTTCCAAACTTGATGTTTTAGTGCTTCTTTAGTATTTGGAGGCTCAGAAATAATAATTTCATTCATAAGAGCAACATAATTTGAGTGACATGTTGGCTACTTACTTTCTCTAAATGTGCCCTTAGGTGGAACATAATTTTCTATTTCAAGAACTTTCCTTTTTCAGAGTGATGTCTTTCTATTACTATTAGTAGGTTCAAGACGTTTAGGAGTAAAATTTATAGGTTTGTAATTTTCTCCAAGTTTCTCTCTCTAAAGTTCAATGTTAGGATCTTCTTCCATTTCTTGGGGTGACTTATCACCTATCTCACTAATGTTTTTAGATGTTTTGAATGTTATGTCCTCTTCAAAGGTACATCTCTTCTTAGTTCAATTATTTTTTGGTTGGGAGCATATATCATGTAAATTTTGGATGATTCACTTTATCCAACAAATATCTCCTTCTTTCTTGATGGGTCTACTTTGTAGCTTTTCTACTTACAAATGTGAATATAGACTAGGAAACCAAATATTCTTGAGTGAATTAAGTTAGGTTAGTTTCCAGTGAAATATTCTTTAGGAGTTATATTGTCAAGACTAAAGCAAGGATATATGTTTTGTATGTACAGAAGTATTAGAGGCTTCTACCTAGATTGAGGTATGAAGGTTTTGATCATGCATCATAACTTTAGCAACATCCACTATGGTTTTTTTCTTCATTTCTTCTACATCATTATTTTGAGGATTATATGGCACATTGTACTCTCTCTTAATCCTAGTAGTATTACAAAATTCTTTGAAGTTTTTCAAGACATATTCCCCCCATTATCTGACCTTGGGGTTTTGATTCTTTTCCCAAGAATATTTTCAACTAAGGATTTAAATTATTTAAATTTCTCTAATACTTAATTTGATTCTTTAGGATTTAGAAAATAAGTCTGAGTCTCTCTAAAGTAGTCATCAACAAAATTAACATAGTACAAAATTCCTCCTAAGGATGGTACTATTGTTGGTCCACATAAATTGGTGTGAACAAGTTCAAGTATATTTTTAGATTTTTATTCACTAAAATAAAAGGTCCCTTTATAATTCTTCCCTAATGCACAACCCTTATATATTCCATCATGTTTAGGTTCCAAATTGTGTAGGCATGTAAAAAGTTTTTCTATAGAAGGTAGGGCACAAAAGTTTAAATGTTCTAGCCTTCTATTTTGAATCTCATTTGTAGTATAAACATCATGCTATAAGGATTGATTTTGAACATTATTATATTTATAAAACAATCCATCATGAACTCCTATTATATATGCATTCTTGATGTTAGATTTATTAGGCCAAGTAAGGACTTTCCCATCCAAGAATTTGATATGACATCCTTTGTCTTCCAGAGATGAGATGGATACTAGATTTATTTTGATCCTTAGTACAAATAGCTCTCCAGTTAGTTGTAAGGAAACTTCATACTTCAATTGGATTGTGCAGATCCCAATTCCTTTCACAGGGTGTGTGGAGCTATCTCCAATGATAACTTTACTTAAATTTTCATCAATACTATCTAGTTATTCTTTGAATCTAATTATATGATGGGATTATCCACTGTCTATGAACCAGGTATTTCTACCATGCATTAATTCAATTGATAATGTAAAATAGAATACCATTATTTTTGTATCCTTAACTTTTATATAAACTTGATTCTCGAGTCTTTTAGAGTATTTTACTACAAGATGTCCAAACTTATCACATCTATAGCACTATACTTTAAACATATCCTTCTTTCTTTTGAATGAATGTTTATTGTCTTTTCCTTTCTTTTATTTGGAGTTTTCTTTCTTTCCTTTCTTGTGTGAGTTTATTTTTTATACTTGAATCTCTTCGCTAGATTTATTCAGTGATTCTTTTTTTATCAATCTTGACTTTTCTTGAAAATAGTCAATTTTTTATCGATCGAAGTTTGGAAGTTTGGATTGGGCACTTATCACTTGTATAAATGATTCCTAAGATTTGGGAAGTTCATTTAGAGCCAACATTATTAGTTCTTTATTTTCAATTATCTGTCTAATTGCAGATAATTGGTCCCCTAATTTAGATTTTCATATAAAGTAATAAGTAATAGTTTCACCCTTATTCATGTTTAAATGGGGGAATTGTTTCTTCAGTGTAAGGTCTTGATTAGTATTGTTTATCTCATACCTTTTTTCTAAGACATGGCATTAGTGGTCTCCAATTTTGATATACAGGAACTATATGATCCTTTACGAAGTCTACTAGGATCTTCATAGCTCTAATGTTATTCTTTTTCCATTGTGTTTTCTAAATCTCATCATTTGGTATAGGTACAATATCTGCCACATGTGAATTTAAGTCTTGTTTTCTAAGTGTCATTATCAATCTAAGTTTCCATGAGACAAAGTTTGCAGCACCTTCAAGTATATCTTCAAATGTAACTCTGTTCACCATGATTTCTTATTAATTGCAAGTTCCTTTTGATGATGTTTATTAGATTTTCTAGGGTTGTATATTCTCTTAGTATTATTTCCAACTAGGCTTTAATACCATGTTAAATAAATAGGATCAATTGTAATACCTTTATTTCAAACTTATATACTTGATTTCCATAATATTATCTCACAAAAAGGATCTTGACGATATGACTAACTTATTTGTAGATTTTAAATAGGTGTATGTGAAAACCAACCAATAAGTATACTTTGAATTTATTATGATGAAAATATTTATATATATAAACCATATCTCTACAATGTTGATTTATTATCTTTTATTTAGATTATTGCAACTTGAATATCATTGCTTATTATATTTCCATATTAAAATACAATAGTTGATTAATTATACACATAATGGTAGGGACATGTTCCATGTAGAGACTGTTTTCACTTAGGTTTGCACCCTTGTCCAAGGCCTATGCGCAAGGACAACCTAGTGAACCATGGAAACAACCTCCAAGCTACGGGACTTGAACTACGAGGTTGAGTCCCTGGAGAAGGCCAGCTTCCTCTTACTATCACAGCACACCTATCTACTCTTGGAGAGGAAAAGGGAGGAGGAGAGCACGAAAGCAAATCTACCTAGTCTAATCTAAGGAGGTGATGCACCAAAATAGAGTGTTCAGGCTTCCTTTCTGCCCATATATGCACTACAAAACCAGGATAACATTCAA